>JAOWBW010000443.1:970000-1029821 GCA_026119855.1 Campanula takesimana
ATTATGTCCAAAATTATACTATGGAACTAGCAAGAAAATATGATAAATAGTGCATCTCAATCACAATAAAATGCAAGCACGTTAATGATATATTCATGGAATGCATGCAAATGTGACGGGCGTTACATTAACTTACTTTTCTTAAGATGATAATTATACATACTCCCCTCATCTCCATTGACCAATCAAATATAGTACCTAAATACCGAAATTACCCCTACCCTCCAACAAAAATCCCAACATTCCCCCTCTCCCCTCCCATTTTTATCTCTTCCATTCTTTCTCTAAAACACACACACACACACACACACACACACACACACACACACACACACACACACACACTACCTTCTCTTCTCGGCTCCTCTTTTTTTCCAGCGACCGACGACGGCGACCGCCAATCATTTCCCCACTCTTTCAGGCATTTGCTCTCTCTCATTTTCTCTCTATCTTTGTGAAACACACACACATAGAGTTCACTCTTTCTGGCCAACTCTCCAGCGAATCACCATCTCCCTCCCTCTCTGCTCTTTTTCTCTCCTCTTACAGTTTTGATGGAGGTTATAGACGCGGCAGTGATCTTGTACCTTTTTTTCTCTTCCGTCCTAAATCTATAATGATGACGATTAGATACAAGTCTAGCGAGCAGATCTACCACTCCGGCGAGTAGATCTCCAATTTTACAGAGCAAATCTACTACTCCAGCGATGAGATCTATAACTCCGGCGAGAAATCTACACAAACTCCGACGAGTAGCTCTCCATTTTAAATGTAAATGGTGATTATGGTTTGATTCAAAGAAATATAACTTCCATTTTAATTTATTATTATACAAGGGAACCAATTGTTTTTTTCCAGTTGAATATATGTATTTTTCCATCTATATTTTGTGAATTTGATGTTTCTTTCATAATTCTGCTCAATTTGATTTGGTATGGTTTCGTTTGTAACGACTCGTCAAGGACCAAGATTTAGTTTTGTTCACCCCAGACTGAACCAGGTGCATAATTTGGTATGGTTAGGTACGTAATAAGTAATAACTCTTCCATTGTCAAGAAAATGTTCTAATTTATTATTGGACTATCTAGAATTATTTAGCAAAATGTCTTCAACTAAAAAATTATATTATTTTTGTTCCAAAATTTATAGTTAACTATAAGACCTATCTTCTTTTTATACTGTCAGAGCCAATATTCATAAAATATCATAGTGTTCTGAAAAATGTGATAAGTGTGAAAAATGATTCTTACTATTGAACTATCAAATTAAATTAAGTCTGATAGTTAAACTATGAGAGTTAATATTAACAAAGTATGAGAGTTTTTATAGCTTTAAAGAAATATGAATAAAAGTGAGTAAATGACTCTTATACTTCAACTATAAGAGGCAATTATAAGACGTGAACAAGTCTTATAAACCAACTATATATGAGACGATTGACATTCGATCAAATAATATCAGTTTTTTGTTCATTTCTTAAAAAATAAAAAAATTAAAAATTTTGCCTCTTATACTTAAATTATAAGAGGCAAATTTGACTTATATATTAACTATAGGAGTTTAATTGGGATATGACTATATAATATCAGAGTTTTTTCTACTTAAAAATGAAAAAAATGTGAAAAAACAACTCTTATACTTGATGTAAAAGAGCCGAAGTAGTCTTATAGTTCATCTATAAGAGCGGACTGCTATTTTACCGAATATGAGAGGTAACAATAATAACCATATTAACTTTTTATTTTATTTTCGTGAAAAAATACTTTTACACTTTAACTATAAAAGGTGAATTGGTCTTATACATCATGTATATGAGTTTGACCAAATAATATTAGTGTTTTTTCTTAAAAATGAAAAAAAAGTAAAAAAAAAAAAATGGCTTTTATACTTTAACTATAAGAGTCGAACTGTGTTTGACCGAACATGAAAGCCAATAGGAGTAAAATATTATGTTTTTTATTATTATTTTTGTGAAAAAATGACTCTCATATTTTAATTATAAGAGGCAAATGGTTTTTATACACCAACTATAAAAGTTTGATCAGGATTTGACCAAATAATAATATTTTTTTAATTAAAAAAAAATTTAAAAGTGAAAAAAAAAAAAGATGACTCTTATACTTTAATTATAATAACCGACCTAGTCTTATATGTTAGTTATAAGAGCAGACTAGGATTTGACCAAAAAGTGAGGGTGGGCGCCTCATTCAGCTCCCGAGGGATATGAGAGTAGTTCATTCTTTTTTCTAGAGAGGAGTGTTTGTGGTATTTTTGATTTAGTGTGTCTTAATTTAGAATAATTTTAGGCTTTCGAGGGCCTTAGAGTCCAAAACCCTGATGAGCCTTGAACATTAATAATTATCCTGCTTAATGAGAAAGAATATAAAAATCAAAAGTAGAAAAATTAGATTAAATTAGAAAGAAAGAACCTCACCCCATCCCAATCTACAAGCCGCGAGTCCAGAAAAATCATTTCGTTTTCTTTCTTTCTTGCAAGCGTCAACTTCCCCTTCGTATCTGCAAGATTCCCTTCTTGTTTCTTCTTCTTCTTCCTGGTAAGATAATCCCCCCCCCCCTCCCTCTCTCTCTCCACCTCAAACACACACACACACAACGCGCACAGGTAGTTTAATTTAAGGTTTTCATGGTTTATGGAGTATTTTCTTGGTTTCTGTTATTTCGAACCTGGCGCTTATTGCTCATCTTCTTGTTAATCTTCATTTTCTTTCACGATTTAACTCCGGTCAGTCACGTAGGAGATCTATCCCTGATTGATTTCAATAGACGTATGTATGCTTATGTATTTCGTTTCTTGCCTAGGTGACTTCAGTTTAATTTATGTGCCTGATTACTTTCTTATGAGATTTTGGTTCATGAATGTTGATTTTTATTTTTGTTATTATTCTTGATTTCAATCGGTCTGTGATATGTGTCTTTGATTTGATCTGTATTTCGACTTTCTAGTGAAGGCATCAGTACCCAAATCCCTTTAGCAGAAGAAGCTGAAGATACTCTTTCAAGAACCATCTCAAGTTGTCGTTTACTCATTTCCTATTGATTCTAGGTTCTTCCTTTCCTGTGGGGGTGGGAAGGCGGTTAGACTCGGAAATAATTGGAAAATTCCTTTGAGTTTGCAACCAGTAAGGTTCCGTTTTTGTTCTCTCTTTTTGTCATCTGTCCAGTAATTAGAATAATATATTGAAAGACTGATTGATCATTTGATATAATGAGCTCTCAAGGGCATCAGTCAATGTGTAGCGTCAATTGTTTAGGCTTTTTAAGAAGGGACTCATTTGAATTGGGTGTGTGCTGGAAAGGATAAGAGTTAGTCTTCGTAGTGCTTGTGGAATCACATATGTCTAAGGTGGAATGTTATCAGGCTTTAGTTGAATACCGTTTGGAAGGGTTTTCTGTGAAAATTAGTCAGATATTAGCATCTCTGTTGTGTTCTGGTGGTGCATTTTAGTCAAGAGTAAACGTATTCACTTCAATGAAATTGAAGAAAGATTTGCTTAAGCCTTCCGCTCCTCTCTCGCTCTCTCTCTCTCTCTCTCTCTCTCTCTCTCTCTCTCTCTCTCCGGAAGGATCACAATTAATTGAAGCCAAATTACAACGAACACATATTCTTACAATCATGTCTATGTTGAGAGGACAAGTAATAGGGGCATGGCCATAGCTAATTGCAACGCTCTCCCCACAAATATAAGTCCACCATTTCTTTTTGGGATGTCCAAAAGAAAATGTATGTTTTCCTTTTAGGGTAAGATAGGATGAATGTTGTCAACAAATTTACTCTGGTCCCACCTCCAAGTCAATTGTATTGTTACAAGTTTCACGTTGAATTAAACTCTGTGCAGAAAGTAACAGGACTCTTTATTCGTGAACAACTTAGGGAGTAACAATTAGAGAGAAAGTTAGCTTTTGTACCTGATAAATTTGATTGTTGTACTATTTTGAATAGCAATATCTCATAGAGTCATAGTCAGACAGTTGATAATAGCCAAAGATAATTAGAATGGTGTATTGGTTATTCCTTCTTTTGACTAGGATTTGTTGAATGAAAGCTAGTGGGGTGAAGAAAAGAAAGAACTTTTTCTCTCTAGGAATTGATGCTATGGAGCTATAAGGAAATTTATGGGAACCATCTGTTCATACATTCTAGGAGAATATGATACTGAGTTCGATAATACAAATTTCTCACTATCATTAAAGCACTTTCACATGGATTAAAACCTATTTAAACTTGTTTTAACAGTATGTTTTAATAATTATTAAAACAAACTTGTTTTAAACTTGGATTTGGGAAAGAAGCTTTTTTTTTTTAAACTTGTTTTAACAGTATGTTTTAATATAATTATTTCAAGTTTAAAACTTTAAATCATAGTCTCTGTTAATTGTTCACAACATCTAGTTGGCATCTTATCTCCACATGATTACATTTTTTTAGTTTTTTATAAGGTTTTCGTTAGGTTTGTGTCATTTTCGTTTAGTTTCTAACCTCCGTTAGGGTGAAGGAAGAATGTGAATCCAAAAATCATAGTACAATGGCAAAAGTGATGGAAACAAAGTACAATGGCAAATTCGTAGGTAACTCCATATAGTAGTGGCAAATTTTATAGTTTGCCCGTAGCTAATCTGACATCTCATAGTATGATGGTGCTAAAAGTAGGATTACAACCTAAACTAACCATCCTCACAAAAAAGGGGATCCTCTCAATAGGGGGCAGTTGGCATTAAATATAAGATGTTATTTTGCATTTATTTCTGTTTTCACTTTTCACATTGCTCACCGGTGGTTTAGTAACAGTTTGTTTGAAAATAGTCGTGTGTACTGCTCCTTAGTAGTGCAGCGATGAAGTAGCATTGGCTGAAAGAAAGTATTAGTCGAATTAAGTGATGATAGGTCTAACATATTTGTGGAGAGATCTCGGTTGGTTTACTTTTCTTGTACGAGTTCATGTTCACAAGATGAGGAGGTTATAGAGATCTCGATTTGATTAGCGCAAATTCTACAATGCTCTACTAACTACTCTAAGTTATCTGGAAGACTAAAAAATACAAGGAGAAAAATAGTTGGGAGTGGTGTGTGGTTTTGGGTGGCTATGGCCTTAGTGTCGTGGGATTTTTTTCGTTTACGCTCCTTTCTTCCTTCCTGGATTTTTTCTTTATCTTTAATTGTCCCTTGTCCTGTGCTGTAGGTCTGTGATGCTCGGACTCTTTGGTTAACCTCGCCGGACTCTTGTCAACAAGACTAAAATAGGAGTGTCCGACAAGGGTACGGTGGGGTAAACCAAAGAGTCCGAGCATCAGAGTTGTAGGTTGATATACAGTTACTTAACAAGTGATAACTTTTAATCCGCTTGATACGCTTCCATAATTGGTTATGATCTTGATCTGCATCAAGTGTAAACTTTAACATCAGAGTATAGTAGAGGTGCTTTACTAGTGCATAATTTTTGCATTTCTTCTTTATTGAGTACTACACTTTGCACAGTTGTCAAAATTTACAAAAGGCTTCTGTTTGGAATTGAAATCCTGATAGTCCTGATATATGTAACTGTTTTTAGTTGGATGGATATCGCTATTTATTTGCGTGGTTAAAAACTTGGACTTTCAGAATCAGATGGTCAAATTTCGCAATTGTAAGCTTTAGACTCTCTTAATAATTGGGATATGCTACTTATGGTTGATCTAACATCCGAACAAAGCTGAGCTATTGTACTAGTAGTATTAGTTTGTTAGCGGCAACTAAATGACAGCAACATGCTTTCATGGTGACCGTGATTGGTGAAGATACAGTTGGTTGTTTGCCACAGTATAGATTTTTGATATAGTACTTCCTCGTTGCACAATAAGAAGGATTACCTTTTAAAAAGAAGGAAACCCAAAAATAGTACTCCCTCTGTCCTAGAATAAATGTCCTGCTTTCCATATTCGTTTGTCCCAAAATAAATGTCGTTTTACTAAAAATAGGGTATGAAGTGTGGTGATCTTCCTATACTACCCATTCTAATAGGCACAGACATTGCAATATCATAGGAGGTGTCACTCTACCGATATGAATAGATTGGGGCAATCAAGGAAACATAACTAAAAGCTTAAAAACATTGAGTTGTCAACTATGACATTTATTCGGGGACAGAGGGAGTGACAAGTGTCCATCATTGTATCACTAGTGAGTAGAGTACAGATGTTGAGGTTAAAATTTGAATTTTTCCACGTTAATGGAAGTTAACATGGCATAAGTTTGTAACTTCCATTTTCATCCTTTTGTTCTAGGTGTTTGCTATATCGTAGATACTGCTAATAGAATTGCGAGTACTTTGAAATATGGACCTGAATCCCATCAAGGATGCATTTGATCGTGTTGCAAAGAAGCAAAAGCTATCATCAGCTAAATCTCAGGAGGTTATTGAACAGATTAGCCAAGAAATAGACAAGGCATTATCAAGAATACAGTCAACGGTCCATGATACTCCGTCCCAACGTGATCACAAGTTGATTCTTGCTGAACTGAAAACAAAGTTGAAAGAGATGGCCCCACATACTCAAATGGAAGTCACACAGAAGGAACTGAATGTTGGTTTGACCAAATACCCAAAGCTCCTGGAGAAATCCTTCAATCCTGAAATATCCAAGTCTTACAGAAATGTCGATTTCGATCTCCACACAGTGAACGAGATAATCGCGTGCCACTTTTACAGAGAGGGTCTTTTTGATATTGGGGATTGCTTCATAAATGAATCGCGTGAAGAGGTTGCTGGTGATAAGAAATCTCTGTTTCTTGAAATGTATGAGATACTTGAAGCGATGAAGTCTCGGAACTTGGGCCCCGCTTTAAACTGGGCGAGCACCAACCGTAAAAAACTGGAAGAAACTGGATCAGACATTGAGATGAGACTTCATAGTTTGCAGTTTATGGAAATCCTTCAGAATAGTGGTCGGGATGGAGCTCTAAAATATGCAAGAACTTATCTTTCCCCTTTTGCCCCCAAACATATGCCTGAAATCCAAAAGCTCATGGCATGTTTACTGTGGGCCGGAAAGCTCGACTCCTCCCCCTATTCGGATTTACTATCACCGGCCCATTGGGCCAAACTGGCTCAGGAACTGACCCAACAATTCTGCAATCTTTTGGGCCAATCATACGAAAGCCCATTAAGTGTGACAATTGCAGCAGGGGTTCAAGGGTTACCTACCCTTTTAAAGCTGATGAATGTGATGATGGGGAAGAAGCAAGAATGGGAGACTATGAAACAGTTACCTGTATCAGTGGATTTGGGTCAAGAATTTCAGTTTCATTCGATTTTTGTGTGTCCGGTTAGTCGGGACCAGGCAAGTGAAGAGAATCCACCAATGTTGATGTCGTGTGGACATGTACTATGTAAGCAGTCTATCACGAAGCTGTCCAAGAATAACAGCACGAGACCTTTCAAATGCCCGTATTGCCCTTCTCAGGTTGATGTAACTCGGTGTCGACAGCTGTATTTCTAACGTGAGTCTGATTCTTGCCCTGCTTGTATAATCCTTTCAAGTGTCCATACTGCCCTTCCCAAGTATGTGCCCTTTCTCTCTCTCTCTCTCTCATACACACACACACTTTCTCACGGTTGAAATTTAGTTGCCATGTTGTTTGTAGCCAGTGAAAGTTGTGGTGGGTATTATGGTAAATTGGTATGTTGTGTTGTACTCTTTGATTTTTCATTGTTTGTAAATAAAAATTCTTTGTACATTCCTTTCTGTTGCTGATTTCTTTTAGAGCGCAAATAAAGAACACGAACCCTCAAGTCAAATATGCATTTGATTGCAGAACTGAGTCAGTGTTAAGCTTATTTCTTTGTTCATTTCATACTTATCATATGTAGAACCCGATTGAGGTTTCAAATCTAAGTCGCTGGGCTTATGATTTTGTCGTGTTTTTGTCGTGTTTGTGGGCGGGTGCCGGGTAATAATGATTTTTGATTTTTTTGCATGGGTTTACAAATTAAAAGAATGTGGGGTTGTAGTTGGAATGAATTTGTATGGGTAGGAAACAAATAAATTGTCAAAGCGGCCTAAATGCATAGTAATAATGAGTTATTATGCCATGTCGCAGCTGCGGCTGGTGGGGAAGGAATGTTTGTTTGCAAAGGTTATGGCTGATGAGGGAGGGAGGGGAGGGGGTCTGGTAACCATCTTTTCTATTGCAATTAACACCACTTTATAAACATATTCTTTATTATTGAAATATCACACCCCCTCCGTCCCAAAATTATGATCTTCAGGGGGGGGGGGGGGCTCTGTTTTGGGGTTTGGATTGTTTCCAAAAAGCCAAAAGATGGGAGTGCAAGACAGAATGATTCCAAATTGCCTCTTGATTTATGATTATGATATGTGAGGGATTAACATGTAGGGATGAGACATCAAGAGAGTGGAGATCATGGATATAACTAACTTGCACATCTCTACTTGTGTAATTTCATTATACTCCCATCATTTTAGTTTTCAAAAAAAAAAGATCGTTTCCTTCTCCCCAAAAATGAAATGTGATCAAGGCAGGCTCTTTTATGTGTAAATTTCTTGTCATTATGATATGTGAGGGATTGTTTCCAAAAAGCAAATTTGATGTTAGTCAAATTTGGGGAGAAGGAAACGATCTTTTTTTTTTGAAAACTAAAATGATGGGAGTATAATGAAATTACACAAGTAGAGATGTGCAAGTTAGTTATATCCATGATCTCCACTCTCTTGATGTCTCATCCTACATGTTAATCCCTCACATATCATAATCATAAATCAAGAGGCAATTTGGAATCATTCTGTCTTGCACTCCCATCTTTTGGCTTTTTGGAAACAATCCAAACCCCAAAACAGAGCCCCCCCCCCCCCCCCCCCCCCCACCCACCCCCTCCCTCCAAACATACAATAATACCAATATCTACACATACATATACATACAGAAACAAAATATATATATATATATATATATATATATATATAAATACAATTGACTGTCAATTTGGTTACATGCATGCATGTATACCCAAACTAATCATCAGTCCTCCCAACAATCAAACAATTGAAACCACATCTATCTATACAAATTGGAAAGAAAAAAAAAAATCTGATTTAGTCACAAAAGACAACCACAATTAATCATCCATCCCCTTCCTCCTCAACTCAATCATTCTACATTCCTAACTTATTATTTCTTCCATTATTATATACTACTAACCACTACACTAATATTTCAAACCCAATACAAATACAGATATAAGGTACTACAACCAACCGATCATTAGTTGTTCTGCTAAAGCGATTAGTTGCAATTTAAATTACGAGACTTTATAAGGAATATTAAGTCTTTTGTTAGGATCGTTTTTAATGACAAGTAAAAATTAAGCTAAATTGGGATAGATAACAAACAAGCATCAGATTTGATACAAATACAGAGAGGGAGCCTAGGATGGGATGAATATATAAAAATTGTTGATAAAAAGACAAAGCTACTATACTTTATCAATCAATCAATCAATCACTCATTTGTGGGGTTCTCTCTTTGTTTCTTTCTTCCCAAAAGGACCGAGCCGTCGGGTACCTCATGTTTCTATTATTGCCAATTGGGTCCCCCATCTCTGTCTAATCCTCTTTGCTCTCTATCTCTTTCTTCTTTTTTTTTCATTTTACATAATTTTTTCACTTTGAATAATAGCAGCTCAGAATCTGGCGTCTTCAAAGCCGTGTAAGTCGCTGACTCTATTCAATGACTTTCTCATTATTGCCACTTTAGCCAGCCTTTCCGCCGCTCTCCAAGCCGATGTTGGCGTCAGCGGCTCACCTTTATCGTCAACGTAACCCACTTCCCTTCTTGGGATCTGCTGCTGCAATTTTTGACTCTGACGCTTTCTCTGCAACTCGGCTAGCTCCGTTTCCAAGCTACGCACGAACTCTTCGGCTAGACCCGAACTAGACTGCAACAAAAGTGCCTTAGCCGACGCCAGCATGTGATGAGCCCCTGTTAGGTCGTTTCGATCGGCTAGCCGTCTGTATTCGGCTATGGCTCTTGTAGTGACAAATAGATATTTTAGCCGTTGGATGCTTGGTGCTGATGATCGGACGGCGTGGGGCCGGGGTACCAGTAGCGCTTGTTCTTTCCCGTAAATTAGCTCTTGAGTTGACGGGTCTCTGTGTGAGCATCGCACGGACAGTACGTGGTGGGTCCCAATCGCCGATGATGGCACTTTCAGTTCCACCAGAACTTCTCTCTCTTCCTCTGCGTAAAAATCACCTACCCGTACTGAACCCGACCCGAGCGCCACCGGCCGTGAGCTGTACGAATACACCGCTGCTATCTCCGCCGGAGCAGAGCCGGCCACGAATCCGAGTTGCAGCCGGAGATCCTGGACCATCACGCTGATTAAACTTCCAACACACTTTGCAAATGCGTCTTCTGAAGGAGCGTGTCCATACGCGTCAGTATGGCTTAACCCCAAGGAGTGCACAGGAAATTCCATGTGATCGTAACGCGTGGAACACACGAACGATGACTGTCGCCGGAAGACGGAGTTTGTGGACGAAGATCGGTTATGTTGACCGTCGGACAAAAGCACGATGCTGGCAACTGTGTTCTTCTCTCTCCGATCTTCTAGAACCTTCACCGCTTTCTTCAGCGCATCGCTTGCGCTAGAGGTTCCGTCCAAACAAGCGATTGCTTCTATGATACGACGCGCCGACCGCCGCCCGCTGGTTGTCATCCTCCTCAACGGCAACAACCGTTTGGAGGTGGCGGAGAATGCTACAATTGAGAGACGGTCAGATGAAGATAGAGATGAGATGGCTAATCTCATTGCACGTTTCATCGTTTGCAATTTCTCATTAGTTAGCCCACCTCCGACATCCAGCACCGCCACTAAATCGATCGGAGCTCGACGTTCTGCCTTCAATGGCGCTTTAGGAGCTTTAATCTTCAAAACAATAGCATAAGTCTCGGAACTCCGTCCAACTGAAACCACAGCCGCCTCCGGCAACAATCTGACCTCAACATTACCAGAACTCATACCAATCGGACTGTTTTTTCCTCCACTAACAAAAAATCCTTGAAATTCAATACTATCCTCGTCTAAATTTTCATCCGATTCCGGAATCGAATTGAACCGAGCTCCAGTAGTAGGCGACGTCAACGGCTCATCATCGTTGTAAACCTTCAAATCAGGTCTCAAGTTTTGCTTGGGAATCATCACTGTTGGCGATAATTTCTCTCGTTTCTTATCATCAAATGATTGCTGCTGTTGCTTCTGGTTGCCATGGAAGGACAGAACAGGCATTTCTTTCCATGTAGAGCTGCAAATAGGACAAGCAAGGCTGCCTTGCTTCCTGACATGGCTGGCTATGCACGGAAAATGAAAGCTGTGAGAACACTCCGCCGTGAAAATTGCCATGCCTTGCCCTGTCTTCAAGGTCTGTAAGCATATACCGCATCTACTCTGCTTTTTCCCAAGGCCAAAAACGAAAATCCAAAGTCAATAACAAAATTCCACTATTCAAATGATGATGAGAAAGACAAACAACGAGGAAAAAAAAAAAAAAAAAGTAGAAGAAAAGGAAAGGAAAGCACTATTACGAAAACTGTACTTTAGTTGTTCTGAGAATCTTACTTTGGAAAGGCGCAAGCTGGATTTGAGGAGAGAGAAAGTGGAAGGCGACCGCGGAGAAGATGGATTGGACGAGCGTTGAAAAAACCTATTCGTCTTGCATTGAAGCTTTGGAGATTCCGGTACTGAACCCGTCGGAACAGTGGCCGTCGTCCGACACCGGAGGCCGGAGCCAGAACCTGGTTCTGATTTGAGACGCGGCGTGGACGGATTGGAGGAGAAGAATCCAAATTTGGAACCAGATTTGGGTGTGGAATTGGTGCTGCTATTACTGATCTGCTCTTGCTTTGTAGTGTCTTGATCATCTCGAGGGATCGATGTACAAAACGCTCGTCGCCATCCCAACACCATTTTCACAATCCAAGTAAGCTTTTCACAATTCCTCCCTCTTTTAGATAATAATGATTTGAACAAAAAAAATAGATATCTAACAAATTAAAACAGCCCTCTTCAAATCAAAGCTAGTTTTGCTTCTTCAATAGATAAAGATCATTGGAGAAGCTTTTCCTTCCATTTTAGCCTTTATAAATGAGCTGAAATAATAGGAAATGAGTCTATTTGTATTTGAGATCTCAGTAATTGGACATAATAAGAGTAGAGAAGATGAGAATATTTAAAAATGGGAGGTTTACCGAGTGACCGGCTAGTGGGGTATTTTTTACTTGCTGTAGTAAGTCAACGTGGTGGTGGGAAATTTGTTTTTTTTATATTGGGACTTATCTTTTCTGTCCCGTTCCCATAATAAGAACAACACCGACCGACCCTCTCCTCTCTCTGCAAACAGATCTCTCGGATCTCAGTGCCTTCAATGAAGGCAACCCCTGATCCTCTCTTTCGCCTTAAGCTTCGCCCACCCCCTGTACTTCATTTATTTGTTCATCCATTTCATAGTTATGAATCATGTACAGAGTATTAATGTAGTGGTTTCGCCATCCGAACGCGATATAACGGTACCCAAATGCACTGGTTTATTGACATACTAATATTAATTTCAACGGGTTCGGTTCTGTTTAAAACAGCAAATGATTATTTGGTTCGATTCAGTTCAGAACCAGATATGATATGGTACAAAACCAATTTACCCTTTTATAAGTATCATGTTCCCCTTTATGCTTCTTTATGATGCAAATGTTCATTAAATCAAAAAAAGTAAATAGTAGTGCCTGTGTACTCCATTATTTGTAGATAAAATGGTGGTTATGTGAATCAGGTAGATGTAATTTTGTGTCTTCATAATTTGAGGTCATGGTCTAAAAGATGGAATAACGGCTAATGCATTAGTATTTAATATGAAGGCCAATAATTCATGCAATTGTACACAAATGATGCTCTTTTTCATAAATGCAACTGGTCAATGCCTGCCAGAAACACTAAAAATACTGCTGATGAAACAAGCTTTTTACGGTTGCATACATTTACAGTGTATTGATGTTCTGAATTGTTTAACAGAAGATCATAAATTTTGAGGAGAAAAAAAAAAACAGCAAAATTACTACTTTTACCTCCGTACGACAAACACAATAGTATGTATGATACTTACTAGAGTGTTATTAGCAAAATTAACGAAAATACTAATCTTCAATTTTTTTTCTAACAGACGTTAGTTTTTCTTAACGGTCATTAATTATTTTAATGGTCATTAAAACGAAAAATATAATTACATTTTTAAATGCGACCCTAATACAACTCCTATCACCATTATCGATCACCACCCGTCCCACCACCACCATGTACCAAATTTTTACAAAAAAAATAAAAAAAAATCATAAATGGGGTCGTGAAATCAAAAGCCTAGGAACCTTAGTCTCAGTACGCCGCTCCTATCTTGTCATCGCTCACATCGTCGACCGATCTCAATCTCCTTCTTCAAACCATCTTCACAAGTCACCTTCAAATACCGGCCCGGTTAATAATCTTCGGCCCTTTCCCTCCCTAATCCATACCCAACGTAACTGTCACAATCTTGACCACACCTCCAACTGGTCATGGCCAACTTAACTCTGGGCGCATCTTAATCGCGAGTCATAGTGATTCTGACGTCCATCTATAACAACACGAGCGATGCTCGCCTCCTTCAAATCCCAATACACTTTATCATTTTGTTTGTAAGAAATTGATACATGGTAATGGTGGTTGTGGTTGTGGAGTGGTGGCGGAAGATGGTGATAGGAGGTGGTGGTGAATAGTGGTGATAGGAGTTACATTAGGATCACATTTAAAAATTTGACTATACTTATTGTTATATTTTTAAACGGTTCTTAACATAATTTAATGACTGTTATAAAATTAACGTTCGTTAGAAAAAAAAATAACGATTAAATAGTACTTTGGTCAATTTTGCTAATAAAACTATAGTACCTATCATACATTTAGTGTTTATGCAATATGGAGGTAAAAGCAATAATCGGTAGTAGTACGCGGGTCAATTTGGCAGTTACTCCTTTATAATTCCTTATAAGTTCATATATTAAAAACAATACCCCCATTGAACTCGTAAAAAGCGTTATACTTTGATTGCTTTGCTAAATTTACTGGGTTGTTGATTTTAAACCAACGGAGAACATTGTTAAGGTGAAAGCCTTAAGTCAATTAGGAATTTGAGTTGGAGCCAAAGTATCCGAAAGGAGGAAAAAGAACCAAAAAACGGGGAGGAGAAAACTAGGCACAATACAAGTTCATTAACCGCGTGCGTATAGTGATGAGATCGCTATATGGATGCGTCATCTCAGCGCATAAACTGACGAGAGGGCTATGCGGGCATATCATCCTCATGCAGAGGTGACTTTTAGATTATTTTTTTTGCAGTTTCCTATTCTTATTAGGCTTACTACTTAAATAGGTTGAGCACTTTTGTCGTGTGACATATATAAACATATGTGACGCCCCAAAACACATTGCACCACGGTATAGAGATATTGTTAAATATAACCCTGACTTTGCAACGCTTGGCGTAGTTGATTTGTTTGACGAACTCGGTTACAAAATATTTGTGCTTTTGAGTATGTTTTCTCTTATATATTTTTTGTGTGTGTGTGTTTGTTCTGTTGGGTTTCGTGCAATCATGCGCAGCGAAAGAAAGACATGTGTTGGTCCCAGAGGGCAACAAGGGTATAGAACCGCTAGAGGGGGGTGGATAGCGGTCTAAACGTTTTTGAAAATACCCTTGAAAATTCAACCGAGTACTTATCAGTTTGATCAACTGCGGTTCAAGGCACTAGAACCGAACTGATAAAATGCACAGCGGAGTTTTACGGTTTGGCCAAAAGGATAGTTAAAGAGTTGGGCGGTTTGACTCGGGTTGAAAAACACAATGATGCAACCGTTAATCTCAACTTAAAGATTAAAGAAAAACACAATTCATTTTTCAAGTCATTTCGTAAATGGATTAAGTTATAGACCACAAACAGAAAAGTAAATAACAAGACAAAAAGTAAAGATCAAACACACAATTTGAAGAGGTTCGTTCTTGAATGAACTACGTCCTCTACCTAGATGATTAGTCTAGAATTTTCTGATAGCTACTAGACTTGTATTAATTTAGAGGAGGTTTTACAAGATGAATCTAAACTCTAAACAATCAATCTAACCTAACAAAGCTATTATAACAACCGGTGTTTTCGGAGTGTATAATCTATGTGATCATACAAATCGGGTGTGTGTGTGGAAAAGAATCAAATGCTCTAAAGATCTAAGTGATGGATGAGCAAATGAAAACTTTCGGTGAAAAGGCTGAGTGATGAAAGGTTGTTAGGCTTGAAGCTTGATGAAGAATTCTGGATTTGCTAAGGAGATGAATGAAGGTTTGAATATATGGGGAAAATCATCAAAGCAAACTTGAACACTTGGGAATAATATCTCTTGAAGCTCAGCAACTTTCATTGTTGATGAATGAAGGCTATTTATAGGCAGTGCACCCTTGTGACCGTTGGGTAAAGATTTGAATTAAATCTGAGGGTATAATTGCTGTCGAAATCTCATTGGTTGAGCTGTCATTGTCATCCTTGGTTTTGTCTTGTAGTCCTAGGTAGTTGTAGCACCACTACCTGACATTTGTCCTTTGTTGCAGAGAAAGGACTAACGGTAAACATTTCAAATTGCTTGGACAAGACCGACATTCTTTGTAGTAACTCCAAGTAAACTCGAAGTTATATTGACAAGTCATAAAACATTCCTTTACAGTCATAAAGGGTATGTTTGTCTCAAGGAATAAATGACTTAGTGAATTCTTCAATAAATGCTCTGCGGTTCCACCATGCATTGTAGCGGTTCCAAGAATGAACTTGATATGCGGTTTCACTTGAAACTGAAGTATGCGGTTTCAAGATCTGCGGTTCCATCAAGTTGGCATCAGTGGATCCATAAGAGTCTTGAAGAACGGTTTCATCAAACTCACAGAAAGCGGTTTGATGAAAACAATGCTGCTCCATGCTGGCGGTTCAAAGATAGCACGAGTGCGGTTTGAAGAGCTAAACCGCTACGGGTAAACCGAATCAAAAACTCAGCCTAGACAAATAAAAATCTAGAAATTGACTTTTCTAAAAATTGAAGTATAACTTCATTACATGCGGTCCTAAAGTCCATAAAAAGACACGTGGCATGGATCAATCAAATCAAGTGGGTGTACTAACAACATGAATAAAACCCAATAGCATAGATCCGCTATGAACAATAATTCATAATATCAAGATGAAAGAAGCTAACCTTTGTAGATCAAAATAAAACTTGGATTAGACGTTAAGAGAAACGCCCTCTACCGGTGATCCACACAACGAACAGATTTCAAGAACGCCTTCTTGAACTTGACTGCTAGGCCTTCGGTTTGAAAAACAATGTTGAAGAACGGTTCTTCAAAGCTCCAACGATTATTGTGACTTGATGATTGGGAATTATCAATCACAATAACCCAAGAATATAATGTGTATTTTCTCTCACAAAGAAAGAGTTTGGAATTGATCAAATCAACGTTATGGGAACAATTCCCGTCAGTCCACATTATATACAAGGGGTATCCAAAACTCTTTAGGACTTAGGTCTTCTTGTCCAACAAGAATTGACTTAAAATAAACTGCAGTGCTGGGGGGGGGGGGGGGCGTACGTTGCCTGGCTAGCCGTGTGGCACCAATGCAGCCATACGATCGTCCCTCATAGTTTCCTCGTTTTTCTCTCCTTTTAATTATCCGTTCTGCGTGTATGACCCAATAGGATTATACTAAGTTGGCAACGAGTCCGAACAATTCAAACCTCGTAAGTCATAATCGGACTCTAGCAAGCCATTATGACTACCCAATTAGTATAACTTTGAAATCCAAAGTTTCCTAAAATAGAACATAACACAATCTCTTTGTTTCACGATGTCTATTGAACGTAAGCATGGTCAATGGTCAACTTACATAGTTCAATGCTTGCTCGATCCCGAATGTATTGATAATACAAATGTTATTGGTCCAATCAATCATTTGAGCACGGCCATGCATTTCATCAATACCATTCATCGAGTGGCCAAAGCTTGGCATCTCTCTTGACGAGGAACAAATCCCATCTTGGCTTATTACTCTTCCCTACATGATTCTGATTATGCCAATCATATTCTTTATAGCTATCCGGTTAGGGATAACGTTTGAATATGTCAAACGTAATGTTCATCATGTGGAAGACTGTAATAACCTCAGGTCTGAAAATTCAAGTGATATAACTATATGAGACTTAATTATGACATTGTGACCATGACATAAATCTCATAGGGGCCAATCCAGTATTTGTTCTCCAACAAATACACATAAGTCTAATTGTATCCCATACATATAATCATCATATGATTATCTATTAAACTTATACTAATAATTAATCATAATTATCAGGGACAGGGATTATTATAATAAACATGCAAAGGATATAATAATCAAACATTCAATATCTTTATTAGAGCATAAGCAAGTGATAACATTAATCGTTCAAATAACATGCCTAGAGCATACAACACCAACATGTTCTTCACATACGATTGCAAGGTGTGCCATTAAATTCCCAACAACTAGTATCAGATTTTTGGATTTAGATAAAAAGTTCAAATGAGGTTAATCATTGGGTCACGCGTTCTAGGGAATTCTATGAGCAGTCAAGATGGGTAAGTCATCCATAAAGACATTCAGTAAGGTGACTTTTATATTTTTTAGGGACAAGAATCGAGGACTTCCTTTATAGTGAAGATCTTTACAAACAAATGAGCGAGAAACCTACAAAGATAAAGATGAAGTGTGGGGGATTTTGTATTCGTAAAGCGATGGGAGTGGTAAGGCTCGCCCTATCTGATGATATCGCAAAGAATACCTTTGATGCCAAGTCATTGATGAAGATACTATTGATGTTACCAAACATGTATGAGAAGCCATCAACGATCAACAAGGTTCACCAGATGAGACGGTTGTTGAATCTGAAGATGTGAGAGGGCACGAAAACTGTACTCATATCAGCAATGCCGAGGATATAATGTGTTAGTGGTTGTGCCCTAGGCATTTGAGAAAGACATTTATTTAATGTCATGTTTTCAAAAGATTTTACAAGTTTATAATTATTATATTTTTGCATGTCAATGTTTTAAAAGACCCCCGTCTAGGCCGCCTAGGCGCTAGCCATTCATGAAATGCCTAGGTCCCGTCTAGGATATTATAGTTATTTATGAATTCTCGGCCCCGCCTAGGCGCTAGGCGTCCCTGCGGCGCCTAGCTACCGCCAAGCGTTTTTTAGAACCTTGGTTTGTTATAATAATAATTGTCCCTAATCACTTATGAAAGGCTAGCATAAGTTTAATAGATAATCATAAGATGATTATGTGCATATAGATACAGAATATACTTGTGGCTACTTATTGGAGAACAATGTGCTAAATAGACTAATTATGAGATTTATAACATAGTCAAATGTCACAATTATATCTCATGATAGTTATACCTTTGAATCCTTAGACCTGAGGTTATCATAGTCTCCTACTTGATGAACATTATGTTTGATATAAAACGATATCCTTGACCGGATAATCATAAAAGTTATGATTGGCATAATTGGATTCTTATAGATGAACCAAGATGGGATATGTGCCTCTATGAGAGAGATAATTAATGAGCCCCTCGATAGGTAAGATTGATTAAATGTGTGGTCACACCCAAATGAATTGATGAGATAAATGTCATTCAAATCTATTTTTTTCCAACCGCCGACGATGCTCCGATAGACTAGGTTTGTACGCTCGTGGAAGCAGAATGAAGAAATTCCAACCACCTTCAAGAAGTTCGGCGTCATGACTGGAGAATGGATGAAGAACTCTCAAGTATACTCACCACCCGCAGCAAAATTTCAAACTTACAGGCAAAATAAAACCCAGATTCGTAACAGGAAAAAGCATAAATTGAAGAAAATAAACCGACAAAATGAAAGGTTGCAGCGATAATATACCTGAACTTGAAGATCTGGACGGAGAAATGGGAAGAAACGGAGACTCGTCGGAGTTATGTTGACGGCGCAAAAGCTTGAAAAAGTTCTCTCTAAAAAGCAAGGAAGGCGTAAAGGGGAAGGAAGAAAGAGGAATAAGGGTTTATAACCCTCCTTGAGTTCAAAAACTTCGTGGGTCGCCCCGACCCGTCCAGCTGTCAATCGTCCAAACGGGTCATAATTAATGAGGCGCACCTTCCCAATGTGCATGTTTGCTCCTTTTCTCATTTTGAATGATGAAACGTCTGACGGCTTTGGGGAACCGGAACCGTCCCATCACGCCACCACTATTTCTCTGCATGACAGCTAAATACCAACTTCGGCTCACACACCGCCGCGTGTCCCTTCAACTGCTCACCCCCATCTGAGCAAACGACGATACCTGCACAACATCAAAGAAAGAACGACCTGAACGTAATAATGGGCTGAGAATCGTGCCCATAAATATATGATCCCCACTTTCATTACACTTAACTCGGAATCATGGGGGCCACTGAAAGGAATAACCCGATATAGGTCGTATGGATACATTTCTCGACCCGTTAAACTTAATTGGGCTAGTCTAGTAACTAGTACAGATCGTTTTTCTCCATCCTCAGCTCGTTACTATGTAGAAACCGAGCAAGAGACGTCTTCCTTATCAGGGAGCCCACGACAGAGCCTCACCAAGTTATCCTTGCCCGCTCATATGACCCTTCCCAGATCGTTTCTTGCTATACCTTAGCTCAGTACAACGAGCTGAACTGTTAAGAGATTTTGACTATGCGCCTATCATAACTGTGAAAGATGAAGTCCTGGCCCAGTCCACAACGTCGGCCCACCAACGTTTCTTCCGCCCAACTTCCAGAAGCTCAGCCCTAATATGGATAAGATGACCTCACCAATGAGGATAGACCAAAATCCCTAGATTTCAGTGATCGAATCTTGGTGAATAGGCAAGGTTAGCAATATAAATAGGGACCTCGACCCTATTTGGCAGGTTCAGATCCTCTCTCCTATCTTTCACTCTCTTTCCTCCATTTTTAACCAAAGAATGACTAACTCATTCCCACGCCGGAGGGCTTTCTTCGGTGAAGCCTCGACTTAGTTCACGTTTGTTCTTTCTTTTCAGGCTAAACAAAGACATTCTAGGTATCCAACCGTGGATCCGGTAAATTGATCACATTTTTGGCTTGATCAGAAACAATTAAAATAAAAAAATTTAAAGTTTTAAATGGAACGGATGGAGAATGAGGGAGTTAATAAAAAGTTCAATGCTAAATTTCATTTGATTATTTGGCTTAAACTTGGCAAAAATAATACTCCCTCCGTCCCGGACTAAGGTTCTTAGTTTGACTTTATACGGAAATTAAGAAAAAGAAAATATTGTGATTATGAAGAGTAAAGTAAGGAGAGAGAAAGTGGGTAAAAAAATTGTTGTGAGAATGATAAGTGAGTCTTATTATCTATTTTAAGTAATAAAACAATTAAAAACTTTAGTTTATGACAAACCAAATCAGAAAAAAAAACCTTAGTTTAGTTTGGGACTGAAAGGAGTAAAAAAAAAAAAACATGGACGCTTCGGATTGACAGTTGACAGCGCATCACAGACCGTATAGTACTACTGAGACCTGACAGTCAAATACTCACGTGTTACCGCGTTCCGTCCCATCCTCCTACCTTTTCTCACTGAGTTCATACCGGAAAACACTACTCCTTTCGTCGTGAGAGTATAGTACTCCCTCCGTCCCTATTTACCTTACAAAAATGAGGTTTTACACAAAAATTAAAAAAATGATTGTAAAGTTGATGTGTTATGAGTGTAGATAGTTGAGTGGGAGAGAGAAAGTGTGTAGAGAAAAGTAAGTGGATAGTTGTTGTGAGTATGACAAAAGGGTCCCACTATTTAAAAAATGTTTAAAAGTTTCCTTTTTGGGATTTTGTAATGTAAATAAGGACACTCAAAATGACAATTTTTGTAAGGTAAATAGAGATGGAGGGAGTATATGTATATCCTCTTATTTGCACGAAAGTTAAAAAATTGTGAGAGTAAGTGTTATAAGTATAAAAGTAGGTAGGAATGAGAATGAGTGGAAGGAAATAGTAAATTGAATGGTGTTGTGAGTATAAAAGTAAGTATGAGGCCATGTACAATAAGGTGATTGAGAGGGGGTTGAATGTGGGTTCAACTAGTTGAGGGGGTCCAATAAGGTAGTTGAGAGGTAGGGGGTTGAATTGGAAGGTTGAACAAATTCAACCGGGTTGAATGGAAAATGAGGGGCCCCGCCATGGACACGCGTCGCCTCCTGGTTGGTGCCGGCATGGCGCGTGCGCCTCACCGCCGACAGAGGCGCGTGAGGGCAGCGTCTGCCAGTTTTTTTTTTTTGTTTTTTCTCCTTTTGCCAAGTGTCAGCCTAGGATTGGTCCGTCTAGATTTTTAGATATGATTTTCAACCCAAATTTTCGAGCTCAATTATTTTACAGCAAAATTTTTTTTTTTTTTTTTTTTTTGGCGAAAATTCTGGATTTTTTTTCTCTATAAATTGATATAACTTTCATTTTATTTGTACACAAAAAAAAAAACCTCTCTTTTCTCTCAAAAAAATCTTAATTATCCTTCTTTAACCCCTTATTTTTTAAAATATTCATCATCTTTTTAGTGAAATAGATCCCAATAATCCGAATAATCCTTATTTCAACACTCAGAATTCAAGTAATTTTCCACCAAATTACTACAATCCTAATGATTTTCAATCGCCAAATCAATTTTCTAAGTTTATTGTAATTTTTCTTATTTTTATTAAAATTAAAATATTTTCGTATTTATTTAATTGCTTCGAAAAAATTAATTAAGTTTGAATTAAAAAAAAAATCTCGAATTTATAATTAAAAACATTAATAATTTATTTTTTAATAATAAATTATTAATATCAATATTTATTTTTAATTATAAAAATAAATATTGTAAATAAAATAAAAAGTGGTGGGGTATAGAATGATGAGTTGGGAGGAGTTGAATTTTAAACTAAACTAGCTTATTGTGGGAGGGGTAGTTGAGAGTGTAGTTGAATGATTAAGTGGATGGAGAGAGAAGATGAGGTGTCGTAATATTAAGGTAGTTGAATGTTTTTGGTAGTTGAAACTATTGGACATGGTCTGAGAGAGAATGAAAGGAATTAATAGTTTTTTTTTTTTTTTAATCATTTTAGGAAGTGGACATACTCCTTCCGTCTCATTTTAAGAGTCAAAAAATGAGTGAGTTCAAGAATTAAGGAAAATGTGATGTGTTATGAGTGTTGATAGTCGGGTAAGAGAGAGAAAGTGGGTAGAGAAGAGTTAGTGGGAAATTATTGTGAGTATAACATGTAAGACCACTTCCCATTTTAGAATTTTGACTCTTAAAATGAGATCTTTTTTTAGAAAAATTTTGACTATTAAAAATGAGACAAAGGGTGTATACTATAGTAGGAGTCCAAATCTCCTGTGCCCCTCCATGTGTCCCTCCCTGTGCCCCTCTAATCTGGACCGTTTATGTTGATATTGTAAACAGTCCAGATTAAAGGGGCACAAGGAGGGGCACATGGAGGGGCACAGGAGATCTCCTCTCCTATAGTAGGGATGGCCAACACCGGTTCCATTCGGAACCGGCGGTTCCGGTTCGGCTTTTATGTGAACCTTAACCGACCCTTGGTTACACCGGATCCCTCCCACGGTTCCGTGGTTCCTTTTTTTTTTTTTTCCATACAATAATGAATAAACAACTTAAAAATTATTTCATAAGTGATTTTTTTAAAAAAAAAAAACTAAATAAACATTATATTAAAAAACAAACATAGAAAAAAATAAAATAAATTATAGTATATAAAAGAAAAAAGGGACGGTACGCTTTAAATTTTATTAATTAAAGGAAAATTTACAATGAGGGGGACAACCAAATTTTATTATTTTCATTCACTGAATTTGGCTAAAAAATCAGTCAAAACACAACTTTTCTTGTCAACCTTCCATTAGTAACGGTTAATTCTGATGAAACTGTTAGAAATCTAATGAATTTAATAGTTTTTTAACGGTATTACTGACGGTTCAGACGGTTCTCAGTTTGGTTGGGCGGTTCGGAACCGCCAGTTCACGGTTTTTTGGGGGTTGAACCTTAACCGGCCCTTATCCAAAACAGTTCCGGTTCCCACTGTTCCGGTTTTTGTGGCGGTTCAGGGCGATTACGGTTTTTTCGGTTCCGGTTCCGAGCGGGTTCGACGGTTCCGGACCGGTTTGGCCATTCCTATACTATACGACAACGGGACGGGGAGTAATCTTTACAATTTAACGCCGTTAAATCCAGACGTTAGGTTAGATAGGATAGTTTTCTTGCGAAAGGAATTGTTTTGCCATCGGAAATTCCACCCTACTGTCAACGTAATCCCATCCATCCGTCTGAATTTTTACCATAAACACGCAAAGTCCCTGCACTATATACTGACAAAAATATTAACCACGGTTAAAATTTCTCGGATTAAGAGGATGAAGATAAACTTTTAAGGGGTAATGACAATTTAGGGTCCAAAGTTTAGGGTGTGTGTGCCAATAGGGGTATGATGTATCAATTTTGTCAATTTAGGGTCCAAAGTTGACAACGTTAGTCAATTAAGGATTTTTGGACTAAATTGTAAAGAAAATCCAGTTAAGCAACAGAAGCACTTAACTAAAGTTTGTTTTGGATGTTCGTCTAGGCTTTGTGTCAATTCACACATCCCTTATACAGTAGAACCTAAATTGTCATTTACTTTTATTATTATTTTTTCGAATAATTTTAATTAATTTTAAAATACTAATAAATCAAAAAAAGCAAATAAAAATTAAAGATTTTTTTTTTTGGAAATACAAAAAATGAAGTTATAAACAAGGAAAATTATTAATAAACTTAAAAATAATTTTATGAAAAAATGAAATAATTATAATACTAATATTAATAATGAACAATACTAACCACCACCAAAAAAAAATGTTTGATCCCCACTTTATTCTTTTTTAAAAAAATTAATTGTTTTTTTAATATGTATTTTTTACACTTTTTTCTTTTTAAAAATTATACATTTTATTTTATAGTGATTCTAAATGAAAAAAATAAATAGATTATTTTATTTCTTGAAAATTTATTTTAATAACGTTTTAATTATTAGTTAATTTAATATAAGAAAATAAAATTTAATATTTTAAAAAAAAATATTATTAATTTTCTTTGTCTGAAATGACGATATAACCATCCAAATATTCAAAACAAACTCCAGTTAAGTCCACGTGCAAAACAAGTTTGACTTAACTGGATTCTGTTAACAGAATCGTTAAAAAACCCTAACCTGCACAATTTTTGCAACTTTTGACCCTAAATTGATAAAATTGATACATCAGACCCCTATTGGCACACCCCCTAAACTTTGAACCCTAAATTGTCATTTCCCCAACTTTAAATTACATTTACATGGTCCATTAAAAAAAATAGACCTAGGTTGTTTGTTTTTCCATTTTCTTTCTCGCGGTTTATTTATGTTTTTTTTTTTTTTTCTCTTTTGAATTTCAGATCAATGACCGGCTACCGGTTTGAATTATTTGTAAATGAAGTGATAAATTAATCTTTTTTTTGGGGTAAATAAATTGGAAAACTGTAAAAAAAAAAAAAAAAATGAGTAGGGGGTGGCCATGTGGCACGTGAATCGTAGTGTAAGACCATGTCCAATAGTTTCAACCCCCAAAAACATTCAACTACCTTAATATTACGACACCTCATCTTCTCTCTCCATCCACTTAATCATTCAACTACACTCTCAACTACCCCTCCCACAATAAGCTAGTTTAGTTTAAAATTCAACTCCTCCCAACTCATCATTCTATACCCCACCACTTTTTATTTTATTTATAATATTTATTTTTATAATTAAAAATAAATATTGATATTAATAATTTATTATTAAAAAATAAATTTTTAATGTTTTTAATTATAAATTCGAGATTTTTTTTTTTAATTCAAACTTAATTAATTTTTTTCGAAGCAATTAAATAAATACGAAAATATTTTAATTTTAATAAAAATAAGAAAAATTACAATAAAAGCTCGTTCCACAAATGATGAAAAACAAAAAACAAAACATACGATACATAGACTCGACTCACAGTACAATAAAATTTAAAAATCGCTGATTTCCGAACTTTGTCCATATGTGTTTGACTAAATCGTTCTGCAATTGTTTATGAGCCCTCTGATCACGCAAATCCGATCTAGTACGTACATGATTTTCAAACGCTGGTAATACCTCTGATTTCCGAACTTTGCCCATATGTGTTTGACTAGATCGTTCTGCAATTGTTTATGAGCCCTCTGATCACCCATAACCATTTGTGTTGAATATTCGGGATATTCTGATTCTTGAGAGGGTAGTGGTGGTGGTGGAGGTCGTTGAAATTGCATACCATAATATGGATTCCAGGTGGGTACAGCTGAAGGCATGGCATTTGGTTGATAATAAAATTGTGGGACATTTTGAGGACGTGGTTGGTTAGAAAATTGATTTGGCGATTGAAAATCATTAGGATTGTAGTAATTTGGTGGAAAATTACTTGAATTCTGAGTGTTGAGATAAGGATTATTCGGATTATTGGGATCCATTTCACTAAAAAAATGATGAATATTTTAAAAAATAAGGGGTTAAAGAAGGATAATTAAGATTTTTTTGAGAGAAAAGAGAGGTTTTTTTTTTGGTGTACAAATAAAATGAAAGTTATATCAATTTATAGAGAAAAAAAAATCCAGAATTTTCGCGAAAAAAAAAAAAATAAAAAATTTTGCTGTAAAATAATTGAGCTCGAAAATTTGGGTTGAAAATCATATCTAAAAATCTGGACGGACCAATCCTAGGCTGACACTTGGCAAAAGGAGAAAAAAAACAAAAAAAAAAAAAACTGGCAGACGCTGCCCTCACGCGCCTCTGTCGGCGGTGAGGCGTACTCGCCATGTCGGCACCAACCAGGAGGCGACACGTGTCCATGGCGGGGCCCCTCATTTTTCATTCAACCCGGTTGAATTTGTTCAACCTCCCAATTCAACCCCCTACCTCTCAACTACCTTATTAGACCCCCTCAACTAGTTGAACCCACATTCAACCCCCTTTCAATCACCTTATTGTACATGGCCTAAGTCAGAAGAAGGCTATGGTGGCATTTGGGGTACTTGGTTTTTTGTTGGTTGGGTTGAAGATTACTAAAAGGCAGGTCAGAACGTCGTCGTTGGTACCGATGCATAAGAAAGTAACTTGTCTAGTGTTCACGCTATGGTTTTTTTTTTTTTTTGAACAGCTGCATTATATCATTCATTTCAAGGCAATTGCCATCGTTTACAAATTTCTATGGAATCTATTACAGTCTTATCTAAAGCCCTGCCGATCTATAGCCCTGTCTATTACAAGTTCCTATGGAGTTTCACCATTGTCGAACCTATTACAGCGAATGATATTTGCTAACGCAGGACCTCCCCTTCAAGGGAAGCCCTAACACACCTACCCGATACCACTAGGCCAAAAGACCTTTGGTTTTACGCTATGGTTTATATTTCTATATTGTGTAAATTTTGCCACATTTGACAACTTGAATCTCTTGCCTATGATTGTCAACTTTACCTGATCCATAAGCTTTTTCTTAAAGGATTTAAATAGCTTTTTATGCAACATAATTATTATTATTATTATTATTATTATTATTATTATTATTATTATTACTATTGAAAGAATTTATTAAGAAGTGAAAATTCATCAAAATATACTGTAAAATAATATTATTAATTTAATTGTCATTTTCTAAAGATATTTTCTTAATTTGATTATTGTTTATTTCATGTCAAAATTGTATTAGTATATTTTCATTTTGAAATGCAGTGTTTAAATTAGAACGGACTAAAAGAACATACGATATACTCCCTCCGTCCCACCTCACTTGACACTCAAGAAGTGAGCATAATAATTAAAGAAAGAATAAAATAAGCAAAAAGTGTGATAGAAAATGAAGAGATAGAATGAGTGGGGTACATAGTTAGTAGTGTTGGTTGAATAAATTGAGTGGTAGAAAATGAAGAGAGAGAACGAGTGGTGGGGTAGAGTGAATATAAAATTATAAAAAGTAGATTATTTTTAAATGAGATGAGATGGATCAAAATGAAAATAAGTGTTAAGTGAGCTGAGGAATATCGATTATAAAAGAGGTAGTATATGATTTTATTTTGTTTTTTAAAAAGAGGTAGTATAATTGTTATACTCCCTCCGTCCCACTTAAAGGTTCACCATTTTGAAGATGCACGCAAATTTTGGCAGTAATATTTATATTCAAAAGTAATGTGAGCGGGATATGCTAATGAAAGATTAAGAAGAGTCACATCTCAATTTAAAAAACTAATGATTCCCCCAAAATACTTTTACTATTCATATTCAGCAAATATCTTTACAAATCAGTAATCACATACTAAATCACTGGGATCACAATCCCAGTGAAAATTTAAAATTGTCATTCCCTCCAAATTATAATTGGAACCTACTAATTCTTTACAAAAATAACTCCTTCTATAAATACAACCACAACACTTCCTAATATCTTTTGATATCACAAAAAGCCAACATGGCTGCACCTTCATCTACACCCACACAAACACACTTAATTTGCGAGCCAAACCAAATTTAACCCAAGAACAAATGAACTTGTTGGGTCAATTCTTGATTGAAGTTATGGTGGGAGGGAAGCTTCCTAGAGGATTTATTGTTGTGGCTGCGACAAAATTTGGAGTGTCAAGGAGGACCGTCTTAAAATATTGGAGGATGGTGGTGGATCAAAGGAGCCAAGGTAAACCTGTCAATTTAATGTCAAAGAAAGTAGGGATATTAAGAACCAAAAGAGTGAAATTAGATGAAGAGAAAATGAAAGGAATTGAATTTCATAAAAGAGGAACACTTAGAAATCTTAGTCAAGCATTGGGAGTTAGTAAATCTACACTTGGGAGATGGAAAAAAAGAGGTGTGATCAGGGCTCACACCAATGCAATCAAACCAGCCCTAACTTATGCAAATTGTTTAGCAAGGCTCATATTTTGCCTTGAATCATTATCATTTGATGCAACAAGTGATAAAGTAGTTTTCAAAAGCATGAATCATGTAATACACTTAGATGAGAAATGGTTTTACATAACCAAAGATGCAGAGAGGTATTACATTTGTGAAGGAGAAGAGTCCATAAGGAGTGGCTCAGTGGTAGAGCCAAACTTCACAATGTGTGAGGTCTCGGGTTCGATCCCTTCCCATGCCTCCTAGGACATCATTATTATAAAGGGGTAAGTGGGGAACCACTATTGATCCTCTTCAGAGAAAAAAAAAGAAAAAAAAAAGTGAAGGAGAAGAAGAGCCACATAGGACATGTCAAAGCAAAAGATTTATCACAAAAGTCATGTTTCTTTGTGTGGTTACAAGCCCAATTTGTGATAGTGAAGGAAATTGCATTTTTGATGGTAAAATTGGCATGTGGCCATTTATAAAAAAGGAATCAGCAAACAACAATATCAAAAATCGACCAAAAGGTACACCCGTAACAAAAGCTTTGGATTCAGTCAACAAGGAAGTGACCAAGCATATGCTCCTAACTCAAGTAAGATTTCTACACATTTTAAAGCTTTTTAATTTTTTCTATCCAACAAATTCTTAATTTCTGTTATTTGTATTGCAGGTTCTTCCTGCAATAAAGGAAAAATGGCCTTCGACATCTAGTAAAGACATCATCATCCAGTGGGATAATGCGCCACCACACATCAAAAAACAATGATGTAGATTTTAGAGTAGCAGCAAGTGAGCATGGGTTTAACATACAGTTGCAATTTCAGCCACAAAATTCACCAGACACAAACATCAATGACTTGGGTTGGTTCAACTCATTAGATGCAATGAGAAATATCATTCAAGCCAAGACAGTGGATCAATTGGTCAATGGAGTGAAAGAATCATTTGAAAGGTTAACACCTTACACAGTTAACAAGTTGTTCATCTCATTGCAATCAACTCTAAGACATATAATGACTGTGAGGGGTGCAAACAACTACAGCTTAGAACATTTGAGAAAAGATGCTTTGGCAAGAAATGACCAACTTCCAACAAACTTGACAGTGAACAAAGAATTAGTCAAGTGTTGCAGTAGGTATTTACAACAAGCAGGTCATGGAGCAAAATTTGAAGGCATGATGCATGAAATGGAACTTGTGCACATTGTTATGTAAGAAAACTTCTATTCTCATAAAAGATTCATCCTAGAATAGTTTTTGAAGGGTCACTTTTGTATAGACAGTCTTTTGTTAGTATTACTCTCAGAAAATGTTCATCACAGAGTAGTTTTTGGAGGCCCACTTTTGTAAAGATAATGCTTTGTAATTACTACTCTCAGAATTGAATCATCATAGAGTATTTTCATTCTCATAATTAAATCATCTTAGAATGATAGTGCACACAAGTTCATGACAATGTATCTCACCAATTCAAACATCACTCAAGCATACAATACCAATCTTAGCACTTTAAAACATCAAACCAATGCAACACATGTTCTTATCAGCAAACTAGGTCAACAAGCCATACTCATCATTTCACACATAACTTCCATCCAACTCCCAACAATGTAAGAAAATAGAGAGAAGAACAAAGACAGGGAAAGAATACATAAACATGTTCCTTGAGCCAACATTGTACAGCCGAAGTGTGCAAACCCAACATCAACAAGTAAGTTCTGTGTGCTTCTACCTTTCGCTGAAAGGTCACCGGAAGTAGACCATTTCAGACTCGAATGGCATCAAATTCTTTAGACAGAGACCAACCTGGCTCGTTAAAGACAGATACTAGAAGGGTAGCTCGAGTTGGAGTCACCAAATCCCCAAATATATTACGAGATTCTTCCACCACACAGACGGACAGATATTTCCCAGGCTCTGATTCGCCAATAAAAGACGATTTGCGAGTCAATTTCGACGAATCGCCGGCAACAGTTGAAGGATCGGAAGTCACCATGGCCGATTCATCTTCAAATTGGTTGGAAAGTTCTAAATCCATGAAGAAAGGCGACCTATGACGAGAGGAAACCTAAGATTTTAGGCAGATTTCTTAATCGGCAAAGAAATCGAGAGAGAGCGAGAGAGAGAATTTAGGGTTTCTTCGTGGATGAACTGAAGAACGGCGATATAGAATGTGAGGAGAGAGGTAGGGTTTGCCGGTTTGGTTATGTTTATTATTTGGGCCGTGTTAATTAGTATTGGGTTGGGTTTACTAGTTTTGGGTTAGGGTGTGTTGAATTAAGTGAGGTGTGATTAGTGGAGTATTATGTGGGCCAACCCAATTAAAAAATGAATATAAGTTGTCCATTTTAAGAAAGGTGAGGCAATCAACGGGACACCCGTTTGGGTAATTGGTGAACCTTTAAATGGGACGGAGGGAGTATAAAGTTTCCACAAACAACTCAATTCAAAATTCTAGAATAGAGATGCTAATTAACCACGGTTAGGTTAGATAAGAGTCCAGATCTCCTGTGCCCCTCCATGTTCCCTTCCCTGTGCCCCTCTAATCTAGACCGTTTATGTTCATATTGTAAACGGTCCAAGTTAAAAGGGCACGGAGAGGAACACATGGAGGGGAACAGTAGATCTCCTCTCGTTAGATAGGATAATTTTCTTACGGAAGGAATTGTTTTGCCATCGGAAATTCCACCTTACTGTCTGTCAACGTAGTCCCATCCGTCCGTCTGAATTTTTACCATAAACACGTAAAGTCCCTGCACTATATACTGCCAAAAATATTAACCACGGTTAAAATTTCTCGGATGAAGATGAACTTTTAACTACATTTACATGGTCCATTGAAAAAAGAGAAAATAGAGCTAAGTTGTTTGTTTTTCCATTTTCTTTCTCGCGGTTTAATTATGCTTTTTCCTCCTTTGAATTTCAGAGCAATGACCGGCTACCGGTTTGAATTATTTGCAAATGAAGTGATAGATTAATCTTATTTTTTGGGTAAATAAATTGGAAAACTGTTAAAAAAAAAAAAAATGAGTAGGGGTGGGTGGCCATGTGGCACGTGAATCGTAGCGTGAGTCAGAAGAAGGCTATGGTGGCATTTGGGGTACTGGGTTTTTTGTTGCTTGGGTTGAAGATTACTAAAAGGCAGGTCAGAACGTCGTCGTTGGTACCGATGCATAAGAAAGTAGTACTAGTAGTAGTAATTTGTCTAAACTATGGTTTACTCCCTCCGTCCAAGCTGTGACACCAACTTTTGGACACACAAATTAAGAAAAGTCAGTAGATGTGTGGTAGAAAATGAAGAGAAAGAATGAATAGGATAAATAGTATTGTTGGTTGAATAAAATGGGTGATGAAAAATGAAGAGAGGGAATGAGGGGTTAAATAGTGAGGTTGATTGAATATAAATATATTAAAACATTTCCATTTTAAGTAGTGTCACTTGTGTTGGGACAAACCAAAAAAGAAATAAGTGTCACTTATACTAGACGACGGAGGGAGTATATTTCTATATTGTAGATTTTGCTACATTTGGCAACTTGAATCACTTGCCTATGATTGCCAACTTTACCTCATCCATAAGCTTTTTCTTAAAGGATTAAAATAGCTTTTTAGGCAACATAATTATTGTTATTATTATTATTATAATACAATTATGGGAAGAATTTATAAAAAAAAAAGTGAAAATTCATCAAAATATACTGTAACATAATAAATTTATTAATTTACTTGTCATTTTTTAAAGTATATTTTCTTTGTTTGTTTATTGTTTATTTCATGTCAAAATTGTATTGGTATATTTTCATTTTGAAATGCAATGTTTAAATTAGATAGGACAAAAAGAACATACGGTATACTCTCTCCATCCCACCTCACTTGACAATCAAGAAGTGGGCACAATAACTAAAGAAAAAAAATGTGTTGTAAAAAATTAAGAGATAGAATGAGTGAGGTAAATAATAATGTTGGTTGAATAAATTCAGTGGTGGAAAATGAAGAGAGAAAATGGGTGGGGGTAGAGTGAATATAAAATTATAAAAAATAAGTTGTTTTCAAGTGAGCTGAAACGGATCAAAATAAAAATAAATGTCAAATGAACTGAGACGGAGGGAGTATTGATTATAAATGATGTAGTATATGATTGTTATATAAAGTTCCCACAAACATCTCAATTCAAATTTCTATAATAGAGATGCTAATTAAATGTGACCATAGTACCAACCCCATCTTCCTGTTGACTTAGTAATGTATAGAAAAATGTCATTTGGGTTATAATAAATGTAGATGATAGGATCAAGATTCTGATTTTTATTTTAATCTACAATAGGAATAATCCCAATGCACCTGATTTGGACACAAGAAAAGAAGGCATGTGATGTGGACACTAGCCTAATTCCATAAGTGCCCATAATTAATTAGAGAAAATACATTATACTACCTCCGTCCGTAACAGACTAAGTGTCCATCTTTTTTTGCATGTTAGCATGAAGGAACTTTGAGCTATAATTTTAGATTAATTTAATTATCATAATGAAAATATAAAACTTGTTTCTTAGACACCATTATGTATACTATCAATAACAATTTTTAAATTTTCATTAAGGTAATTAAATCAACTTAAAGTTATTGCTCAAAATTCCTTCGTGCTAACATAGAAAAAAGGTGGACACTTACTCTGGGACGGAGGGAGTATTACCCTTCACCCTCTCCTAGGAGAGGACAATACAGGATGAGCAGGGACAAAAATGTCATTTTCTGCACATAGATAGATAGTATCAAGAATGCCAAATAATTGGGCACCCAAATGACTGATTCCTTTGGAAAAAAATTAGAAGAATACATAAGGAGAAAGCAACTCAACTTGCACATGAAATAATTGGAACACCCCACATGAAGATCCACTAAAACCTGATTTTATTTTTCAATTTTTTTTTCCAGTTGAAAAAATTATATGGCCTCATAATTAATCTCTACTTAGATCTCTGAAGTCCCCCCCTAAAGTTGACCAATCTTTTTGTTTCATAAAGATACATATACTCAAGTCAAGAGAGGACCAATCCCATTTGCTAGGTTCCTTAGGACTTGCTTGCTTCAAATTTAAAAAGATTATATACATACACTCCATCGCTTTAATTTAAAAATTTTAAATTTTAAAGTCAAAAGCTAATATAATTTACTTTATCATATATTTTGATCAATTTTTTTTTAGAAAAATTGATTATCCTAATAAAAAACTAAAGTTTATTACTAAGACTATAACTAATGGTAAATTGATAACGAGTTTTATAATATCATTATGATAGTTTATTTTTTTTCTTTATTTTAAGTCAAAGTATAATTAAATTGATAATTTTTATAGTTACTTTTTAAAATTTAAAATGAGACGGGATGAATTAATATATTGAAAGAAGAAATGATGGATGAAAATAATAGAATAAAGTTGGAGATGCAGTGTTACTTTGAGAAGTTACTGATCCATTCTTGGATTCCTAAAGTTATATGGTACTGTAATCATTAAGTGATTTTGCCCAACCTAAACCAAACCACGATGGAGTATTAACAAATAGACATTGAAGGTTACAATTACATAGTACAAAATAAATAATCCATCCGGGTCAGAGTATATTGATGGATCGATTTATACATGTATTATCTCTACATTTTCGTACTATTGTTAGTGACTTTTTAATGTAATTTAGAATAGTTTTGATGTAATTTTAGTTTTTATTTATTTGAGGAATTTTGTGAGAATATGTTTGTTTTGAGACACTTTTTAGTATTATCTCTACATTTTAGATATGTGTTTCTTATCATTTGATATAGACATTAATGCTTTTTAAGAATGTAACGATTACATCCTTATATTCAGATTTCCATTATTTACGATATGCTTATTATTTTGTTCTTCCAAGATAAGGATATTAAGTCCTATTATATGATTAACAATACAATAAGGCAAATCATATTTAATGGAACACTTTCTTATTCGAAATAAGAAATATCCATAATCTTCTAATGAAGAAACCAAAATAATATTTCTACTTAAAATAAGAACATAGCACCATTTGTTCAAAACAAATATGAACTTATTAGATAAAGACACTTCGCAAGTTCCTATGACTAATGTTGCAACCATTGCATCATTATTGCCACATAGGTTAATCTTTACCCTTACAAGTAGAATTTTAACATAAATACTTGAAGTGGTAGTCCAACCACCCTTCCTTTTGATCTTTTAATTCAAATTGTAATTTCACCAACGGTCAATCCTATTTCCAAGGCACAAATTACATTCTTTGGATTTTAGGTTTTGCCACAAATATTTCCTTTTAGGCTTGACAACTTTTGTCTTGCCTTTATCTTAAATCCTTGTCCTTATTAACCTTTAGAGTTTGAAAATGTTTCCATTTGATATTAAGACATAGCATTTAAAACATCAAATGTCGCTCATGAATCAATATCAAATCCGTTGTTAGTTCCAAACTAACTTGATTACCGAGCCAACTAAGGTAATTAATATGTCTCTCCATGTTCGAAACACGAAAACTTATTAATATACCTTTCAGTCATCGCATGAATGTTAGGCTCTATTCAAACTCAAACTCTTCTTGCCTTTCTTGCTTGTAGAAACGCTTCCTACGTGATTGCTTATCACATAAGCATTCATATGTTTTAGATACTTCTAAAGTTCCAAACACATGATAGCAAGTCGTAGGACGATCGACATCTATAGAATCATCCACATGTTTCTAATCAATGTCTTTGTCCACCTTTAAGGCATTAGTTTTCTCAGAAATAAGATTTATTAAGAATTCATAACTTCCGATTTTGCTTTAGAACAATTCTTAAGCTCATGACTAGGTCATGGAAGTTAATCTTATTCTTCTTAAAGTGGGGTTTATCGCAGTAATTATACATGATTATAGTTTAAGACATTCTACGAAATATGCAAATAAATATACACATATATTTCATACCATTATCATTTAGAGACATTTAATGTATTTCATAATACTCCCACTAAATTATACACCTTCAAATACAACAATTGTATAATATAATTTAAGTAGGCTAAGATCCGTATTTCACCCAACTTTGAGTCGGCTAGGGCACGACTGCTCAAAATCAAGTTATTTAGGTAGATAACTCTTTATCAATCACATCATATGTGACTCTTAGATCTTTTATGAGATTGTTAGACATCTTATGTCAAACATGTTTTAATCTCATCTGTGCCTTAAGCCCAAAACTGTTTTGATAGCCCAATTAAGTCAAACAATTTTAAACGTATAGAAAACTCTGATCCCTCATCTTGCTCATAAATGAATAGAATTAATGCACCTACGCTAGGGCGTAACCCACATAAAACTACCCACGTACTCACAAGTGTTTTAATCATGGATTAGCACAAGACTTAAGTGATTTTGCCCAACCTAAACCAAACCACGACGGAGTATTAACAAATAGACTTTGAAGGTTACAATTACATAGTACAAAATAAATAATCCATCCGTCTCAGAGTATATTGATGGATCGATTTATACATGTATTATCTCTACATTTTCGTACTATTGTTAGTGACTTTTTGATGTAATTTATAATAGTTTTGATGTAATTTTGGTTTTTATTTATTTGAGGAACTTTGTGAGAATATGTTTGTTTTGGAGACACTTTCTAGTGTTATTTTGATAAATGTTATCATAATATCGCAAACTATACATACATAGACACATTCAGTGACAATTAAACCAAAAAAATGGCTCAAACATTTCTCTAAATAAACATTTTTCTCATTGTCACTACTAATATACAATTCTTCTTATATAGCAAATCCTTGCCTCATTGACTCTCAAATCACATGAAACTCAAATGTTAATTTTTATTCAATACTTCATTCGTTATATTGATGTTTAAGTTAGAATGTCTTTCAAATATATATATATATATATATATATATATATATATATATATATATATATATATATATATTCTCTTAAAATTTTCATTTTTTCAAGGTGTGATTAATAGAAGGGAAAACTCCGTTTTTTCACACTCACAACATTTACTTTTTCTTAATCTCCATGTAAAATCAAATTAATAACCTTAGTCCGGGACGGAGGGAGTAATAAACTTGGGTGTAAGGTAAAATTGAAACAAATTTGGGTATAAAATATCGAATTTGGTATAAAATGACACAATTGTTTGTAGTACGATGACAAAAATTAAAAAAATAAAGTTTGGTAGTAAAAGTGAAACAAGACTAAATGTACGATGGACAAAAACAATGTTCTCCCTTAATAGAATTTATGGTGGACTTTAAAGTATTTTAACATGTACTTTAATCCTCTCAAAATAAACTTTCTTTTTTATTTATAATTTTCATTGATGATGATTAGATTATCCTCATTTTCAACTACTCATCAACCTTCAATATCTTTTTTTTTTCTTTCTTAATTTCATTTTTGTGATTTTGTGGAAGTTAGGGGTAGTTTGATCGTCAAACATATTTAAATTAGTTGGAGTATGATTAAAATATGAAATAAAAATGATTAGCAGTCGGTACAAAAGATATTTCTGGTTCTTTATTGAAATTAATATTATTCGAGTTTTGATGAGGTCAAACAAGGATGGGAAAAATATGAAGATATATGATTAATTTATCAAATAAAAAACAAAAGAAGGTGAAGGCCAAGAATAATAATAATAGTAGTACTAATAATGAAAAATAAATAAACTGGAGCTAATGATAAGGAAATGGAGCCAGTCCAATACCAATAGTTTAGGTGGTTGAGGTGTTGTAATTATTGGGACATATGTCATGGACTCATTAACTGCAATACAATCCTCACCAACTAACTCCATTTATGTTTAATTGTTTTATACTACCATATTCCGAGTCCAGATCTCCTGTACTATTTTGTGTGTTACTCCCTGTGCCACAAGTAATCCAGCCGTTAATATGTTTGAATAATATTAATAAAATGTTAATCTTAAAAACTGTGAGCTGTTGGATCATTTGTGGCACAGAGAGTGGCACACAAAATGGTACAAGAGATCTGGACTCCCATACTCCTCAATAACAACAAAGTTGTGCTATGTTTAAAATAGATTAAAATAAATATGCAATTTTTCTACCAACAAAAGCCCAGTGTTAGGAGTTTAATTAGAAGTTTTGATTTTGAGCTTTTGAGAATACAACAGCGATAAAAAGTTGTTCGTAGAGCTTTGACACCCTTAGTCTGACTTGAATGAGATTAGTCGGCATCCAATACAGTAGTATTCAGATACTTTAATACTTTAAAGTATTCATTATATCAAATTTGAATTTCAGTTTAGACATATTCTGAAAATTAATTAAAAGCTAAAAAAAGTAGTTATTTCAAATTGGAGGGAGTAAAAATAGAGTGTTAAGGGTTTAAGAATTTATTTTTCTTTTATATTTATTCTAAAAAGTTATTATAAAACATACAATTATTTTGAGATTGAAAACATACTCCATCCGTCCCACCCGAAATATGACGTTTTGCCATTTTTGGTGTCCCACTCGAAATAGGACATCCTAAAATGGAAAGTTTTTATTACTTTTTTATTAGTAGGACTCACTTGTCATACTCACAACAATTTTTCATTTATTATTCCACACCCACTTTCTCTCTCCTTCATACTCACAACACCTATTTTTTAAACAACTTTTTATAATAAAAGATTATTATTCTTTAATCCTTGTGTCGGGACCAAAAATCCTATTTCAGATGGGACGGAGGGAGTATGTATCTTTGGAATCACACATTGCAGTTTGGGAAGCAACTTAAATTATTTGAATACGGAAAGGGGTTCATTAACTTTTTGAAATTCACAGAGAGAGTCAAATATGAATTGGTGTCAAACTGTAATGTCATAGTTGTTAGAAAATAATGGAGCTGTTTGGCCATTTCAAGGTAAAACAGTAGGAGTACTGCACTGTATTTTAATAATGCTTCAAATAATACACATTGTTTCCAAGTTGGAGGAAGTGGAGTACTTAAAGATCCCCTTGCATCTTACCATAAATGATTGCATAATCTTGATGAGATTGATACTAATTGTTGCATTTTTATTACACAAAATCTTGTAAAAAACGTGTTTTACACTAACTATGTGTAAAACGTGTTTTTCAAATAACGGCTTAAGAGGGATTAAAAGACGCGGTGACAATTTTGTAAATAAGTGGAACTCATGGAAATCTCAGCAGGCACATTTTAAAACAAGAGGAGGCATTTTTCAATACTTCACAGCAGGCATATTTTAACTCTAGAGGAGGCACTTTTTTAGAGCAGGCATGTTTTAACACTAGAGGAAGCACTTTTTTTGAACTTTTAACAGTGCCTTTTTTGAGAAAAAATAAGTGCCTGCTCTAGTTAAAAAATGTGCCTCCTGCAGTTTCAAAACATATCTCCTCTAGTTTCAAAACATGCCTCCTGAGATTTTTTTGAACTTTTAACATTGTCTTTTTTAAAGAAAACAAATGCTTGCTCTATTTTAAAAATGTGCCTCCTGCAGTATGAAAATATGTCTCCTCCAGTTAAAAAACATGCTTGCTTTAAAATTTAGAAGTGTCTCTTTGAAAAAAATGCCTGTTACAGTTTTACAAAGTACCTGATGTGGAGTTCAAAAATATGTCTCCTTCAGTTTCATAATATGCCTCCTGCAGTTTTAAAATATGCCTCCTGAGATTTCATAAGTTTCAAATATTTACACTTATGCCACCGCGTCTCTTAAACCCTACTTGCCGTTATTAATAAAACACGTTTTACACTAAGCCTAGTGTAAAACACGTTTTACAAGAGACTTACTCTTTTTATTACTAGTAATTATTATTTATTTATTTTTTGAAGTACTAATAATTATTTAAGATAAGCCTTTTCTTTGATCCAGTTATGGATTGATTAAAGGTTAGAATTCAGACAACGTATCAGTTCCAAAATAAATATCGTCGTTGACTTGTCAATACTATTAATGAAGACAAAAACTTGTAGTCATTTTTTACCCACGACCCGCTTCTTTTTTTTTTTTTTTTTTTTTTTTTTTGGGTTTTCCAAAAGTAATAGTTACTATAACTAAAAGTAACAAACGTGTTACTTATATGTAACAGTTTGTATACATAAAAGTAATACATATATACACAAAAGTAACAGTGTTTTTTTACGTTTTCTTCATTTGCCAAAAGTAATACTTATTATAACTAAAATGTAATGAACGTGTTACTTATATGTAACAATGTTTATACATAATTGTAACACATATGTATAGAAAAGTAATAATTCAACCCTTTACACTTTAGAACTAAAAACACCAGTGTTAGTAACACTGTAAAAATAAAAAGTAACGATTTTTATAAATGAATGTTACATTTTAATTGTATAATAACATTGTAAAACAGTTACGTTTACTTGTATAATAGTATATCCATATGTTTTCAAATAATAAGTTACAATAGGTTCAATTTATCATGATACATGTAAAAGTATTACATTATCCATAGAAATCTGTTACAATTTCATCTACTAAATTGTTACATTTACTTGTAGAAAGAATTACATTAATGTATATAAGTTGTTATTTTTCAAATGTTACTTTCTTTCAAAACAAAAAAAAAAAGAAAAGAAAAGAAAACTGGAAAAACACTATTACATTTCAGTATAACGATAATCACATTTAGTTATTGTTAGTGTTACACGTATTTATAGTTAGTATTACAGTTGAAAGATGAGTAAAATGAGTTTCTTCTTTTTTGTAAAACTGGTGTTACGTTTACTTATAAACCATGTTACTTTATAAGTAACACAGTTGTTACATATAGTTATACTAAATATTACTTTTGGCAAACGAAAAAAACAATCATATAAAAAACGATTTTTTTTTTGAAAAAAAAATAAAAATTGAGGCCATGGATCGCTGCCACGTGTCAAATTTTGAGTGGAGCATGGGTTGAGATCCTATGCTTCGCGGAGAATGTTGCACACGGGTCATGTGTTGACCCGTCTCTTCTATGAGACGGATCTAAGTGTTCTCACAAGAGACCACCTCTTTAATGAATGTGTTTCAATTATTTATACATTGCATGTACAATAATAAGATTTGCACAAAACTTTTTCTTAATTTTGAAATGCGACATTTATTTTGGGATAGACCGAGATAAAAAGTGTGACATTTATTGTGAGAGAGAGGGAGTAAAATATAAGAATAATAAAGATTAATCTTGGGATGAATTGAGATAAACTGGTCCAAATCATCATGTCTAAACCAAAATTTGAAACTAAACAATATGAGGTTGGGGATGAATTATCATGTATCTGATTTCTAGTTGTTGAATTGTTTGGCAGTCCAATAGCAGAGCTGTTGATCACAATCCCGATAGTCTTGAGATTGATTTGAAGTGAAATACTCAATATGCCCTTAAGGCGAGCATAACCGTTGAGATATGGATGGACGCTAAACACAGTCGACTTATGTACAATCAAACTGCACTGGCCCCGGATCTGAGATATATAGGTATAGATATGAGGGTCTATCACAGTCTGGACTTGCATTCTAATACACAAAACTAGTAGATGATGATGAGCTAAACCAAAGCCAGCAGCAGGACCACTGTGCATGCAGGCTAACATTGTTAATTATGGTCCAAAGTCTATGGGGGGTTTGCCTTTGCCTAAAGACTGAACAAAACAGATCAAATAAATGAATCGAAAAAATATCATGTCAAAATCAAACAGTTATTGGCATCTGATCTGGTATATGGTAATTGACAGACTGATTAGGGTTTTTCCTGATGTCGACCGTTCTTTCTTTCCGAAACTATTAGAATTGGGTCCTCATCCCCTTAAAAGACCTTGTGATGTTAGCCAATCTATACAGTTAATCAATTTTGCTCTCCAAGTTGATGTGGGATATATGAGGCTTCAACACGCCCCCTCACGTGTAGGCCGATTCTATGGGCTCTACACGTGGATCATCATTACGCCGGCATTATTATCAACTCAAACCCACCTTCAAACCCAATACGGGCACCCAACACGGGTTAACTCAAGCCCATCATCAACTTGGGCCGGCTCTGATACCATATTAGAATTGGGTCCTCATCCCCTTAAAAATGCCTTTTAAGGGGATGAGGACCCAATTCTAATAGAAACCTTGGTACATGAATGTGAGAGAATTCAATTGAACTAGTTGCAGTTTGTTATAATTTGAAGTGTTGAAGCCTGCAATGTGGCATGTTAAGGAACATATATTGCATATGGTCAAGTACTTGAATTGATTCATCAATTAGATTTATGAGGTGGGGGCACCCTCAAGTTCTTTCATTTTCTGCAGAAATTATGCTACTTGTACTACTCCCGCTTGCACATAACAAATAATATGTGACGCAGTTAACTTGTCAAACTTTTTAATAAGTGTTTTACTTATACAGTGCTTGTACTATGATAAAATGTACATAATTTTTTTTTAAAGCGTGATGCGTACTATTACAAGGACAAAAGAAGAAAATGCGATAATTATTATAAGACCGAATGAAATATTATTATTATGAACAATATCTACTGTGTGTTCAATTATGTTCACTGAAGAAACTTAAAGTAAAAACTGTTCTTTCTTTTTTGTGGAAATTTAATTTACTTCATTTCCCTTTGGTTCGATTTGTATCACACTTTCCTGTACAAGTTCAAATCACTAACTCAAAACAGAGTCAACATAAAACTCCTATTTACAAAAGTAGTCCTAAATTATTGATACTTGGAAGATAACTCGTTGCCTTCGTACATTGTTAAGTTTTTTACTGCACCAACTTTGTTTGCAGCTCTTTATGGAATGGTAACATTCACATAGCATTTGGCTTTCTGTTGTCGGGCTGTTTGGCAGTTAATCAACAAAAAATTACTATAACCACTGATTTTGATGGCCAAAGTCAATTTGATGCGAAATATCTAAAATTCCCTTGTAGCGAGCCTAGCTGATGACATCGAAATGTACGCTTGAGATGCTCGACTGCTACGCAATCAGACTGCTGACCTCGGAATCCACTGCAATTTCAGTAAATTTCATCGTCTTTGGCCTAGTAGGTTAAAAAAAATTGGAGCGGGAAAATTATTAGTAGTAGAATGTGGTAATTACTAGGGAGAGGTTGTAAGGAATCAATAATTGAAACATTATTACCTCACCGAAGACTCCACTAATTTGATTAGTTCTACTGATTACAGCTAAACACACCACCAACTCCCAACTTTCTCAGCTTTCAACCAACAATATTATTGCTAATCCTCAAAACCAGTTCATTCCCATTTCATTAAATAATCTGCAAATATTCTGAAATGATATAACATGTCATTATTTTGTCAGCAAAAATTAGAGCAAAAACTCCATCAGAAAACAATGAAACATAGAAAGTAAACCAGATTAAATGATTAAAGTCTTAATGGGTCATTTCTGCAACCACAAACACGAATTTAGTCCTACGCCAATACCACTGATCAATGATTTTGGAACTAGAATCGCATCGTTAAAGTTTTTCTAATGTTACTACTACTTCCGTCCCAAAATAAATCTCGAATTTTTAGTACTTACCAAAGTTATCAAGTCTCATCAACATTTTCTCTGCTCTAGAGGCCATTATCAAACAAGGATACTTCATTTGTATGAAATAGACGGGGCATCTAATTAATAAGTGGCGGAGCCACAGCCTAGCATATGAGAGCAACTATCCTCATTCCCTCTGTCCCTATATGAGTGTCCAATTTCAGGAAATTTTTGTCCCAAAATGAGTGTCCATTTTGATAATAACTTTGTCCCTAAATGTTTTTTTTTTCGAAATTTTTTTCACCGGTCTCTTTATACTTGCAAAAACTAAATGTTTGTAAAGAGGATTACAAGATTATATATGAATTTTGCCACCAAATTATACAAAAAGTTACGTCCCTTAAAATGAAATTTGGACACTCATTTAGGGACAGAGGTAGTATAAAATTTAGGAATTTTATTGCAAAATGACTCTATATCTGTCAAGAAAGAAAAAACACCTATAATATTACTATTCACTTTTAATGCAATTTTCATGAAATTAATCTTGCTTCCTTTTTGAAAAAAAATAAAAAAAAAATCTGACTCCGCCATTGATGACTCACAAGCACACACTCAATTACTATTGATTAAATTCACGGAAACATGATAATATTGAGAATGCACAACAGTGGACAGTAACTCACTTTAGAGGGTCATCAAGCTCTTCTTGATTACTTAATGTTGTAGGTAATGATTAAGGATACACTAATTTTGTCATTAACTTAATCCTCCAAGTCAAAGGCACTATAATTATGTTCTTATCATGTTCATAACATACCAAAACAAATTAACCAAAGCGATATTAAGTCAAAACAGTGGCTACATTGTTAGTATATGAACTAATGCGTGATTACCAAAAAAAAAAAAAAAGTGCGCGATTGATGTATATATGAGGTCATACAAACGATGGCCAACGAAACAGTAAATCGAGAATAACCTACACGTTAACACAGAGATCAACACTTTGAACGTTAAATAATTCTTGAAACGTCTCAATCTGCTGAATAAAATGGGATCTCAAGAAATGGTTAAGGTCAACATAAAATCAATAATATTGATTTAGTTGCTTTTTCATGACATCACAACAACATTGGTTGCATTTCTTTCGGTTGTGAAAATTTCTTGTTAATTCAAAGCAAGATCATAAAATCTTAATAGTACGTACGACTAATATTTGATTAATTTCTTAGTGTTAGAGCAGTTGTACTGTATCCCTTTAGTTTGGATTTGGCGTAAAATCAGCGAAGCATACGTATGGCAATATCGACAATGATTGAAAAGGCATGTTCATTGGATCATAGCAGTTTTTCCCCTGAGATTTTAGCTTTACAATGACTAATAATTCTGTTTTAGTTAAAATATAGCATTTCAACCCTGAGTGACGAATAAAAATAAGTGCGATAAATTAATAAAACAATTAAGGAGAGAAAGGTTAGAGCAAGTAATTTGGCAATAAACTACTCCAACAAAAGTAGGCATCTGTGACTGGGATATCACTTAAATTGTACTTCATATATTATGATTTTGTTATGTATCATATGTGCAATCTGTGGAGCAAATAGAAATGCATGCTTCCCGTTAACAAATCAAACTGGGCAACATAAAACGAAACAAATAATATCCACTCCATCTCAAACTTTACCATTTTTTGTGTTTAAAAAAATAAAAAACGCATTTCTGGAAGAAAAAATAATACTACATGGATCTGTCTCAAAATAAATGACTAAATTTGTTTTTGATCAAGAATAAATTTGGGACGGAAGGAGTATTAGTGCAAGTATAAAGCTAGTATGGAATTGCGAAAGAATTAGGTAACCCTAAAGTTGGATTGTGTAGTAAATGTTTGAAAAGAAGGAAGTAGTAGTAATATATATATATATAGTGCGGCACTAGTTGGATATTTGGAGAAGATTTTGACACGTCCATCCTAAATAAAATTCAACGTAGCAAGTGAGATAGTGCAGATTATCCTAATATCCATTAAAGAGGAAACTTAGTTGCTTGATGGCTATCTGATCTGATGTGAAATCATATCACTTGGATATATATATATATATACACACATTTTAAGACTTAAAACTTTGTGTCTGCGTCCCACTTTCAAACCACAAAACTGACCAAATTAATGTCAAATGTCAAGATTAAATTTCAGGCCAATGCGTGTGATCTCACCTACCCATACGTCCCGAAACGATATTCTCAATTTATTTTATTTTTTGATTAAATGAATTTTGAGCAGTAAGTAAGTTCTGCTTAATTTGATTGTTTTAGTGAAGAACTAAATATTGTTACTGATTGTATTTATAATGGTGTATCACTAATAAATTATTATTTTTTTATTAAATTAACCATAAATTATTTCTATAAAGTTCATTCAAAAAGATACAAAAAATAAATGTGCGAGCGAACATCATTACGTGTTGTGGGACGGAGGGAGTATTTCATTTGCTGCCATAAGCGGTTTGTAACAGAAAGAAGAACCGATGTTGTCACGCAGCTGCAACTGATCAATGGATTGCATCATCAGGATCACACAAGATCATGATCAACATCAGCATGCTATGTTTACGACTTAAAATTATACAGTGTAACGAGTTAGATAAGCAGAGGAAAATATCATGTCCAGAGTATGTGCATGAACTTGATGATGTGTGTGTTATACCCCAAGAAAAGAAAGCAGTACATACAATTCAAGAAGAGTTGTATTCTTAGAAAAATAGTCTCATTTGACTTTTATTACGGTCAACAATATAAATATTAAATTAGACTATCTTTTTAGGACAGATCATACTATTCCGGCAGAGTCGCTCGCAATTTTCGCCTATTGATCTCATCTGACTGCCGTATATGAATTTGTAATCTCACTTATTCTCATAAACTACGCTTTGGATTAGTAAAACAGAGTACCTTCTTCTTGTATAAAATATACATTGATGGAACAAATCTAGCAGCACAAATTGTGAGCGAGAAAACAACCAAAATGACCTGCGTACTATGTGAATAACACCAATTTGACCTCCGTACTATCTAAACTACCAAACTAACCTGCGTACTATCCATAAATTAACCAAATCAAGCTACATCGTTAATAGATGTTAATAGGCGTTAACAAATGTTAGTAATTTAACGAATATTGCAGTCAAACTTTTGAAAAATATTAATCATATTACAAAAGGGCAAAATGCAAATAAATAAATAATTTACAAATAAACCCCCCCAGTTAATAATACCTTATAAACCTTAAAAAAAAAAAAAAAAAAAAATCTTATTCCCAGCAAAACCAAACCAAATCCCTTTTTTCTCCACCTAACAGCCATTCCCCCCCCCACCACACAGCGCCGCTCCCACCGGCCGACCGCCCTCCTCCAAAACACCATTCCCAGCTCAAACCCTCCCCCGTCTAGATCTAAAACCACTCCCCTTCCCCCTTTCTTCAACTACTTCGTAATGCGACAATTACACACTCACGCTGCCACTGTTGTCTTTACCCCTCGTCATCGCCGGTCAAGATTCGTCGTCGCCGGTCAAGTGTCGTTGTCGCCCGTCAAGCTTCATCGTCGTCGGTCAAACCTCGTCTCTCCAGCCAACCCACCAAATAGTTATGAGAATGACATTAGAAGGGATCAATTCCCCTTCCTATGATTGCTTCCGATGCCGGGAGCATAAAACCCAAATTAACCCCAGGCTTCAATTGAAAGAGTTGAAATTAGCTCCAATCTTGGTTGTGATAGTTATAAGAATGACGTTAGAAGTGATGAATTATTTGTTGTATAAGGCAGGAGCATGGATTGATGAACGCATGGATCAATTTACCATGTAGCCTTACCCATATCATTTGATAGAGATATCAGTCACGAAACAGTTGAAGGTGGAAGCTTTGGGTACATCGGCAATGGCAGCGGCCTTTTTTTTTTTTTTTTTTTTGATGAATAATTTCTCGGCAAATTGATATGGGGAGACTAGGATTGGATTAAGGAATGATTAATATTGAAATGGATTTACAATTATGTCCCCATTTTATGTTTGGTGAATGTTGAGAATGTGGAGGCGGGATGGTGGCCGGAGATGGTGGGAGGTGGTGGTGGTTGATGGTTGATGATTTTCGTTTTCTTTTTTATTTTTTTCTCCAAATAATTCAGATGAAGGAGGATGTGGGTTAAATAGTTTTTGTTTATTTTAATGTGTACTAGGGTTAATTTCGTAAAATTTTGATTGAAATATCCGTCAAGTTTTTAACATTCGTTAACATCCATTAATATATACTAACGATTTGGGTTGATTTGATTGATTTATGCATAGTACGCATGTCGATTTGATAGTTTAGATAGTACGCGGGTCAAATTGGTTGAATTCATATAGTACGCTAGACATGTCCAAATAGAACCGGGAACCGACGGAACCGGCGGGTAGAACCGGAACGGGAACCGGCGAGAACCGGGAACCGCCGGAACTGGGAACCGAACGGAACCGAGAACCGGATTGAAACGGTTCGAATACGAATCCAACATATTCAGAACCGAGGAACCGGCGGAACCGGGAACCGAGAGCCAGAACCGAGAACCGGGAACCGAACGGTTCTCTGCATCAGAGGACTTTAAAGATGTTTGATCATTATGGTAGGTTGACTGCTAGCTAATTTATATACTGATATACATACTCCTTCCGTCCCAAAATACTTGTTCTAGGATTTTCACACAAATTAAGAAAAAAAATTAATACATGTGTAATGGACTATATTACTCTTGGAACATTTCCAGTATCAAGACAATTTAATACTTTTACAATGACAACACTATCATAAATAAGGGTATATTTGATAAACAATGTCAAAAATGTATAGATAATAGCAAATCTACAAATATTTTGGGACAAACTTCAACTCTTTAAACTACAAGTATTTTGAAATGGCGGGAGTATTACATTTTAAACTACAAATATTTTGGGACAGGGGGAGTATTACATACTTATTAGATGGTGAGATGGAACCGGTGGAACCGTCGGAACCGGAACCGGAACCGGCGGATAGAACCGAGAACCGGATTAAGATGGTTCGAATACGGTTCCGGCCATTTGGGAACCGAGAACCGGCGGTTCCGGAACCGGGAACCGGAACCGGAACCGTTTGGACATGTCTATAGTACGCGGGTCATTTTGGTCGTTTACTCAATTGTGAGTAGATCGTAAATCTTTATGTTATGAGCAACAATCCAAGCTCACGTATGGTTTGTAGACCAAATGCACCTCTCTAGCCCATTGGGCCACAATCATTATTATTGGGATTGGGCTTAGAAAATACAATAATAAATACAAATATTTCCTGATGCTCCATGTAATAATCCTCCTGCTTTGCGGCTACACCCATGCGTCTAGTTACTTGTTATTCTTAGTTGGATTAATTCCACAAGGAGCCAAGGTCCTAGGCTCAAATCCAAGAATATTGATTCAGCCAAAAGCTTTCACTTGATGATGTGCATTCAAAATGTAAAAAAAATTGTAGAATCCTTTATTAGAATCATATGTGTAACTTTTTGTGCTGGTAGTGTGTTTTGCCTTTTCGTAGAATACAATCATTTGTAGTATAGTAATTGGTAGTCCAATAGAGTTACTGTTGCAATAATGATTTGGTGACAAGTCTTTGTTGCCTATAAATAAGAGGAGAACTGGTCCTATAGGTAAGTTATAAGAGAGTGACCGGTTTTAACCAAATAATATTACTCCTTCCACGCTCTTATTTATACGGAGATTAAAAATGGTGAAAGTGATGTAAGTGTTGTGTGTATGAAAAGTAAAGTAGGAGGGAGAATGAGTGGGAGGAAAAGTAAGTTGATTGGTGTTGTGAGTATAAAAAGTAAAGTAGGAGAGAGAATGAGTAGGAGGAATAGTAAAAAAAAAAAAAAAAAAAAAGTTGTCAAATTAGGAAGTGGACATATATTATAGGACAAGTAAAAAAGGAAAGGTGGACATATACTATGGGACAGAGAGAGTATTATTTTTTTATTAAAGAATGAAAAAAGTGAAAAAAAAAAACTCTTATACTTTAATTATAGAGAGAATAACTGGTCTTATACGTCAGTTATAAGAGTTTGACTTAGAATTGACAAAAAAATATTATTATTTATTTATTAAAAAAATGGAAAAAGAAAAAAATGACTCTCATACTTTAATTATAAGAGGAGAACTGATCTTATACGTCAGTTATGAGAGTTTGACTAAGATTTGACCAAAAATTATTATTATCTTTTTATTAAAGAATGGAAAAAGTGAAAAAAAAATTAATCTTATACTTTAATCATAAGAGAAGAAGTGGTCTTATACGTAGTTATAAGAGTTTGACTAAAATATGACTAAAAAAAATTATTATTTATTTATTAAAAAATAGGGAAAAAAATGACTCTCATACTTTAATTATAAGAGGAGAACTTATCTTGTACTTCAATTATGAGAGTTTGACTGAGATTTAACCAAAAAATTATTATTATCTTTTTATTAAAGAATGGAAAAAGTGACAAAAGTTACTCTTATACTTTAATCATAAGAGAAGAACTGATCTTATACGTTAGTTATAAGAGTTTGACTAAAATTTGACCAAAAAATATTATTATTTATTAAAAAAATAGGAAAAAAATGACTCTCATACTTTTTAAATATAAGAGGTGAACTATCTTATACGTTACTTATGAGAGTTTGATTGAGATTTGACCAAAAATTATTATTATCTTTTTATTAAAGATGGAAAAGTGAAAACAATTACTCTTATACTATAATTAAAAGAGAAAAACTGGTCTTTATGTCAGTTATGGAGTTTGACCGGATTTGACCAAAAATATTATTATTTATTTATTAAAAAAATGGAAAAATTGAAAAAAAAATGACTCTCATTGTTGGGTATGCACATTATAAACCACTCCTATTACCTAGATTTGATTGATCCCATAACCTTATTTTACTTTTTATGGACTTTAGGTTTTATTGTAAGAAGTTTTACAACTTCATTAGTTAAGTCCATTTTTAGTTTAGCTAGGCTTAGAAGATCAGCCCCTCAAATTTTGAAGAAATGCTGCTGCTGCTGATATGGTGAAAATGGCTAAGTCTGCCTACCGCAAGGTTTTTGTCGACCGCATGGTTTTTGGCGACCGCATGGTTTTTGACGACCGCATGATTTTGACGACCAAAATCCTTGCTGATTACAAGGTTACCTCAATCTTGTCTGACCGCAACCAGCTATCACACAACCAAGTGAAGTCCAAGAAACGACAAGTTGATTTAATCGTTGCAAAATTCAAAATTTGAATTTGGTCGTTATGTCTGGTACAAGATAGTACATCTTGCCCACTAAACTTCTGCAACTACAAGACAAAGATATGAGCTCCAATCAGAATATGACAGCTCATCATCTTCCAACAGCTATTTCTCACCCAAGGCTATAAATAGACCTTGAACTCTTCATTGAAGAGTGCTGAGATTCAAGAGAGAGAAATTGCTGTCGAAATACTTGGTGATTGAAGATCATACTCAAGATTTCCAGAATCATTTGAATCTTCAAGCTTTCGCCCTCAAATCTTCAAAGATCCCCAGCAAGCCTTCAAGAACATCAAATCTCAAGCCCAGCAACACTTAAAGATTCATTAGGCTCTCAATCATTTAGATTATATAGAGCTCTTGATTCGTTACACACACACACCCCGATTGATCAATCACATAGATTGCATCATTAGGGATACACCGGTCTTAAGTCTAGGATTTTGTTCTTCATAGAAAGTAGGAATTAATTCAAATCTTCATCTTTGTAATTTGTACTCAAGAGAATTAATATATCCTCCATTCAAAATCCAAGACTGACCATCTTGGTAAAGGACGTAGATCTTTTAACAGATCGAACCTTTCCAAATCATTGTGTCATTTACATTCTGCAAATTTACTTTCTGCAATTGTTCTTATTGTTCATATTGACTTTGTTTGTCGTTTAGTGTTTTGATCTTTCCAGATACTCAAACGATTGTGAATTGTGTTTGTTGCTTACCTATTGCCTAAGTTACTACTTCTGACTACTTATCTTTTGCCAAACTCACCGACACAAAACTTCATTTTCAAACCTACCTCGTCTGTAACCTTTGCCGACCGCATATAGCCGACCGCAAGGTTACCTTGCCGCAACTTGCTTGCCGCATTTTGCTTACCGCAAATTGAATCTTTCAAACCTCTATCTTTGCCGACCGCAATATTTCCGACCGCAATATTGCTGACCGCACGGTTTTGCTTACCTAGCAGTTTTTAAGTTTCAAAAACAACTCTACTTCGTTTTATCGAAAACTTCCGCTGTGCATTTTGCTTTGAACTAGTGGTTTTTACTTGACCACAAACTCAATAGTAAGTACAAGGTTGAATTTTGAAAAAGGGTTGATAATTTTAAATAGGCTATTCACCCCCCCCCCCTCTAGCCTCTTTTCATACCCTTGTTGTGTCTTTGGACCAACAAGTGGTATCAGAGCAAACACCTTTATAAACTTCTGTTTTTCAAGCTTAACAGCTTGGGTGCCGATTCAAAATGGCAAGTCAGAAAACTATGGCAACGGTTAACTTCACTCACGTTCCAGCGTTCGACGAAGACAACTTTGACGTATGGAAGCACAGCATTCTAACTCAATTCTACTCCATGGATGAGCAACTTGGTGATTGTCTTACCATTGGACCATATTTCCCAATGAAAGCTAATCCGGATCCAGAAACAAACGATACCATACCGACAATCAAGAAAACAAAAGCTGAATGGACCGATGAAGAGAAAGACTAGTTGGAATGGATGTGAAAGCAAAAAAGTATACTCACAAGTACTTTAAATACGTCTCAGCGTCGACAAATCATGGAATGTGCTACAGCAAAAGATCTTTGGGATGCAATTGAAGATTACATCGAAGGAGATCAAGCGTGCAAGGAAAGCAAAAGATTTGCAATTCAAAGACGTTCAACAACTTCGCTAAGATCCCCGGTGAATCACTAAGAGCCACTTACGATCGTTATTGTGAGATTGTAAGTACATATACAGCACTTGGAAGAAGCTTACCAAGAAAGAAATCAATGTCAATTTTCTTGCTGCTCTTGTTCTCAATATCTTCACAAAGGAAATACTCTTGAAGATACCAAGCTTCTAGATGATATGTCTCTCAGAAGCCTCTACGCCAATCTCAAAGTTTTTGATATCAAGCTCCACAACATTGAAGAGATGGAAGGAAAAACTAAGAGTTTGTCGTTGGTCGCTCAAAAGGAAGAAGTGATCGAAGAAGAAGATCCCAAATCTCCACATCTGAGTTACTAGATATGGACGACGACGACTTTGCTATGTTCGTGAAAAGATTTCAAAAATTCAGAAAGTCAGCAAGGCCCGATCATCAAGCAAAGCTCCTGCAAGGTTTTCAAGGAGCAGCTCAACAAGTAAGAAAGAGTACTCTAACTTCTCCAAGAAGAAAGAGGATCTCGTTTGTTTTAATGCAGGAAACCCGGTCATTTCGCATCAGAATGTCCAATCCCCAAATTCGAGTACATGAAGAAAAAAGCAACTTCACTCCTAGATACTCAAAGCAAAAGGGAATGGTCGCTGAAGAGGACTCTGCCACAAAAGAGTTAGCTACCTGGATAGAGTCAGACTCTGATGAAAGCGACGAGGATTCTGAAGAAGGTCACTTTGTTTGGTCGTTCATTCCGATGATGAGGATGAAATAAAAAAATCGTCGCTCACCAAATGCAAAACCTAAACGGATAAGCTATACAGCTGATGAACTTGCTGAAAAGGGATTCCTAACTCCAGTTCAAAGGAATGGCGATCTTCTATTTTCTAGATGTGATGTAAGTGCAGCAAAGAAGGCTCAATACAATCCCAAAGTGAAGGAAGTTCTGCTTACCACTCCAGAAGTCAGTTTGATATTTCTCCCAACGAACATGAAAATGTTTATGAAAGCTGAACAGGTAATTAGTAAGTTTGCCGGCATGAAGGAAGCTTTAGCACTTTCAACTGAAGAGATTTCCCAGCTTAAGACGGAGAAAACTCTACTAAGATCTGAACTCACCCTCCTTAAGGAGCAGATCAAGAGCATGACTCCTCTTACTGATCGAAACCGTTTCTTAGAAGAACAAAATGTCATATTTAAAGTTAAAAACGATGAATTGGTTGCTGAGATAAATGACCTCAAACGGATCACTAATGAGTGGACCAATTCTCGTGTCACTATGGAACAAATATTAGAATCCCAAAAGTCTAGTGGTGATAAAGAAGGCTTGGGATTCCAAACTAGTGACAACTTTAAATGTGCATCTTGTTGTGAAAGAGATGAGAAATTTACCCAGCAAAACTTTGGATGAGTTGAAGGCTAAACATCATGTTTCAAAGGGTGTAGGACAAGAACCAAAGAAGAACTAGTGTTTCAATTATGTCTATCCTAAGAAAGCAAACTGGCAAGGCAAAGTTGAAAGGTATTGCCATGGATGAACCTGCTGCTGCAGCAAGCACCAGCAAGGTCGCTGAATCATCTTACCGCAGTCACTTACCGCACGGTCTGTCGACCGCATCTAAGAAGTTGGCTACCGCAAGAAAACCAACGACCGCGGGCAGTGGTAAGACGGCAAAGTTCAAGTGGATGAATTTTGTAAAGGCGACCTCGTCCATACCAGTAAATGATGTTGTGCTGAAAACTTCAACGAAATTTGTTAACCCTCAGTTGGGTGGCTTCCACCATTGTTCTGTGTGTGATGATTATGGTCATAAGGCTGCTGAATGTCTTTTAAGATTCACACCCAATCCTAGAAGGTTTAAACCACCTTCTGTGAGGCAAGTGTGGGTTGTCAAAAGCTGCTAATCTTTAGGACCCAAAATAATAAAGGGGACCTCGATCTTAAATGTTTATTTTGTAGGTCCTCTGCCTAATGGCCGGGCCACTCCAATGAAACTACTAGTTTATGGTATCTCGACAGTGGATGCTCAAGGCATATGACTGGAGATATCAACCTTTTGGAAAGTGTCCGTAATGAAAAAGGTCCAGCAGTTACTTTTGGCGACAACACAAAGGAAAGACCATCGGTTATGGAGTCATCAGAAAAGAAAAATAACAATCCAAGATGTTTCTCTAGTTACCGGTCTAAAACACAATCTTCTCTCAATCTCACAATTTTGCGACAAAGGATTGCAATGCCACTTTACTTCAACTCATTGTCTTATCAAGGATGGCAACTCCGGCGTCACTTTACTCAAAGGGATTCGTAAGAAAAATGTTTACATTGTTGATTTCAATTCTACTTGTATTTCTTCTAATCTCTGTTTTGTAGCAAAGAATGTTAGCGAAAATAGTTGGCTTTGGCATAAACGACTTAGTCACTTGAACTTCAAGTATCTCTCCAAGATTTGTAGAGATAATTTGGTTCGTGGTTTACCCAAAGTTGCTGACCACCACGATGAAAATGCTCAGCTTGTCACTAGGCAAACAACCAAAATCGTCTTTCTCCTCCAGACAACGACTCCGTCAACTTCAAGATGTTTGCAGCTGCTACATATGGATTTATTTGGACCTGTCACTACCGCAAGTATGAAGCAATAGATATACATTGGTTTGTGGTAGACGATTACTCAAGATATACGTGGGTCGAAATGATGATCTCCAAAGACGATTGTTATGATTTTGACCGCACTCTTAAGACAGCTCCAACCAAAAAGAAACGACGTGTCGTCAGTGTTCGATCCGACAACGGAACAGAATTCAAAAACAACGGCGTCGCTCAATACTGTGACGACCATGGTATTGACCACAACTTTTCATCTGCTGGAGTTCCACAACAGAATGGCGTTGTGGAAAGAAAGAACAGAACGTTGATTGAGGCAGGAAAAAACGATGATTGCTGAATCGAAGCTACCTCAATATTTTTGGGCTGAAGCAGTCAACACAGCTTGCTTCACTCAAAATCGATCCCTCATTAACAAGACCTACACACAAGACTCCTTATGAACTTTGGAGAGGAAGAACCCCCAACATTGCCTATTTCAAGATATTTGGTTGCAAATGTTACATTCTCTACAACGGTAAGAACATCGAGGTAAATTTGCTCCTAAGCCGACGAAGGTATATTTTTGGGTATGCTAAACACTCAAAAGCTTTTCGTGTATTTAATAAAACCACTCTTAGATAGTTGAATCTGTCCATGTTACTTTTGATGAACATTCTCTCCTTGAGCCACATATGGCTCCAAATGTTGCTGATGATTTTGTTGAGCTTAATGAGACAGGTTCTAGTCGACCACAAAAATCAATCAACTCAAGGAAATCCTTCTACCTCAACTACTCCTCCTACCTACACCTCAATGAAGCACCAGAAGCTACCGCATCTGCTGCTACCTCAAATGGAGCTGAAGTTGAAACACCCATCAATATTGAAGAACCAATCCCTCAACTTACCTATGATTGGGATGGCACAAATGATGTACCACTAGAAGATCTTCAACAACCATCAACTCACCCGACCACCTACCACATGAAGTGCGCGAGGTCAGAGATCACCCAATTCAAAATATCATTGGTGACCTACATTCCTGTGTTCGAACAAGAAGATCAAATTATGATGCTCTTACCGCATTCATATCTCAAGTTGAACCCAAGAAAGTTGATGAAGCACTCCAAGACTCAAGTTGGTTGTTGCTATGCAAGAAGAGCTCAACCAATTTGAAAGATGTAAAGTGTGGAATCTAGTTCCAAGACCTAAGGATCAAGGAGTGATTGGTACAAGTGGGTGTTTAGAAATAAGATGGATGAGAATGGAAGCATCACAAGAAATAAAGCTAGGTTGGTTGCACAAGGATATAGACAAGAAGAAGGCATTGACTACGACGAAACGTTTGCCCCCGTTGCACGACTTGAAGCTATAAGGATATTTTTAGCTTATGCCTCTTACAAGAAATTCAAGCTTTATCAAATGGATGTGAAGAGTGCATTTCTCAACGGCGAACTTCAAGAAACGTCTATGTCGCTTCACCACACCGGATTTGAAGATCCCAAATTTCCACATCATGTCTACAAACTTCAAAAGGCTTTGTATGGACTCAAACAAGCTCCACGAGCATGGTATGATACTCTATCAAAATTTCTTCTAGAAAAAGGTTTTAAGCGTGGTAAGATCGACACAACTTATTCATTGCTAAATATCATGATCATACTTTACTTGTTCAAATTTACGTCGATGATATTATTTTTGGTTCTACTAATGAATGTTGTGTAAGCGATTTGAAAAGTTAATGAAAAGCAAATTTGAGATGAGCATGATGGGAGAATTGACATTCTTCCTTGGACTACAAATTAAACAATGTGCTGAAGGCATCTTCCTCAACCAAGCAAAGTACACAAAAGATCTTATCAAGAAATTTGGACTTGAAAATGCAAAAGCATACGACACTCCTATGGCTACCGGCAATAAGCTCAACAAAGACTTAAAAGGTAAAAAGGTTGATCAAACCTTGTATCGAGGTATGATTGGCTCTCTTCTCTACTTAACTGCTAGTAGGCCCGATATCATGTTTAGTGTTTTGTGTCTGTGCTCGCTATCAAGCGGATCCTCGAGAAGCACATCTTATTGCTGTAAAACGTATTATTCGTTATTTATCTGGAACTATTAACCTTGGACTTTGGTATTCCAAAGATTCAAATTTCAATCTTATAGGTTACTCAGATGCAGATTATGCAGCATGTACCATTGACAGGAAAAGCACAAGTGGAACTTGTCATTTCCTCGGAAATCGACTCGTTTCATGGGCTAGCAAGAAACAAGCATCAGTTTCCGTATCTACCACAGAAGCTGAATATATAGCTGCTGGAAGCTGCTGCTGCCAAGTGCTTTGGATGAAACAACAATTGGTCGACTACGGAATCAAAGAAGAAAATTGTCCAATTTATTGTGACAATACATCTACCATTGCTGTGTCCAACAATCCTGTGATGCATTCAAAGACCAAACACATTGATATCAAATACCATTTTCTCAAAGATCATGTCGAAAAAGGTAACATTCATCTAGAGTATGTGAGTACTGACAATCAAATTGCAGACATTCTCACCAAGGCTTTGGATTCCAAGAGGTTTAGGTTTCTCAGAGAGAGAAATGGGTATGCTAGAACTCTAAATATCTTGTCCTTATGATTTTTGTACTAATGTTTTGGTTTCTCCAAGTTTCTTCAAAAAGGTAGGTACCTAGCAATTATGTCGACCGCATTGCTTCATTCGACCGCGTTAGCCGCGACCGCCCGAATCAAGCTAATATCATTTAAATATCGACCACAAGTTTATAGGTTACCGCTATTCCTACCGCACTACATCGACCGCCTGGTGGCAACCTCATATGTATTTTGGTCATCACTCATGCCTACCGCATGAATTGTTGACCGCACGGATCAATGCCAGGTGTTAATATTTTAAAAGCACTACCTCAATATAAGTCGACCGCTAGTAATCGACCGCATTGTGTATCGACCGCACAAACGGTAAAGTTTTGCTTACCGCACGCATGGATTCCAGGTAAGTGTTCTAACCTTAGAGATATTTAGGAGTGATATTTTCTTTACATCAAGGGCATTAAGGTAATTTTCATTATTCCCTCGCTTTTATTTATTTCAAATCATTATAAATTTTGCTCCGCCGTCATTGGCTCTCATTTGAAAACAAAAAGGACTCTTTTCTCTGTCCTATCTGATTACAGAGTTAACTTCCCACTTTTCCACCTCTCCACATCCCCATAACCGCCTATATACCCCTTTCCACTAAACCATTTCCACTTTCTCTGCTCCACTCTCTCTCTAACTCTCTCTCTCTCTACACTCTCTCTCTAAACTCTCTCTATATCCGACTCTCTCTCTATAAATTCATGGCTAGAGTTGATAAAACTCACAAGAAATCATCTCTCTCCATCCCTCACCTTATCAATCTCGAATGGTATGATTTCGGTCCCTTAAATCTCTCAATTTTTGATGACATTTTCGAATATCTGTTATTTTAAATGGGTTTCTCAAAACTTTTCATATTCTTCCCATTGTTGATCTTGATGATTTCATGCTTATATGTTGCTTAATCTTGTTATGGGATAACATTCTACATCTCAATATGTTGCTTAATTTTTAAATAATTAGTATTTGATGATTTTTTGACGAAATTACTTCTCTGGGTTTTTTCGTATTTCGCCCCCCCCATTTCGTTTTTCTTCGATTTCGTGCATATGGTTGGTTTATTTGACGAAATTGATGGTATATTTGCTCTTTAATCGGATCTTTCGGATATGGGTACCTGTTTTTTTTTTCAATTTTTAGCTATGTTCGTAATTTCTGGGATTTTGCTACAGTATCTTCATCGTGTTCTTGATGATGTCTTGGTGTTCTTGAACTTTTCCCTTTTTGATCCTTTCCACTAAGCGTACACACACTACAAAGTGTTGTGGTTTGTGATTTTGATCCTCTTTGTTCCGTTTTTAAGTTCATTGTTTTTGAAAAATATTCCCAAAGTATGTCGACCGTGTGACTTACCGATTGTTCATTGTCTATTCATTAGCTTGCTAAGTGTGTCGACCGTGTGACTTACCGCATTGATTATTCATTTGCTTGCTATGTTTGCAACCGTGTGTATTACGCATAGATTTCTCTTACCGTGTTGTTGACCATATAACAAGTTTGATGTCGACCGCATGTATTACCGTGGTATTCTTACCGCATGATTGTTATCACTTCTAATTGCCTTTATTATGCTTGCCGTTACATACTTACCGTGTTATGCTTACCGCGTATTCTTGCCGCATCTATTCAACTTGATCTTACCTTTAGTCACTTGCCGCAACATCTAGCAAAGTGACCGCATTTGTTATGCTGTTCTAACTTTCCATTTTTTTCAGAATACTACATGTTTTACCGGGCGTTCTTATTGGACCTCGAAGATTTAAAAGAAGATGCAATTGCAGAAATCTGATTAAGAGATTTGACAAGACGGGGTGCTACCATTCTTTACCTTTGATCAGGACTTCCATGTCCCTGCTCTCGTCGATCAATTCTTTGCGACCGCTACAGAAGAGACCGGTCGAAGTGCATCCGGCAAGATAGTAAAATTTATCCATGCTGAAATTGAGGGGATTGAGATGTCCTGGATGTCGTCAACATTAGTGAGGTTCTTGGGATCAAGAAAGGGCTGGTGTTACTTATTCAACGACCGTCACTGACAACGAATTGAAAGCTCTTGCTAAACGGTTGGTGGGACACAATCATGTCACTAAGGTACCCAGGAAGGAATTTGATGAAGTATGTACCATATTAGCCATCTGGTCGGGCATTCCATCAATTGCAAGACGGGTAATCAAGCAAATCTCAACACCACTCAATGGGTTCTTTCTGCCGCAATCTACCTTTGCAAAGACATGACTGGTGTCAAATTATTACGATGCTTTGATTGCAAACATTGCCGCATACAATAACGCCAAAGAAAAGGGAACCATCAAGTACCGTACTCACACTCGTTTCCTTACCTTCTCATGACCCACATAAAAGAGCTTCGAAAATTTATGTCCAAAAATCGTGAACTTCTCCTTACCATTTCAAAAGCAAGCTTTTTACCCGATCTACCATGAAGGCAAACTTTCGTGTTCGTTTTGGAACCAGACTTTACAAGGTCTATCTTGCAAAAGACCCTCATGAACCCTATGAGTCTCCCTCCAACTCAAGTCTTCTCAGTTTGCCGCAAGTGACGAAGACGATGATGATGATGAAGAAGAATATCTTCCTGCCGCCCGGTCAAAGGAAAAGGCAAGGGTATTGCTGTTGAGCCTACCGCAAAGAAAGCGTCTGTTGCTACAGGTATCAAGTTCAGGGAACCGACCGCCAAGTCTACTTACTCTACTTCCCCTCCTCGCAAGTCAACCGCGTCATTGAAGTCCCTTGCCGCACCATCTCTCAAATCCTCAAAAGACTCACTTCGACCGCAACAGTTCAGGGGAGAAAAAGCGAATTCAACCCCTCAGTCCGGTCAAGGTTGTCAAGAAAGCAAAGGTGGCTGCATCTCCGGTCT
>JAOWBW010000444.1:600000-1027197 GCA_026119855.1 Campanula takesimana
AAATTTTATATTTGGACAGTTTTTAGGTAAATAATTAGTGCTTAATCATAAATGCTTATACGTATCGGTCTATCAAACGAGCCCAAAAAATAATAATAGCCAAATAAAAATTATTTTGAGAAGGAGAGAGTAATCAAGAAGTAATAAAAAAGAAAATAAAATAGTTAATTTTTCATTTTGTCTTGAAGGAAAATGATTATTTATATAAGATAAAATATATAAATAGTAAATGCTCGAAAAAAAATTATTGGTTTAACAAAATCAATAAATAGTTTTTTAAAACAAAAAATTCAAAATTTGGTAAATTTAAAAAATTGATGAAAGTAATGATAATAAAATTAAATTTGGCAATTATGAATAGATAATTATTTATTAAAAAAAGGTGCATTTTTTTATTTTTATTTTTGGCGAAAAGAGGACGGTACCTCCCTAGATTTTATTAAAGCAAGAAAAATAATACAAGCAAGGTGGGGGACATGACAACCTCAACCACCGGGAAAATAAAACTAAGGGGAGGCCTTACACAAGTTGTAAGGACCTCTACAATAGAGGGAGTGGAACCTACAAAACAGAGAAAAAAGTCTAAAGAGATATCTAGCAATAACAGCTATAAGCGAATATAAGGGGTGCCTACTTTATCTAATTTGTAAGCTCCTTTGCACTCAAGAGGGAGATCATCCGAAGAGAACCAAAGTAAATTAGCTTTTGCATTTGCAGCCTTATTCGCCAAACCATCTGCAACTTTATTAAAAAAAGGTGCATTATATCCAATTAAGATTATTTTTTTGAAATGAACTGATTTTAAATAATAAAAAAGAATTACTCCCTCTGCAAGTATAAAGAGACCGGTGGGAAAAAATTGAAAAAAAATATTTAGGTACAAAGTTATATTAAAAAATGACACTCATTTTGGGACAAAAATTTCTTGAAAATGGACACTCATTTACAGACATAGGGAGTATTTTTTTGCCAGGAAAAGAATAAAAGTATACATTTCTTTATTGCTTATATATTAATACTTTTTAATCCTTTAAGTTTCAAAATTTTCACTTAACCACTTAATAGCTAATATCAATTCAAAGTCACCCAATTCCGTTAGTCACGTGCATGGCACATGCTTTTTAACTGACTTTTTAACGAAATCCGTCAAAAATGCCTTAACTGGCGAATTTTTAAAACATCAAGACCCGATTTGACAAAAAAAGACACACAAGGTTCGCTTGGAAGGGTGGTATGGTACTTCAGAGTCTAAATTGTCATTAACCCAAAAAAAAATTGTCAAAAATTGCTTACATATAAATACCCCCTCCCTCTTAGCATTTTATTTCCACACCTTCTCTCTACTCTTTCTCTCTCTACTAATTCCTAAGTCTCTCACTCTCTCATTCATTTCCAGTTAGTTTGCAGAATTTCAGTCAATTTTCTAATGATTTCTAGTTAGTTTTCTAATGAAATCACTTTTCTAATTTATTCCAAAAATTCCAGTCACTTTTGTAACCATTTCCAGTCAGTTTCAAAACATTTTCCAGTTATTATTCAGAATTCCAGTCAGTTTTTTGACATTTTCAGTTAGTTTTTTAACAAAATCTGTGTTTTTTTGCGATTTTCAGTCAGTTTTTTTTTTAACAAAAATGGACTCATCACGAAGGAGAGGCAAGGAACATGTTGATTCTTCCTCCATTAACCCAGATTTTGAGCAACATTTGGACGAAAGTGAGCAAATTGTTGAAGAAAATGTTGTTCAAAGTGGTAGGGGCGGCCGAGGCCGAGCTCGAGGCGTGGGAAGAGGTGGTCGGGGGCAACGTCAACAAAGAGAATCTAAATCCGACACTTTTACGATCCATTTCCGAAAAGTACTTCACCCGGATGACTTTATACATTTTCGAGCGGAATGCAACTATTGTACCAAAACTTACTCGTTCACAAAAGGTGGAGGGCATAGAACATTGAACTTCCACATGAGAACAACACATCCCGAGAAACTTGGGATTGACACCTCTAAGAGCACTGGAAAATCAAATTTGAGTGATCAAGCTCAATTACATTTTGCTCAACCTAACACCCAAGGTACGTCTTCGGTCTTATTTAAGTTTAATAATGTCGTTTATAGGAAAGAATTGTGCAAATTTGTGTGAGTTAAAGAGCTTCCTTATTAAAATTTCTTTAAATCCGGCCACCTCCAAAGTATCACGTACGACTCTCGTACGCGATATTAAAAAGGTGGTTTTGGAATATAAACATTTTTTAATTGATGTTTTAACAAAATTAGATCAAAGAGTTTCAATTTGTGCCGATGGTTGGAGTGATCATTAGCAAAGAAATAGTTATTTGGGTGTTACATGCCATTGGTCGATAATTCATGGACTATCCAAAAAAGATTAATTGCATATGAAAGTTTTGAGCCACCTCATTCTGCGGAAAATATTTGTAGAAAGTTGCACGCCATTTTGGCACAGTATGGTCTTTTGCAAAAAATATTTAGTATTTCATTCGACAACGCTAGTGCTAATACCGCTAGTATACCGGAGTTGGTGAAAATTTGTCAACCGTCACTTGGGGGTAAGTATTTTCATATTAGATGTTTATGTCATATCATAAATTTATGTGTTAAAGATGGTTTGGATGTGTTGGGTATGCTTATTATTAACCACTCCTATTACCTAGATTTGATTGATCTCATAACCTTATTTTTATCTTGTGGACTTTAGGATATATTGTAAGAAGTGTTAAACTTCATTTTTAGAATAGTCCATTTTGATAGTATAGGCTTTAGATTGAAAGGTCAAAAAATTTCTAAGTCTGGAATTTTAGTGGTCAAGTCCTTGACCGTGAACTCACTTGACCGTGGTAGCTCACCTGACCGTGGAAGACCACTTGACCGTGAACTCACTTCTCAGTGGTAGATCACTCGACCGTGAAGCTCCCGACCGTGAGGTCTTGACCGCAAGAAATGAAGAAGTCCAAAATCCAAGTATTCAAACTCAACCATGGTCACTTGTGTCCTAAACTATGGTTAGTTTAGAACGTTGCAGAACTTGAACCCCAAGTAATTCAAGTTTGAATTCCTCTAAGTGGGACCACCTCTTATCTGCAAAAAGGACAATCTCAGATTGAGCTCCAATTAGAATTCAACAGCTCACTGTCCTTCAACTTGGAGCCCAAGTAATTCGAACAGCTATTTTATCATTCAAGGCTATAAATAGCCCTTAAGTTCTTCATTGAAATAAGCTGAGATTAAAAGAGAGAAATTGCTGTTGAAATACTTGGTGATTGAAGATCATAACTCAAGATTTCCAGAATCCTTTAAATCTTCAAAGAACTCACCTTCAAACCTTCAAAGCTCTCCAGCAACAAACAAGTCATCTCAAGCCTTGTAAACACTTAAGATTCATTAGGCTCTACAATCACTTAGATTTTAAAGAGCTTCTGATTCTTACACACACACTCACCCCAAATGATCAATCACATAGATTGAATCAAAAGGGATACACTGGTCTAAGTCTAGGATTTATTCTTCATAGAAAGTAGGTGTTGATTCAAAGCTTCATCTCTGTAATTTGTACACTCTAGAATCAATATATACCTCCATTCAAAATCCAAGACTGACCATCTTGGTAAAGGACGTAGATCTTTTAACAGATCGAACCTTTCCAAATACTTGTGTCATTTTATTTTCTGCAAATTTACTTTCAAGTATTGCTCATCTTGTTCTTTATTGTTCATATTAATCTTGTTTGTCGTTTAGTGTTTGATCTTTCAGATATTCAAACGTATTGTGAATTGTGTTTGTTTGTTCTCCACATTGCCTAAGTTAAAATCTGACTAACTTATATTTTGCCAAAACTTCTAAGACAACAACTTTCAAAATCTCAATCTCTTGACCGCACTTACCTTGACCGGACTCACTCGACCGCAACCTGGTTGACCGTGAGTGCTGGTGTTCCTTAGAGATTTTAGTCAAAATCAACTCTACCTTATTTCCATCGAAAACTTCCGCTGTGCATATTACACCTTGACCACGTGGTTTATTACTTGACCGCAAAACTCAAGATTGTAAGCACTTGGTTGAATTTTGAAAAAGGGTTGAAATTTTAAGTAGGCTATTCACCCCCCCCCCCTCTAGCCTCCTTTATCATACCCTTGTTGTGTCTTTGGGACCAACAAGTGGTATCAGAGCGAACACCTTTATAAAACTTCTGTTTTTCAAGCTTAACAGCTTGGGTGCCGATTCAAAATGGCAAGTCAGAAAACTATGGCAACGGTTAACTTCACTCACGTTCCAGCGTTCGACGAAGATAACTTTGACGTATGGAAGCACAGCATTCTAACTCAGTTCTACTCCATGGACAAGCAACTTGGTGATTGTCTTACCATTGGACCATACTTCCCAATGAAAGCTAATCCGAATCCAGAAACCAATGCAGACATACCATCAATCACGAAACCAAAAGCTGAATGGACCGATGAAGAGAAAAGACTGGTTGGAATGGATGTGAAAGCAAAAAGCATACTTTTAAGTACCTTGAGTACGTCACAGCGTCGACAGATCATGAAATGTTCTACTGCAAAAGAACTTTGGGATGCAATTGAAGATTACATCGAAGGAGATCAAGCTTGCAAGGAAAGCAAAAAGTTTGCAATTCAAAAAAGATTCAACAACTTTGCTAAGATCCCCGGTGAATCACTTAGAGCCACTTATGATCGTTATTGTGAGATCGTGAGTACTTACACCGCACTTGGAAAGAAGCTTACCAAGAAAGAAAGAAATGTTAATTTTCTTGCCGCTCTTGGTTCTCAATATCTTCACAAAGGAAACACTCTTGAAGATACCAAGCTACTAGATGATATGTCTCTCAGAAGCCTCTATGCCAACCTCAAGGTTTTTGATATCAAGCTCCATAACATTGAAGAAATGGAAGGAAAAACTAAGAGTTTATCGTTGGTCACTCAAAAGGAAGAAGTGATCGAGGAAGAAGATCCAAAAATCTCCACATCTTATCTATTAGATATGGACGATGATGACTTTGCTATGTTCGTGAAAAGATTTCAAAAGTTCAGAAAATCAGCAAGGCCCGGATCATCCAGCAAAGCTCCAGCAAGGTTCTCAAAGAGCAGCTCAATAAGTAAGAAAGATTACTCCAACTTCTCAAAGAAAAAAGAGGATCTCGTTTGTTTTAATTGCAGGAAACCCGGTCATTTCGCTTCAGAATGCCCAATTCCCAAGTATGAGTATATGAAGAAGAAATGCAACTTCAATCCAAGATACTCAAAGCAAAAGGGGATGGTTGCTGAAGAGGACTCTACCACAAAAGAGTTAGCTACCTGGATAGAGTCAGATTCTAATGAAAGCGATGAGGATTCTGAAGAAGGTCACATCTGTTTGGTCGTTCATTCCGATGATGAGGATGATAATGAAAATCGTCGCTCACCAAATGCAAAACCTAAACGGATAAGCTATACGGCTGATGAACTTGCTGAAAAGGGATTCCTAACCCCAGTTGAAAGGAATGGTGATCTTCTATTTTCACGATGTGATGTGAGTGCAGCAAAGAAGGCTCTACTAAACCCCAAAGTGAAGGAAGTTCTGTCTACCACACCTCAAGTCAAGTTTGACATTTCCCCCGATGAACAAGAAAAGATGTTCATGAAAGCTGAACAGGTAATTAGTAAGTTTTCTGACATGAAGGAAGCTTTAGCACTTTCAACTGAAGAGATTTCCCAGCTTAAGACGGAGAAAACTCTATTAAGATCTGAACTCACCCTCCTTAAGGAGCAGATCAAGAGTATGACTCCTCTTACTGATCGAAACCGTTTCTTAGAAGAATAAAATGCCATATTTAAAGTTAAAAACGAAGAATTGGCTGCTGAGATAAACGACCTGAAAAGGATCACTAATGAGTGGACCAATTCTCGTGTCACTATGGAACAAATCTTAGAATCCCAAAAGTCTAGTGGTGATAAGGAAGGCTTGGGATTCCAAACTAGTGACAACTTTAAATGTGCATCTTGTTGTGAAAGAGATGAGAAATTTACCAAGCAAACTTTGGAAGGGTCAAAAGCTAAACATCAAGAATCTAAGGGTAAAAGACAAGAACCAAAGAAGAAACTAGAGTTCCACTATGTCTACCCTAAGTATCAAACTGGCAAGGCTTCAAAGTTGAAAGAAAAAGTCATGGAAGATTCTACCGCAGAGGAATACTCTGGTAAGGTACCTAGACACGACCGCGCATCAACCTCAAGACCCGGTCGAGTAGCCTTCTGCGGCATGTCGACCGCAAACAAGGGTCATGCGGTCAAGTTCAAGAAATTGAACTTTGTTCAGGAGAGATCTTCCATACCAGTTAACAATGTTGTGCTCAAGACCTCAACGAAGTTTGTTAACCCTCAGTTGGGTGGCTTCCACCATTGTTCTGTGTGTGATGGTTATGGTCACAAGGCTGCTGAATGTCTTTTGAGGTTCACACCCAATCCCAGAAAGAGTAACCCTCCTTCTGTGAGGCAGGTGTGGGTTGTCAAAAGTTGCTAACCCTTTGGACCCAAAAGAATAAAAAGGGGACCTTGTTCTTAAATGTCTATTTTGTAGGTCCTCTGCTTAATGGCTGGACACTCCAAGGATAAATCAAGCTTATGGTATCTCGATAGTGGCTGCTCAAGGCACATGACCGGAGATATCAATTTATTGGAAGATGTTCGTGAAGAAAAAGGGCCCTCAGTAACCTTCGGAGATAATAACAAAGGAAAGACTGTAGGATATGGAGTCATACGAAAAGGAAAAATCACCATCCAAGAAGTCTCTCTAGTTATTGGTCTACAACACAATTTACTCTCAATATCTCAGTTCTGTGACAAAGGATTGCAATGCCACTTCACTTCAAATTTTTGTCTCATCAAAGATGGCACATCCGGCGTCACCTTGCTTAAAAGGATTCGTAAGAAAAATGTTTATATTGTTGATTTTACTTCATCTTGCATTTCTTCTAATCTCTGTTTTGTAGCAAAGAATGTTAGCGAAAATAGTTGGTTGTGGCACAAAAGACTAAGTCACTTAAACTTCAAGTATCTATCCAAGATTGGAAGAGAAAATCTAGTTTGTGGTCTACCCAAAGTAGTTGATCACCACGATGAGAAGTGCACAGCATGTCAACTAGGCAAACAACCAAAGGCGTCTTTCTCCAGCAAGATGACACCTTCAACTTCAAGATGTTTGCAGCTGCTACATATGGATCTGTTTGGACCTGTCACTACCGCAAGTATTGGTGGAAATAGATATAACTTAGTTGTGGTAGACGATTATTCAAGATATACATGGGTTGAAATGATGATCTCAAAGGATGATTGCTATGACATTTTGACCGCACTCTTTAGACAGCTCCAAACACAAAAGGAAGATGACATCGTTAGTGTTCGATCCGACAATGGTACAGAATTCAAGAACAACGGTGTAGCTCAGTACTGTGATGACCATGGTATTGACCACAACTTCTCTGCTACTGGAGTTCCTCAACAAAATGGTGTTGTGGAAAGGAAGATCAGAACGTTGATAGAGGCTGGAAAGACTATGATTGCTGAAGCAAAGTTACCACAATACTTTTGGGCTGAAGCCGTCAACACAGCATGCTTCACTCAAAATAGATCCCTCATCAACAAGACCCACAACAAAACTCCTTATGAACTTTGGAGAGGAAAAACCCCAACATAGCATACTTCAAGATATTTGGATGCAAATGCTTCATACTCTACAACGGTAAAGAACATCGAGGTAAATTTGCTCCTAAGGCTGATGAAGGTATATTTATTGGGTATGCTAAACACTCAAAAGCTTTTCGTGTATTTAATAAAACCACTCTTAAGATAGTTGAATCTGTCCATGTTACTTTCGATGAACATTCTCTCCTTGAACCATATATGGCTCCAAATGTTACTGATGATTTTGTTGAGCTTAATGAGACAGGTACAAATCAACCACAAAATCAATCAACTGAAGGAAACCCATCTACCTCAACTGCACCTCCATCTACCTCTCATAAAGCACCAGAAGCTACCACATCTGCTACTACCTCAAATGGAGTTGAAGTTGAAACACCCATAAATGTGGAAGAACCTATCCCTCAAATTACTTATGATTGGGATGGCACAAATAATGTACCACTAGAGGATTTACAACCTCCAGCACAACCTGATATACCTCAAGAAGTTCGTGAGGTCAGAGATCACCCAATTCAGAATATCATTGGTGACCTACATTCTGGTGTTCGAACAAGAAGATCAAACTATGATGCACTTACCGCATTTGTATCTCAAGTTGAACCTAAGAAAGTTGATGAAGCACTCCAAGACTCAAGTTGGGTTGTTTCTATGCAAGAAGAGCTCAACCAATTTGAAAGATGCAATGTGTGGACCTTGGTTCCAAGGCCTCAAGATCAAGAAGTGATTGGTACAAAGTGGGTGTTCCGAAACAAGATGGATGAGAATGGAAGCATCACAAGGAACAAAGCTAGGTTGTTTGCACAAGGATGCAGACAAGAAGAAGGCATTAATTACGATGAAACATTTATCCCTGTTGCAAGACTTGAAGCTATAAGGATATTTCTAGCTTATGCCTCTTACAAAAGATTCAAGTTATATCAAATGGATGTGAAGAGTGCATTCCTCAACGGTGAACTTCAAGAAACAGTCTTTGTTGCTCAACCACCTGGATTTGAAGATCCCAAATTTCCAAATCATGTCTACAAACTCCGTAAAGCTTTATATGGACTCAAACAAGCTCCACGTACATGGTATGATACTTCATCTAAATTTCTCCTGGAGAAAGGCTTCAAGCGTGGTAAGATCGACACAACTCTATTCATTGCTAAATATCATGATCATACTTTATTAGTTCAAATATATGTAGATGATATTATTTTTGGTTCTACTAATGAATTGTTGTGTAAGCGATTTGAGAAGCTAATGAAAAGCAAATTTGAGATGAGCATGATGGGAGAATTAACATTCTTCCTTGGGCTTCAAATTAAACAATGTGCTGAAGGCATCTTCCTTAATCAAGCAAAGTACACAAAGGACCTTATCAAGAAATTTGGACTTGAAAATGCAAAGGCATATGACACTCCTATGGCTGCTGGTAACAAGTTGGATAAAGACTTGAAAGGTAAGAAGGTTGATCAAACCTTATACCGAGGTATGATTGGTTCTCTTCTTTACTTAACTGCTAGTAGGCCAGATATCATGTTTAGTGTTTGTGTTTGTGCTCGTTATCAAGCGGATCCTAGAGAAGCACATCTTATTGCTGTTAAACGTATTATTCTATATCTATCTAGGACTATTAACCTTGGACTTTGGTACTCCAAAGATTCAAATTTTGATCTTATAGGTTACTCAGATGCAGATTATGCAGCATGTACAATAGACAGGAAAAGCACAAGTGGAACTTGTCATTTCCTTGGAAATCGACTCATTTCATGGGCAAGCAAGAAACAAGCCTCAGTCTCTGTATCTACCACAGAAGCTGAATATATAGCTACTGGAAGCTGCTGCTGCCAAGTGCTCTGGATGAAGCAACAATTGGTTGACTACGGAATCAACGAAGAAAATTGTCCAATCTATTGTGACAATACATCTACCATTGCTGTCTCCAACAATCCTGTCATGCATTCAAAAACCAAACACATTGATATCAAGTACCACTTTCTCAAAGATCATGTGGAAAAAGGTAATATCCATCTAGAGTATGTGAGTACTGACAATCAAATTGCAGATATTCTCACCAAGGCTCTTGATTCAAAGAGATTTAGGTATCTTAGAGGAGAAATGGGCATGCTAGAACTTTAATTACTTGTCCATATATCTTGATTGTGCTAATGTCTTGTGTTTTATCCAAGTCTAAAACCAAGTAGGTCACGGTCAACCTCTCACCGGTCAAGCAATCCCGGTCGAAACATCAAAATCCTTCAAGTAAATTGTCCGCACTGTTGTTGACCGCAAAATATTCCGACCGCATGAAAGGCTAAAATTTGTTCAAGGCTTTATAAAAGGCTACCGCATGGGAAAATGATGAAATTGGCTCATTGCTTTAAAGAAGCATTCTTTGGTTAAGGTAACATACTTAACCGCAAGCATTCACGGTCAAGCACCTGACCGCAAAAAGTTAGGTGACCAGGTAAGTGTTTCTAACTTAGCAAATCATTAGGATCATCCTAGTCATCCAAAGGGGTAATTCCGTAATTTCCTCTTTTCCCTCGTTTTCATTTAATTCAAATCATTTGCAATTAATTTTGTTCCCTATTTATGTCCGCCGTCACTATCCATGCATTTAAGGCGAAAGGACATCTCTGGTCAAATCCCTGAGTTTTTGCAGAGTCAACCTCCCACATCTCTTCTGAACAAACCGTTCCACTACCTCCTCAACTCCACCTCTCTACACAACCTCCTTTTCAGAAACCCTCTCTCTCTCTCTCTACTCTCTGTCTCTCTCTAGTTCTCTCTCTACAAACCCACTTCATCTCAAATCATTCGCCATTCATTTTTCTCTATTTAAATGGCTCCAAAACTCTCTCAATCTTCCAAATCCTCTAAGAGATCTCAAGAACAACTCTATGAAGATACAATGGTATGATTTATTGACCCAAATCTCTACATTTTCAAGTTCTATATTTCGGTTTTGGCGGGTTAAAACCAATTTGATATTTTTGTCTAAATTCTTTATAAATCTGGGCTATTTTGGTTCTGGTTATGCTTATTAATTGTTACTTTGATGATTTCGAGTTCTCTAACATGTTTAGATTCGAATTTGGCTTGTTATATCTATTTATGCCATAAATGTTTTTGAAGATTTTTGGTTAACTATGCCCTTTCATATTCTGTGAGTTATATGTTTTTGATGATGAAATTGTTGGTATTTATGCGTATAATCGGTTTTTGTGCACATTTTGGTGAAATTTTTATGGATTTTCATGCTCTGAATCGTTTTCTGGGTTTTCGCTATGAACAGTATCTTCGTGTTCTTATGGTGTTCTTCGTGTTCTTGAGATTACACTTTTTGATCCTTAAAATTCATTACACATAGTAATATGGTGTTTATGCGTGTTTTAGAGATTTCATTGAAATGCTTCTAAGTATTCTTTTTGTCGACCGCACCCTCTATCTACCGTGTACTAATCGACCGCAATTTCTGATCATTCGACCGCACTAGTGTTGCTAACTTCTCAATCTTTTTCATGAAGAACAGTCTTTTATACCTGGTTGTGTGATCAACCATGATGACCTTCAAAATGACGCTATTGGTCGTCATATAATTAAAAGGATGAAGAAGTCAGGCATTCTCCACTACTTCACAATGAATCAATCAAGTCACTACCTTGCTGCTGTGGGTGAATTCTACTCCACAACTAAAGAAATCAAAGGGAGAGATGACCAAAACAAACCGCTCAACTGGATTGCAGCTGAGGTTTACGGTCAGAAAGTTGAAATTGACTACACCGACATTGCTGCCACTCTAGGTCTGGACATAGACGTTGATGCCCCTGATTCTCTGACTAGTGAAGAATATGATGATCTAGCAATGAGATTGATTGGTTCTACCGATGTCTGTAAGCCTTACCACAAGACTTTTCCTGAGGTGATGTACTACATTGGTCACCTGGTTGGCCACGGTCTGCTCTACAAAAGTGGCAACCATGGAAACTTTAACACCACTCAATGGCACTTGTCAACCGCAATCTACTTAGGAAGAAAGATGAACTGGCCTAAGATTCTTTATGACTTATTAGTCGACCACATCAATGACTACAAGAAGCAGCTATCTGAAAAAGCCCCCACCAAGTATAAGAAGAACTCCAGGTTTCTCTCCATGATCTTCAAGTTCATTCCTGAAACAAGAAGAGCAATTGGCAAAGACAAGGATGCCAAAGTTACTATCTCTTTATCCAAAGTATTTGATGTCAAGACTATGAGATCCACTTTCTGCAACAGATTTGGTGATACTCAGTATCAAGAATATCTGGCCCGTGACCCCAAAGAACCCTATGTTGCTCCACACTACACCAAGGCTGCAAGAATTTATCTGGGACTTGATGCTCCTGATAAGTCTACATCAGTTCATGATGATGATGATGAAGAAGCTGAGGATGAACAAGTGTCAAGAAGAATCAAAGGCAAAGGAATTGCTAGTGCCTCGACCGCTCCTTCCAAACCCAGACCATTGACTGGAGTGATTATCAAAGAATCTTCAACGGTTAAGCCTCCTTCCAGAATTCCTCCTGCCGCACCATTGAAAACCAAGTCTACCGCTCCCATCTCTAAATCAACAGTCTCCAAGCCAACCGTGTCCTCTCCGACCGTTCCATCCAAATCCTTTAAAACAAAGTCTTCTGCACTCCCCGCTTCGTCTCAGGGGGAGAAATCCAAGAAAAGGGATCTTTCTCTAAGTCCCGTTCAAACCGCAAAGAAATCCAAGGTTGCAAGACCACCTCCTTCGACCGCATCCCCTGTTTTCACTCCATCCGGTTCACCTATGCAGAGTGACCGTGATGATGATGTTGAAATAGTTCTTACTCAACCGCAACGTCAAAGGACCAAGCATACTCTTGAATTAGTTGATGAACCAGATGATGTGGAATTGGTAGAATCAAGTAGTGAATCTGGTAATCAAGATGTTGAAGCTGGTGTAGAAATTGAAGCTAGTGTTGGTAAAAATGCTGAGAAAACTGTTGATGTTGATAGTCCTGATTTCAGTGATGAAAAGGTTGATGACCAAACTGTTGATAAGGCTGAGTTTCAGGGTCACGATCAAGATGTCGACCGTGTACCCAGTGATCATGATGATAATGTGTTAGTTAAATCTTCTGCTCTCTCTCCTCCTAGAACTACTCAAGCCACGACCGCATCTGATAGCTCGATCGATCCTTTGGCTCATCTACTGACCGCAGTTGAGACTTTAACACAAATCAATCTTGATACTCAGAGTGAGGTTGCAAATCTTGCTGCAAACCAAGTTAAGTTATAGAATGAGGTTGATCTGCTCAAGGCTTCAGTTGTTGAGACCATTAAGGGGGAGAGTCAGAATATTACAAAGGTTATTCTTGAAAGCCTAGCTACCGTGAACCCCAACATTGCCTCGACCGCATCCTCCTCAACCGCTCCTCTTACCCATGCTGACCTCAAGGAAGAGCTCAAGTCACAATCTTTCGCTATTGACCGTTCTGTGGTCAAGATTATTGAAGGAGCTGGGTTGGAGCTGACCAATGCAATGACCCATGATAAGAATTTTTTGTTTGAGAAAATGGATAAAGTAAAATACTCCCTTAAAGCAGAAATCAATGCTTGTGTCTCTACAGGATTGCTATCGGTCGCTGATAAGTTTGTACCAAAGATAGAAGCTATGAGGCAAGCCATGCAAGTCCACACTCAAAGGCTAGAAGGTCAAACTTCTAAAGTTGATAGGGTTTATGAAATTGCTAACTCAAATGTGCAGGAAGTGATCAACAAGATTTCAACTCTTCAACTGACCGTGGATAGCATTGCTGGATCTCAAGCCTCCTCTTCTCAAAACCAAGCGACCGGGCATGGAAACAGGCTAGCAACTGATAATGAAGATGAAGGAGAAGACAGCTTCGAATTCCCGACCGTGAACAAAGATTTCCTAGAGATCAACGACCTTAAGGACCCCATCATCATTCCTGGAGTTGGCCTATCAAAGAAATTCGGCTACTTTGAAGGAGATCCATACTTTGGTTGACCGCACCATTTAAACATGACCGTGTGTGGTCATTTGAAACTTTGTTGATGTTGCTCCAAAAACAATTTACTTTTAGGTTTGTTTTATTTGGGTCTGTAAAACTTTAATCTCTCTTTTGTCTGCACTCCCCTCACTTTAATGGTTATATTTCTGTGGAGTGCCTTTTGAATGTTTGTTTGATGCATTTTCATACTTATTGTTATTTTCTCTAAGAATCCATTCAAACCTTATATCTCTATCTTGCTAGGATTAGTATTTTTTTTATCCTTTTAGGCTGATAGAAATCTATGACACTGGCTTAGAGTGTGCATTGACTTAGGGAATGAAATTAATAAAATATTATTTTCTTGAAAACATGTTATTACCAAGTACAATGAATTAGCCTTTGTTATAGTAGGTAATGGTCTCAATCAAATAGGGGGGAGATTGCTGGGTATGCTTATTATTAACCACTCCTATTACCTAGATTTGATTGATCCCATAACCTAATTTTTATCTTGTGGACTTTAGGATATATTGTAAGAAGTGTTAAACTTCATTTTTAGAATAGTCCATTTTGATAGTATAGGCTTTAGATTGATAGGTCAAAAATTTTCTAAGTCTGGAATTTTAGTGGTCAAGTCCTTGACCGTGAACTCACTTGACCATGGTAGCTCACCTGACCGTGGAAGACCACTTGACCGTGAACTCACTTCTCAGTGGTAGATCACTCGACCGTGAAGCTCCCGACCGTGAGGTCTTGACCGCAAGAAATAAGGAAGTCCAAGAATCCAAGTATTCAAACTCAACCATGGTCACTTGTGTCCTAAACTATGGTTAGTTTAGAACGTTGCAGAACTTGAACCCCAAGTAATTCAAGTTTGAATTCCTCTAAGTGGGACCACCTCTTATCTGCAAAAAGGACAATCTCAGATTGAGCTCCAATTAGAATTCAACAGCTCTTCGTCCTTCAACTTGGAGCCCAAGTAATTCCAACAGCTATTTTCTCATTCAAGGCTATAAATAGCCCTTAAGTCTTCATTGAAATAAGCTGAGATTAAAAGAGAGAAATTTTTGTTGAAATACTTGGTGATTGAAGATCATAACTCAAGATTTCCAGAATCCTTTGAATCTTCAAAGAACTCACCTTCAAACCTTCAAAGCTCTCCAGCAACAAACAAGTCATCTCAAGCCTTGTAAACACTTAAGATTCATTAGGCTCTACAATCACTTAGATTTTAAAGAGCTTCTGATTCTTACACACACACTCACCCCAATTGATCAATCACATAGATTGAATCAAAAGGGATACACTGGTCTAAGTCTAGGATTTATTCTTCATAGAAAGTAGGTGTTGATTCAAAGCTTCATCTCTGTAATTTGTACACTCTAGAATCAATATATACCTCCATTCAAAATCCAAGACTGACCATCTTGGTAAAGGACGTAGATCTTTTAACAGATCGAACCTTTCCAAATACTTGTGTCATTTTACTTTCTGCAAATTTACTTTCAAGTATTGTTCATCTTGTTTTTTATTGTTCATATTAATCTTGTTTGTCGTTTAGTGTTTGATCTTTCAGATATTCAAACGTATTGTGAATTGTGTTTGTTTGTTCTCCACATTGCTTAAGTTAAAATCTGACTAACTTATCTTTTGCCAAAACTTCTAAGATAACAACTTTCAAAATCTCAATCTCTTGACCGCATTTCTCTTGACCGCACTTACCTTGACCGGACTCACTCGACCGCAACCTGGTTGACCGTGAGTGCTGGTGTTCCTTAGAGATTTTAGTCAAAATCAACTCTACCTTTTTTCCATCGAAAACTTCCGCTGTGCATATTACACCTTGACCGCGTGGTGTATTACTTGACCGCAAAACTCAAGATTGTAAGCACTTGTAGGGATGGCCAAAACCGGTTCCGGTTCCGGGCCCGGTTCCGGTTCAGAACCGCCGGTTCCGGTTCGGCAAAAGGGTGACCCTGAACCGGCCCGCGCTTACCCTGGTTCCGGTTCTGGTTTGGCACAATCCGGTTCTGGTTCGGTACGGTTCCGGTCCGGTTCCGGTCCGGTTCCGGTCCCCCCCCCTTTAAAATTATTGAAAAGAAGGGATTTTCGATCCGGTTACAGTTCCGGTTCCGGTCCGGTTCGGTATATATATGACCCTGAACCGGCCCGGATGCCTTGCGGTTCCGGTTCGTCCGGTTCCGGTTTCCTCCCCGGTTTGCTCCGGTTCCGGTTCGGTTTGGCCATCCCTAAGCACTTGGTTGAATTTTGAAAAAGGGTTGAAATTTTAAGTAGGCTATTCACCCCCCCTCTAGCCTTCTTTCTCATACCCTTGTTGTGTCTTTGGGACCAACAGGATGCGTTAGAGCAATATGTTAAACCCATTAGAGATACTCTTTATTTTATTGCAAAAAAAAATAAAATTACAAGAAAATTGATCAAATATTTACAAAGTTAGGGTCTTCCCGAAAAATATTTTCTATGGATGTTCCGACTAGGTGGAATTCTACTTATAAAATGTTAATTGATGGTTTTGAGTATAAAGAGCATCTCATGGAAAAAAAAAATTTCTTACTATGAGCTATGACATTCCTTTATTTGCTTATCAATGGAACGCTTGCACTAATTTATGTCAATTATTAAAGATTTTCAATACCGCTACTTTGGCTTTGTCGGGAGTTTATTATCCAACTTCCGTTTTGGTACTTGAGCAATGTGTTGCAATAGTTCGAAGTTTTAAAAATTTACAAAAGTGCAACATTTTAAGCATAAGCATTGTTTCCATGAGGGAAAAGTGGCTCAAATATTTTGATAATATTTCGTCTCTATTTTTGGTTGCAAAGTTGTTGGATCCCTGTGTTAAATTGAAAGATCTAGTGAGCATAATAACGTTTTATTATGCGAATTTATACCCCAATGGGGACGGATTCTACGAAAGCCCGGCGATTATTGTTGAAAATACAAAACATGATTTGTTGACTCTTTATAATGAGTATAGTGCAATTCATGAAAATCCTTCTCAATATGTCTCAAGTCCTAATGAAGATATTGGTATTGCTACACAAGATGAGGAGGATGACGATCCATATAGTTTTTTTAATGAGTTGTATTCTCAAAAACGTCCTAGAATGGCTTCTTCTTCTACCTCTAGCATTCCCTACGAGTTGGAAGCATATTTCTCTACTAGACATGAAGTTGTACAAAACACTTCAAATTCAACTACTTTTGATATTTTGAGATGGTGGTCACAAAGGCAAGAAACTTATCATATACTCTCTTTAATTGCAAAAGAAGTCTTAGCTTCTCCCTTTTCAACTGTGGCGGTCGAATCGGCATTTAGTGTGGGAGGAAATGTTTTGGATTCAAGACGTTCCCAACTAACGGTTGAAAATTTGGAAAATCAACTCTTACTTGGTGATTGGGTTAGAGCGGAAAAGAGGGAGCAAGATATGCCTTATGAAGAGGATTTAATAAATCCACAACACCAATGAGACTTGGAAGACTCTACGAGAAGTTCAGAAGGGGACGGAAATTAGATAGTTTTTATTTTAATTTTTAGAATAGGTTTATTTTTATTTCATTGTAATAGTTTAGTTGAGGTAAGGCTCCATTTTTTCCTCCCTTAATTATAAAAGGGCAAGAATTGGTTGTCCACCTCTTTGTAATTTTAATTAATAAAATTTAAGGGTACCGTCCATTTTTTTTACTTAAAAAAATTATGTTCAACATTTTAACTTAAAATAATATTTTTTTTGAACCAAATGAAGTTTTTTTTTTTTTAAAAAAAAAAAAACACTTTTTAAAAAAATGAAGTGTTTTTTTTAAACAAAAAACTGTAAAAAAAAAAGGTAACCGGGTTAATGTAACCGGAGTGCACGGTTAGGCGGTTAGGTTAAGGTTAGGCAAAACCGGTTTTCCTAACCGGCGGTTAACCGCCAGTGGCAACGTCTAGTGCATACTTATAAAGCTAGACTTGTAGCGAAAGGCTATAGGCAGATTCTTGGTATAGACTATGATGAAACCTTTTCGCCCGTAGCAATAATCAAGTCTATAAGAATTTTACTTGCCATAGTCGCATATTTTGACTATGAGATATGGCAAATGGATTCAAAACAGCGTTCCTTAACGGGAACTTACTTGAGGATGTGTATATGATACAACCTGAAGGTTTTGTAAATCCAAAAAATTCAAACAAAGTATGCAAGTTGCAAAGATCCATCTATGGATTGAAGCAAGCCTCTAGGAGTTGGAATCTTCGATTAAATGAATCGGTCAAAGAGTTTGGCTTCATCAAGAACGAAGATGAACCTTGTGTATACAAGAAGATTAGTGGGAGCGTAGTATTATTTCTAGTGTTATATGTTGATGACATATTGCTCATTGGAAACGACATTCCTGCACTTCAGTCTGTAAAGACTTGGTTAGGAAAGTGTTTCTCAATGAAAGATATGGGAGAAGCCGCATACATCCTTGGCATAAAGATCTATCGTGATAGATCTAAGAAGTTGATTGGTTTGAGTCAAAGTACATATATTGATAAAGTTCTTAAGAGATTCTGCATGAAAAACTCTAAAAGAGGAGGAAATTTGCTGGTAGCTCATGGCATAACTCTAAGCAAGAATCAGTGTCCTAAGACAACTGATGAGCGTGAGAGAATAAATGGAATCCCATATGCTTTTGCAATTGGATCCATCATGTATGTCATGATATGTACTAGACCCGATGTCTCTTATGCTTTGAGCATGACAAGTAGATACCAATCGGATCTTGGTGAGAGTCACTGGATTGTAGTCAAGACGATTCTTAACTACTTGCGAAGGACTAAAGACTTGTTCTTGGTATATGGAGGTATGGAAGATGATCTCGTTGTAAATGGTTACACGGATGCAAGCTTCCAAACCGACAAGGATGATTCAAGATTGCAATCAGGATTTGTGTTTATGCTTAATGGTGGTGTTGTTAGCTGGAAGAGTTCTAAGCAAAGTACCGTAGCTGATTCTACAACTGAAGCTGAGTATATAGCTGCATCTGATGCTGCTAAAGAGGCTGTTTGGATTAAGAAGTTCATTGGTGAACTAGAGGTGGTTCCTAGCATTGCGAATCCAATAGACTTTTATTGTGATAATAATGGTGCTATTGCTCAAGCAAAGGAACCTAGATCGCATCAGAAATCCAAACACATACTTAGATGTTTTCATATTATTCGAGAGATTGTTGATAGAGGAGACGTAAATATATGCAGAGTACCAACTGAGGATAACATTGCTGACCCATTGACAAAGGGTCTTCCGCAAGCGAAGCATGATAGTCATGTTAGGTCTATGGGTATTCGATACATTAATTAGGCCTAGTGCAAGTGGGAGATTGTTGGTGTGTTTTCCCTAGGCACGTTATTTGAACGATTAATGTTATCATTTGCTTTATGCTTTAATAAAGATATTGAATATTTGATTATTATATCTTTCGCATGTTTATTATAATAATCTCTGTCCCTGGTAATTATGATTAATTATTAGTATAAGTTTAATAGATAATCATATGATGATTATGTGTATGCGATACAATTAGACTTATGTGTATTTTTTGGAGAACAAATACTGGACTGAACCCTATGAGATTTATGTCATGGTCACAATGTCATAATTAAGTCTCATATAGTTATATCATTGGAATCTCTAGACCTGAGGTTATTACAGTTTTTCACATAATGAACATTACGTTTGACATATTCAAACGTTACCCTTAACCAGGTAGCTATAAAGAATATGATTGGCGTAATCGGAATCATGTAGGGAAGAGTAATAAGCCAAGATGGGATTTGTTCCTCATCAAGAGAGATGCCAAGCTTTGGACACTCGATGAATGGTATTGATGAAATGCTTGGCCATGCTCAAATGAATTGATTGGATCAATGTCATTTGTATTATCAATATATTCGGGATCGAGAAAGCATTGAACAAGGTAAGTTGACCATTGACCATGGCTTACGTTCAATAGACATCGTGTAACAAAGAGATTGTGTTATGTTCTATTTTAGGAAACTTTGGATCTTCAAAGTTATACTAATTGAGTAATCATAATGGCTTGCTAGAGTCCGCTTATCATTTACGAGGTTTGAATGGTTCGGACTCGTTGCCAACTTAGTATAATCCTATTGGGTCACACACGCAAAACGGATAATTAAAAGGTGCGAAAAACGAAGAAAAACTGGATCCTGCTGGAGGATCCGTACAGATGGTTTGGGAGCCACCAAACCAATCCGTACAGATGGATTGTCCAGGCAGAAACAGTTTTAGGTAAACTCTTGTTGGACAAGAAAACCTAAGTCCTAAAGGGTTTTGGAAACCTCTTGTATATAATGTGTGCAGCCGGGAATAGTTCCACACATATTGATTTTTGAAATCACAAACACTTTCTTGGAGAGAGATTAAACACATAATATACTAGGGTTATTAGGTATGATTAATCCCAATTATCAAACCATAATAATCGTTAGGAGAAATTGAAGAATCGTTCTTCAATCCGAAGGACCTAGCAGTCAAGTTCAAGAAGGTGTTCTTGAATTCGTTCGAAGTGTGGATACCAAGAGAGGGTGTTTATCTTAATACCTAAGATCTTAAAGTTTCATTCCGAGAATACAAGGTTAGAATCCTTTTCGTCTTTGTTATAAATTATTTGATCATAGCGGATCCTGGCTTTGGGTTTTGTTCATGTAAAGTCTTCCGCTGCGCATGATCCGTGGAAACCCAACACCATGTGTATTAGATACATTTGTGATTGGGCCTAGTGCAAGTGGGAGATTGTTGGTGTATATGCCCTAGGCATGATTATTGGCACGTTGTTTGACAATGTTTGTTATCACTTTTTCATTTATATATAGAGATGTTTTAGATTATTATTTGTTGTTACATGTTTTTTTATAATAATCTCCGTCCCTAGTACTTATGAAGAACTAATATAAGTTTAATTCGATGATCATGTGATGATCATGTGTATGGGATACAAGTTAAACTTATGGGTGTGCGTTGGTGAACACATACTGGACATGACCCAACTATGAGGTTTATGTCATAGTCAAGATGTCATATTAAACCTCTAAATAGTTATATCATTGAATCCTTAGACCTGCAATTATTACGATCTTCCACATAGTGGAGATCATGTTTGACATATTCAAACGTTACCCTTAACTAAGTAATTATAAAGGATATGATTGGCATGATCGAAGCTATGTAGGGAAGTGTAATAAGTTAAGATGGAATTTGTCCCTCTTCGTGAGAGATGTCAAGCTTGGTCCCCTCGATGAATAGTATTGATGAAATGCATGGCCGTGCTCAAATGAATTGACATGATCAATGTCATTTGTATTATCAACTATTTGGAATCGAGAAAAGTATTGGTCATTGTAAGTTGACCATTGACCATGGCTTACGCTCAATGACATCGTAGACAAATGGATTGTGATATGTTCTATATAAAAGGATTCACGAACTTTCACAAGTTATATTAATTGGGTAGTCATGATGGCTTGCTAGAGTCCGCTCATGATTTATGAGTACAAATGTGTTTGGACTCATTGCCAACTTAATATAATCCTATGGGGTCACACACGTAAGAACGAATTGTTTAAAAGGCTAAAAATGAGAATCTGGGGGTGCACGACCGAGCACTATGTGCAGAGTGGCCGTGCACTATAAGTTACAGAATGTCTGTTTTTCCAGTCCTTAGAGCACGGACGCTCCCCTCAAAGGACTCGACAGTGCTGCTCGGCCGCTCCCCACAAAGGACACGACCGTGCATGACCGCCTGGAACAAAATCTGATTTCGTTTTTAGATGGGATTTTGACTATTACTCCTTAATGGTTAAGGACTAATGGGTATAAAAGTCCCTCTAAAAATCCTAATCAGTAACAATTTGATATTAGATCAATAAGAAACTCTCATAGAGAGAAAACCAGTCTTCTTCTTCCTCAAGAACAAGAACCCTAGTTTTCATATAGCCCACTTTGGATCTAGCAGTTCGGATCAAGAAGTGTTCTTGATATTCGTTCGCGTGTGGATACACATAGAGGGCGTTGATCTCAACTCATTCAAGTTCGTGGTTCATCAATTCAAGGCGTGTTCCTGCGATCGTGATTCAAGAGCGCGAAGAACAAACATTCAAGATCTGGAAATTTTAAAGCATCATCACGTTAGTATTCTAAATTCATCTCCATATTAATTTAATCATCTTGAATGGATCTAGGCTTTGGGTTTATTCCGCTGCGTATTATAGTGCAAAACCCAACATATATAATGCATGGTCGTGCTCGAGTGAATTTATTAGATCAATGTCATTTGTATTATTATCAATATATCAAGCATTAAACAAGTAAGTTGACCATTGACTATGTCTTACGTTCAATAGACATCGCGAGACAAAGAGGTTGTGATATGTTCTAATATTTGGATCTAGAAATCCCGTTCGAGAATCGTTCTTGAAATTCGTTCGTCGTGTGGATTCTTATATAGGGTGTTCGCTTTTCAATACCTTCAACTCCGTGATTTCAAGATTATAGCAAGAAGATCCAAGATTCAAGATCCAATATCGAAGAATAAGAGTTAGTATTCTATATTCATTTTGTATTTAATTTAATCATCATGAACGAATCCGAGCTCTAGGGTTTGTTATTGTTGTTATTCCGCTGCACATATTTCCTCAAAACCTAACAGTTTTGGCTTTCCGCTCCGCAACTACTCAGATGTGCGCGCTCAAGTGTCCCGGTTGTCTGCGTGTCCAATACGAAAGTTGCTAGTTGTAATTTTCAGGTCAAGATAGTGTTATCTGAAATATGTTACTGAGCAAGAATTATCATAATATAATTTTAAATGCACGAAACAGTCGGTAAAGGACTTTTCTAAGGCTGCGGGCCCCAGTCCGTGATCTTTGTGCCCGTTTTTTGGAGGATATGTCCATTTACTCAGTTTTGAGTCCTGATCATGAATCCGGGCTTCGTTTTTATCATTAGGTGCACCGATAAGGCGGTCGGTAATTTGAAAGAGCCAAATCCAAGGTATTAGCTCAATTCTATTGTTTAGACCAATTAAGAGGGTTTATTAGGGGATGCAAGATCAGGGTGTCAACAATATTAATTATAATGATGTATTATTAACAAATTGTATTTTTTTAGAATAATTAAAATTAATTTAAATTATTAGAGCAAAATACAAGAAAGATTGTAAACGAAATAATCAAACACGAACACAAGAATTTACGTGGTTCACCAACTTGACTACGTCTACGAGCGGAGTGAGAATATATATTATTAAATGGTAATTACAAAGACAATATCTCTAATTTAGTTGCACAAATTATTGAGCACAATAATTTCGTCAACCTAAATCTAGATCTTATATCTCTACTAGTATCTCTCAAGATGACCGGCAAAAAATATGTTAGGGGAGAGGGTAGTATTTATAGTCATAAATACCTAAAACCTTAAAGGAGAAGAAATCTTATTTCTTGTGTACAAAGTAATTTGAATCTTATTTCTTGTGTACAAAGTAATTCTATTCTCATTAAGAAATAGCTTTCCTATTGAACAATTCTTTGTACCAATAAAAACTTAATTAAACCAATAAACCTTAATCCTCGTACCAAAATGATTTATTTTTCTTGCCCAGTTCGAATCCCAAGATAAGATTCACTTTGATCAATAGTAATTGATTTAAAAGTGTATTCCCAACATAAATTTTTGCTAAAAATTTATTTGCAGTGATAATAATAATATAAAAAAGGTACTCCCCCGTCTCAAAATAGATATCGTTTTGGAGTGTTTCACACATATTAAAAAATATCATTAATGCATGCGAAGAAGTCCCAAATACCCTTAAAGCAATTCAAATACCTAGGTGATTAAAAGGTTAGGTAAGAAATAACTCACTATCATTATTAAAGGGGTATAAATGATATAAAAAAATAAAAAGACTTTGAAAATAATGAAACGAAAAGTATTTTGAGACAAAATTTATCTCCAAAAAGACTGAGGGAGTACTAGGGAATTAAGATCCCATGTACCACTTGTGTGCCACAAGTGATCAGACGGCTATGCATCATTTGTGATATTATAATTATCTCAATCTTAATAAGATATAGCCATTGGATCACTTGTGGTACATAATGGTACACCAAAAGTGGTACAGGGGATTTCCTCTCAGTACTAGGACGGGGTGTGTAGTGTGTATCCGTCAATTTATACAAGGGTGTTGTTATACACACCCGTAAAATTAATTTACACACCCGTAAATAGCTTGAAATTTTAAATGATACAACACCGTAAAACACAGTTACGGGTGTATTCATAAGTTTTATGGAGGTGTATAACAACCCCTTTATACAAAGGAAAGGAGAATATTGATTGCTGACTTTTCAATTAGCTCGAAATTTCCACAATGATTTCTTGTCAGTTGACAAACCCCAACCAAGACAATCGACTGATTTGACCAATTTCAACATCGACATCAAAAATCACTATGGATTTGTCGTCGCAGTCGACGGCGGCGGCGGAATCCCTCCTATTGGAGGATTTCGGTCAGAAGGTGGATCTAACACGGCGTATTAGAGAGGTGTTGGTGAATTATCCGGAAGGGACGACGGTGCTAAAGGAGCTGATACAGAACGCAGATGACGCCGGAGCCACCAAGGTACGCCTGTGTTTGGACCGCAGGTCGCATGGCACCGGCTCCTTATTGTCAGAGAAACTGGACCAGTGGCAAGGACCTGCTTTGTTGGCCTATAACAACGCGGAGTTTACGGAGGAAGATTTTGCTAGTATTTCCAGGATTGGTGGGAGCGGGAAACAAGGCCAAGCTTGGAAAACTGGTCGCTTTGGGTATGTAAATTTGCCTTTTCTACTTATTATTACTGTTTGGCATAAGCTATAACATGTGCTCTAGTACCCAAGACTGCATATACTTATTTGCAAATGTACTGATTTGGGGCCTTGATAGCTATTCTAGTGGCATTGGAACTTGCCATGACCGTGGTTCTCGGAATTGATTTAGAATAAGCATTGTATGGCAAAAGCTAATTACGTACACTACGACTCTAGAAAGACTGAAACACTGGTGGCAAAAGCTAACATTATTTAAAAAAGCATGTAGTTCTCAAACACCATTTAAGGAAGAGGGAATGGGTGCACATGCATCATTAGTGGTGGGGAGTGGGCCGGAATCTGGAGATAAGGCTGGGGGTGATTGAGGGGAACGTTGGTGGTGGGAGGGAGAGGGAGGGTTGAAGGAGAGGGGAGATCGAAATAAAATTGAGGGAGGCGCTGGTGGAGTAGGAAGAAGGTAAGATAGAAACAGAGGTGGGAGGAGAGAGGGAATCTGGCAGGGGAAACAATGGAGGAGAATGGTAGGTATGGAAGGGTGGGTCGCTGAAGAAGAAATTATGGGTGGAATCGGTGTTCGTTTTTGGTTGAAGAAAAGTAATATAGGTGGAAATCTGTTTGTTTTGATATTTTCTTTTTCGTTTTACACTGTTCACTTGTTTCTCCGTTAATAAACCCATTAAAATTTAATGGATGTTATCATGTGCCGTCACGTTACCAAAAAACATTAAATGATTGACGGTCATGTTAACAGAGTGAGGACATTGAAAAGTTTTGGTAGTTGGTTGATGAGATCGGGTTAAAAAATAAAATCAGTGACCACATTTGAAAAACATGTATTGTTATGTGACCGAAATATCAGTTTTGCCATTGATTTATCTTATCAAATTTCTTCTGCAATTTTTTTTTTTTACTGTTTTCTATGTTGTGATATATTGTAGCAACGTCATCACGTCTTTTCTGACCGACCTCCCACAACTTGTTTTGTATTTTATTGTGATTATCAAGTCTGTCTGAAAGCACTTATGCACGCTTCTGAGTATGTAGTTCTCTTGATTCCTCAATATGCAATTCGCAAGATTGGTGCAACATTTGTAGAGAACTTTTATCAAGATATTGAAATCTTAATCTACTCCTAAACATAAATGCTTACACAAGCAAGTTTAAATATCTGGAAGATTGACTACTGTGTCATTTTTTGTCTTTTATCTCTATATATGTATTGATCCTTCCCTGTATTTTACTCCAGTTCACGCGTCATGTTTTCATTTTCCACCCTTTTCTATTTCATTAGTTTTGCGTTGTTAACTTTTCTTTCTTTTTCTACTTTGTGCTTAACATTTGCATGGCTTTGCAATGACTTGCTGATCCAGGGTTGGCTTCAACTCGGTGTACCATCTGACTGACTTGCCATCTTTCGTTAGTGGGAAATATGTTGTACTATTTGATCCCCAGGGCGTTTTCCTTCCGAATGTTTCCACTGCAAATCCTGGAAAGAGAATTGAGTACGTCAGTTCTTCAGCCATCTCGTTGTATGAAGATCAGTTTTTTCCATATTGTGCTTTTGGTTGTGACATGAGAAGTTCTTTTCCCGGAACTTTATTCCGTTTTCCTTTGAGGAATGCAGACCAAGCAGCCAACAGTAAGCTCTCAAAGCAAGCTTACTTAGAAGATGACATCTCTTCCATGTTTGTTCAGCTGTATAATGAAGCAGTTTTTGCACTTCTTTTTCTTAAAAGCGTACTTACTATTGAAATGTATGTATGGGATGCTGGACTGCCTGAACCTAGAAGGATATACTCCTGCGCTATCAACTCAGCCAATGATGATACTATTTGGCATCGCCAAGCACTTCTAAGATTGTCCAAGTCTCCAAATTCTCTAGATTATAAGATGGATGGATATTCCGTGGACTTTATTAGTGAGGAAATTACTGGAAACGAGTCTCAGAAGAGGATTGATACTTTCTATGTTGTGCAGACAATGGCATCATCATCCAGCAGAATAGGCTCTTTTGCTGCGAGTGCCGCCAGGGATTATGACATTCACTTGCTACCTTGGGCTTCTGTTGCAGCTTGCATCTCAGATAACACATCTAATGTAATATTCATTACTTTACTCTCATTGGGGTTCTAAGCCCCGCACTCTTTCCCTCCATAACTTACACCTTTTTCTCCGTTTATTTCTATGCTTAAGTAGTTTAGTGGCATTTATTGCTATCATTCTTCTTTACAGAATTATGTGTTCTGCCGTTTTGAGGGCTCAATTTCGTTCTAACCTGTATGGAGTAGTGAGTGTACTACTGTACTTTGTGTAACACATCAATTGGAGTATTTGAAATGAAATAGCTGGAGAAGTGGGAATTCTCTTGTTATGCACCACGGTTGCTTGCAAGCCAAGAATTACCTATACTTAGGGTGTAGGTGGTAACCACATCATCAACCCTGGTGATTGTATTGATAAATAGAATTGGGTTTGAAGAACAATTTTATATGATCCCGTTCATACAATGTATTTAATTTTCAGAACCAAACGTTTTGGATTTGAGTGTCGACTTTCCCAAACTACTCTCACACACTGAAACACACACTTGCTTGACCTTCTTTCTATCACACACACTGTTAGTCATGCTGGCAAGATACTTCTGGTGAAGTTTAATCCCCTGTATCGTCAGTCAACCTTCATTGGCAACAGTATCGGCGCCAAAGTCTTCACAGCCTGCCGTACTGCAGTATTTCAACAAGCCTACTGAATTTCTTCAAATTCTTCTGGTATGTATTTTTTTGTCATTGGTGGATATTTTGATGATGTGTGCGGAATGACAATAATGATCTGCTTAGAAAGAGGAGTCGGGGGACTGAACATAAACAGCTGAGTATTGTGTGTCAAATAGAAAGTAATCTGTCGCAATGACAGTGGGAAAATCGCTGGATAAAACTAACAGTTGACGACGTTAAAAAGATAACGGTGGAGGCAGTCATTTAATTTGGAGATGAGAAGTTGGATAGGCGTGTCTGTGTAGTGTAGGGAGGAGAGAAGGTGGAAGAAGAAGATTGGGGAGGCTGAAGGTGGGATCAAGGGGACTGAGGAAGGACATGAATTTCGGTTATTTATAAAACTTAAGGGGTTCAAATGTAAGTTTCCAGTTAAGGGGTTCAAATGTAAGTTTTCGTAAGCAAATTAGGATGGTAATTGGATACGACAATCTAATCAACCACTAGAATACCCTTACTATCTCGTATAAGTATCTTTTTCTTTCTATCGATCTGAAATCTGCAAAATTGAATATCTCTGCTTCAAATATCCCTTAATATATATACTTCGTTTTTATTTTTTATTGTTTGATTAGAAGTTCTCCAGAAATGCTAAGAAGAAAGGAGAAGATAGCAGGCTCAATATTTCTCTTAAAAGCCCATATGTTTCTCGTGGTTTGGAGGGCGGGCAGTTGAATGATTCATGTTGTCTTTGGTCTTCACTTTTTTATTTTTATTTTTTGATATCAAAGAACTCAATCACATGTGCCAGGGTATCTTAAGCTTCTGTGTTTTTGATAAGGTGCAACTCACAAGAAGTGGTTGCCGTGCCATGAATGGTCTACATCACTGGTGTTGAAAATGTTTGAAGTCTAAAATTTCAGGAAATCTTTAGCCATGATAAGTAGATGCTCGTCAAAATGCTGCTCATATACGTCTCTGCTCTGTAGACTTTCTCTACTTGAATCCTAATATTGAGTTTTTTCCTTCTAAGGGAGAACTCTGGAAAGAAGTTTATATGCTATTTTATTTGTAGGAAGCATCCTATTATTTTGGAATCCCATAAGAATACAAGGACTCTATACTGAGTCATTTTCTATTTCTTGGTTGAATTTCATTTTTCATTTCTTGGTTGAATCTCATGAATAAAGTGTTATTTGTCTAATTACAATTGCAGGATGATGTTCTTAGGCAAGGCCAGGCGTTCTGTTTCCTACCTTTGCCTGTAAAAACTGGAATGACAGTGCAAGTAAATGGATATTTTGAGGTTTCCTCAAATCGTCGCGGCATCTGGTATGGAGCTGATATGGACAGAAGTGGAAGAATTCGTTCGAACTGGAATAGGCTTCTCTTGGAAGATGTTGTTGCTGCTTCTTTTGCTCAACTACTCCTTGAAGTGAAAACACTGGTGGGTCCAACTGAATCATATTATTCATTATGGCCTACTGGGTCCTTTGAAGAACCATGGAACATTTTGGTTGAGCAGTTATATAAGAACATTGGTGATTCTCCTGTCTTGCATTCAGATGTTGAGGGGGGGAAATGGGTTTCACCAATCAATGCTTTCCTTCATGACGACAAGTTTTGTAGGACTAAAGAACTTGGTGAGGCTCTTGTACAGCTTGCAATGCCTATTGTACATTTGCCGGATGCCCTGCGTAATATGCTACTGGAACATGCATCTATCTTGCGGCTGAAAATGGTGACTCCTGATTCTGTGCGGCATCATCTTAGGGGATGCAGCGGTCCAAGTGTTTTAAGCAGATCTTTCAAGCTAATTTTGCTGGAATATTGTCTCGAAGACCTGCTTGATACTGAAGTTGGTATGTACGTAAATGACCTGCCTTTGCTTCCTTTAGCAAGTGGTGACTTTGGATCTTTTTCTCAATCCTCCGAACGGGTGTCTTATTTTATTTGTAATCATTTGGAGTACATGCTCCTTCAGAAAATCTCAAATAGAATAATTGATCACAGCATTCCTCAAAACATATTAGATAGACTCTCAGCTGTTGCTGAAGCCTCTACTGCAAACCTTGTTGTGTTTGATGTGTATTGCTTCCTTCAGCTACTCCCAACATTTGTACCCGCTGATTGGAAATACAGGACTGAAGTCCTTTGGGATCCCACGACTAATTCTAATCATCCAAGTGCTTCATGGTTTCAGCTTTTCTGGCAGTATCTTCGAGATCGGTGTGAGAACTTGTCCATGTTCGGCGATTGGCCTATATTGCCTTCTCTTTCTGGTCAACTTTATAGACCATCTCATCAGTCGAGATTGTTGAATGTGGAAAAATTGTCAGACAAGATGCAAGATGTCTTAGTGAAGATAGGGTGCAGGATTCTTGACAGCAGTTATGGTGTTGAACATCCGGATCTGTTCCACTATGTGCACAACGCTGATGCTTCTGGCGTATTGGAGTCAATTTTTGATGTCGTCTCTTCTAATGCTAGCATTAGACAGTTGTTTCATACTCTAGAAGCCGAAGACAAAGATGAGCTTCGTGGATTTGTTCTTGATCCAAAATGGTACTATGGAAACTGCATGACGGACTCTGATATACAGTGTTGCAAGAGGCTTCCTATTTACAGAGTCTATGGCTGCGAATCTGCTGAAGGTTTTCAGTATTCAGATTTAGAAACCCGAAAATTCTTGCCGCCGTTGGGTTGCCCGGAGTCCTTATTTTGCGGGGATTTCATTTACAACTCGTCCAGTACTGAAGAAGAAGTTTTAAGAAGATACTATGGCATTGAGCGGATGGGGAAGACAGTTTTTTATAAGCTACACGTGCTTAATAGGGTCACAGAGCTGCAGCCAGAGGACCGAGACAGCATCATGCTGTCTGTTCTCCACGATCTACCACAATTATGTACCGAGGACTCCTCTTTCCGAGGAATTCTAAGAACTTTGGAATTCATTCCAACTTCAGGCGGTCACTTGAAATGCCCGGCAGTGCTATATGATCCTCGGAATGAAGAACTTTATGCTCTACTTGAGGAGTCGGGTAGTTTTCCGGTTGGTGTTTTCCATGAATCGGGCATTTTGGACATGCTACAAAGTTTGGGTCTTAGAACTAGCGTGTCTCCAGATGCAATCATACAAAGTGCTCGAGAGGTAGAACGGTTGATGCACAATGATCAACAAAAGGCACACTCGAGGGGAAAGGTTCTTCTTTCCTACCTGGAAGTGAATGCACTGAAATGGCTGCCTGATCTGCCAAAGGATGATCAGGGAACAATGAATAGGATGCTTTCACGAGCCGCAAGTGCATTTAAGCCCCGGAATTTAAAATCTGACCTAGAAAAGTTTTGGAATGATTTACGAATGATTTGTTGGTGTCCTGTTTTGGTTTCTTCACCATATCAATCTTTGCCATGGCCACTTGTATCATCTATGGTTGCTCCTCCTAAGCTTGTGAGACTATACAAAGACTTGTGGCTTGTTTCAGCAAGTATGCGGATACTGGATGGAGAATGCTCGTCAACAGCTTTGTCTTATTACCTTGGTTGGTCATCTCTTCCTGGAGGAAGTGTAATTGCTGCTCAGTTGCTTGAACTTGGGAAGAATAGTGAGATTGTGACTGATGCAGTTCTTCGGCAGGAATTGGCATTGGCAATGCCAAGGATTTACTCTATATTAGCTACCATGATTCATACAGATGAGATGGATGTTGTAAAAGCTGTCCTGGAAGGGTCCCGTTGGATTTGGGTGGGTGATGGTTTTGCAACGTCGGATGAGGTTGTTCTCAACGGTCCTCTTCATTTGGCTCCTTATATACGTGTCATACCTGTCGATTTGGCAGTTTTTAGGGATTTATTTGTGGAGCTTGGTATTCGGGAGTTCTTGAAAACTACAGATTATGCTAATATATTGCACAGAATGGCTATGACTAAAGGATCTACTCCTTTGAACGCACATGAACTGCGGGCCGCTTTACTCATCGCACAACATCTGGCTGAAGTTCAGTTGTATGAAGAGCAGGTAAAGATTTATTTGCCAGATGTATCATGCATACTAGTCAGTGCTACAGAATTAGTTTATAATGACGCTCCTTGGTTGCTTGGTTCAGAATATCCCGATAGCTCATTTGGAACCACTTCGTCCGTGGCCTTAAATGCAAAGAGAACGGTTCAAAAATTTGTACATGGTAACATATCGAATGATGTTGCGGAGAAGCTTGGTGTTTGTTCTCTTCGAAGGATGTTGCTCGCTGAAAGTGCTGATTCAATGAATTTGAGTCTATCTGGAGCTGCTGAAGCATTTGGTCAACATGAAGCGTTGACTACCAGACTTAAGCATATACTTGAAATGTATGCGGATGGACCCGGAACTTTATTTGAGCTGGTGCAGAATGCTGAGGATGCAAGAGCATCTGAGGTTAGATTCTTATTGGACAATACTCAGTACGGGACTTCATCTGTTCTGTCACCTGAAATGGCAGAGTGGCAAGGACCTGCTTTGTACTGTTTCAATGACTCTGTATTCAGTCCACAAGATTTATATGCAATCTCTCGCATTGGTCAAGAAAGTAAATTGGAAAAGCCGTTTGCAATTGGAAGATTTGGATTGGGTTTTAATTGTGTTTACCACTTCACAGACATTCCCGCATTTGTTTCAGGGGAAAATATTGTTATGTTTGACCCTCATGCCTGTAATTTGCCGGGTATCTCTCCGTCACACCCTGGCTTGCGGATTAAATTTGCTGGGAGAAAGGTTTTAGAGCAGTTCCCTGATCAATTTTCTCCGTTCCTTCACTTTGGCTGTGACATGCAGCATTCATTTCCTGGCACCCTCTTCCGTTTTCCCCTCAGGAGTGCACATGCTGCTTCAAGAAGCCAAATAAAGAAAGAAGGATATTCACCTGAAGATGTCATATCCCTCTTCTCTTCTTTCGCTGAGGTTGTTTCGGAGACTTTACTTTTTCTGCGCAATGTGAAGACTATCGCCATTTTTGTAAAGGAAGGAGCTAATAGTGAAATGAAGCTCCTACATCGTGTTCACAAGCAAGCTGTTAGCGAGCCTGTAGCTGAAACCAATGCATTCCAACATATGTTCAACTTTTTGAATGAAAGTCAGCGAGATAGATTTGATAAGGACCAGTTCCTTGATAAGCTTAGCAGTTCCGTTGATAGAGGTTTACCATGGAAGTGCCAGAAAATCTTTTTGAGTGAGAAAAACTCATCTGGTGATAAGTCACATCTCTGGCTAACCAGTGAATGCTTAGATGGTGCTCGAGTGAAGAAAAACATGGCTGCTATTGACAATAAATATCATAAATATATTCCTTGGGCATGCGTGGCTTCACATTTACACTCTTTAGAGGCTGAATCAGGAACACGCAATACTCCAAATGCCGAGGATTCTCGAGTCATTATTTCAGATATACTTCAAATGCCCACATCATCTCAAGAAAGAAAGAATTTTGAGGGTCGCGCCTTCTGCTTTTTACCACTTCCAATTGATACTGGTCTCCCAGTGCACGTGAATGCCTATTTTGAATTGTCTTCTAACAGAAGAGATATATGGTTTGGGAATGACATGGCGGGGGGTGGAAAGAAGCGCTCAGACTGGAATATATACCTCCTTGAAGAAGTTGTTGCCCAAGCTTATGGCCATTTACTTGAGAAAGTTGCGCTGGAAATAGGCCCATCTGATCTATTCTTTTCCTTTTGGCCGACAAAGGTAACAATAGGTCCTTGGGGATTGATGGTAAAGAAACTCTATACTTTTCTTGCCGATAGCGGTCTTAATGTACTGTACACTAAAGCTAGAGGGGGCCAGTGGTTATCAACCAAACAGGCTATTTTTCCTGATTTTTCCTTTGACAAGGCATGTGAGCTTGGAGATGCACTATCTGATGCAGGGTTACCTCTAGCAACTATTTCTAAGCCGCTTGTGGAGAAATTCATGGAGGTCTGCCCCTCATTGCATTTTCTTACGCCTCAGTTACTAAGGAGCTTGTTAGTTCGTCGGAAACGTGGATTTAAGGACAGGAATGCCATGATCTTGACGCTCGAGTACTGTTTACTTGATTTAAGAGATCCTGTCCAATACGATAGTTTTTATGGTTTGCCTTTGATACCTCTTTCCAATGGCTTATTTACACCGTTCCAGAAGAGGGGGGTGAGTGATAGAATTTATGTTGTACGTGGAGATGCATATGGTCTATTGAAGGACTCCGTCCCCATTCAGGTTGTGGATTATGAAATATCTGATGTTGTTTACAGCAAATTATGTGATATGGCCAGAAGCGAAGGTTTCAATATTTCCATTTTGACGTGCCATTTGCTTGAGAAGCTCTTTTTGAGGATACTTCCTCCAGAGTGGATGCATGCTAAGCAGGTAACTTGGACTCCCGGTCATCAAGGGCAGCCTAGTTTGGATTGGATGAGGCTACTATGGAGCTACCTGAATTCATGTTGTAATGATCTCTCGATATATTCCAAGTGGCCTATTTTACCGGTCGGAAATAATCATCTTTTGCAGCTTATCGAAAATTCACATGTCATTAAAGATGAGGGATGGAGTGAGAACATGTCTTCATTGTTGTCGAGAGTTGGATGCTTATTAATGAGGAGTGATTTTCCGATTGAACATACTCAATTAAACAAGTATGTGCAGTCTCCAACGGCTAGTGGGGTTTTAAATGCACTACTAGCGGTCGGTGGTAAGCCAGAAAACATCGAAGAACTCTTCAGCAATGCATCAGAAGGAGAGCTACATGAGCTTAAGAGCTTCCTTCTCCAATCCAAGTGGTTCGGTGAAGATTCACTTAATAGTGTATATATTGATATCATTAAACACATTCCAATGTTTGAATCTGTGCGGAGTAGAAAGCTAGTATGCTTGAGCAAATCTACGAAATGGCTTAAACCAGATGGTGTTCATGAGGAACTTTTAGATGATGACTTTGTGCGCATGGAGTCGGAGAAGGATAGAGTGATTTTGAGGAAGTATTTTGATATTAGAGAACCATCGCGTGTGGAATTCTACAGAGACTATGTCTTTAGTCGCATGCCTGAATTTCTCTCCCAGCAGGATTTTCTCTCAACCATTCTACATGAAGTAGGGGCTTTGATTGAAGAGGACGATTCCATTAAAGCTGTGCTCTCCGCAACACCTTTTGTGATGACAACTAATGGATCTTGGAAAGAACCGCATAGGTATCTTTTTACTCATAAAGATATTTCCCTTATATATTTAATCTATTATTCCATTATGGATTTCCATGACTTGATGAGGTGATTATTGACATTTTGAACATGTTTCCAATCTAATAAAGTCAATTCATTGCATCTTCTTGTTTACATGATATTCTATGATATTTATTTATGTCATATTATTGTATTTTTTGTGTGTATCCGAATAAACTTAAGTGTGCAAATAAACAAGCATGTACTTGTTTAATTCTTGTATAAGATGTCTGTATATTTTTAATTTACCCAAGAAAATATGAAGACTTAGAGCTATAGATACGTAAAATACAAAATTAAAATAATTGTATATAAATAGTGAAGTTTACATGTCTAGTCGAGTAAAGTCAAATTGAATATTTACACGAACATGCTCTTTTTGAGTTTCGTGAGTAAGTCAGTACTCAAGTAGCTAAACGAGCAACACATTTGGGCTGAACTCACCTCGAAAACCTACTAACTCTAGTCAGAGTCAAGTTGATAGCTCGAGCCATTCGGTTCATGCAACAGCTCTAGTTGTAGAGTTGAAAGCTCTATTAGTATACAATGTTACGCTCATGAATAGATTTTACTGACATTTTCTCCCTTGGTTAAATTCACTTATGTTTGTCTTATGATATTGTTGGCTGGCTCTAACTATTGGCCGTTTTATGAGTTAGATTTGAAGAATATTTTTCTTAATGGTGTTTATATCAAAACATACTAATAGAGCACGCTTGTGGATTTGTTGCTTGATGGGCGCATGGTAAAGAAATCTGTCTATGGGTTAGAAGAGCTTAATTTGGATGGTTTAGCACAGTGATGTTTGCATTTGAGTTGCAGACGAGTATATATGATACCATTTATTTCGCCCATGGTGACAAAAGTTATATTTTACTGGTTGGTTGTTTGTGGAATGATATTTTAAGAAGTGGCGATTTAAAGGAAAGTGATTGTCTTATGTCTTGTCTTCAGATATCGTTTTGGACAAAGGAATGTGGTGCTTTTACTTACATTCTTGGAATTAAAATGATTTGTTCCAAGAAAAGGCTATTTTGTTAACAGAGAACATATGATCTTGACTTACTAGTTACTTCTGTAAAGAAGATTTATGTGTAACAAAACTGTGCGATTTAATAGATCCCAATGAGAAGCTTGTAGTTGGTCTGAGGAAAAGTGTGAAGATCCTGAGCAATATCAGATATTGGTGATACAATTATATATAGGAATGACTCGCCCAAATGTTACCTTCGGTATAGTTGTAGTAAGCCAATTCATAGCGGCTCCCACTATGCTCTGGATTTTGTTAATCTGGATAGTCTTATATTCAAAGGGGACGTGTGGGCACATGCAATTTATATTCCAACTATGGGCATATGCGGGTAGTGACATTTTCTAGTATTGATGGCAGAATCACCTCATGATAGAAAATTGACTGTAGGGTACTGTGTGTTTGTCAGTGGTAATGTTGCTTCTCGAAGAATGAAACAAAGTGTTGTTGAATGCACACTTTGAATTTTGTGCTATGGCTTAAATGACCAAAAAGTTGTGTGGATACAACATTTGATAGAGGTAATTGGCTTTGGGATTGCTCTAATAAAGTTATTTTTCCATCAGTTGACGATTCCATTGACGATTCATGTTAGACGATCCAAATCATTTTAAGACTAAGGGTGTGTTTGGTGGCATTAAGCCCTTGATGCTTAGTACAGTGCATGGTGATTCGGAGGTAGTGTGTTTGATTTGATTCCTTCATTGAGAGCTTGAATATGTCCAACCTCATCTGAATGATTGAGAATCAAAATCCTTGCTTAACCATTATGAGCCTCACTCAGCACGAGATTCAACATCCAACATCTAGCGCTCAATGTTATCAAATGCACCCTACCGCCAAATCACCCCGCACTGTATCAAGCATCAAGTGCTTAATGCTACCAAACACACCCTAATCTGTTGTTGTTGCGTGGTTTGGTAACTTAAGCTTCCCTCCAAGTGTGAGTAAAGTATGCTGAGTCGAGTTAATTTTGTGTTTTCTTGTTGGCAGGCTATATGATCCTCGTATCCCTGAGTTACAAAAGGTGCTGAACAAAGAAGCTTTTTTTCCTTCTGACATATTCTCTGATCCTGAAACATTGGAGACATTGGTTAAACTTGGACTACGACAATGTTTGGGCTTAAATGGTTTGCTAGATTGCGCTAGGTCTGTTTCTATGATGCACGACTCAAGGGGTTCGGAAGCAGTTGAATATTCGAGGAGGTTACTTCGCTGTTTAGAAGCACTGACACTAAATCTCTCACCTGAAAAAGAAGTCAATTTTAGTGATTCTACAACATCTATGGAAATCGATGACAGTAGTTTCCCAATTGGCTATGAAGAGAACTACTCAACAGAAATTTCAGAAATCTTTCTCAAAGACGGTCTGCCTAAGTTGATTGGTGAGATGAGAGGTGAAGAATTTTGGTCAGAATTGAAAACCATCAGTTGGTGTCCTGTTTATGCCGATCCACCTCTTCTTATACTTCCATGGTTAAAAATAGGTCAAGAAATAGCGGCTCCAGTCACTGTGAGGCCCAAATCCCAGATGTGGATGGTCTCCTCAAAGATGCACATACTTAATGGTGAATGCAACTCAATATATCTGCAAAATAAACTCGGATGGACTGATCCGATAGATATAGATATTTTGTGTACACAATTAATTTGTCTGTCCAAGTCGTATGAGCATCTGAAATCACATTCCCAGTTGGAGTCTGATTTTGATGCTGCATTGCAAGATCAGATGCCCATACTTTATTCGAAATTGCAAGATTATGGTCGTACTGATGATTTTATAACTCTTAAATCCGCCTTGCAAGATGTTCATTGGGTTTGGATTGGAGATGATTTTGTACCCACAGAAGTCCTTGCATTTGATTCACCTGTAAAATATAGTCCATACCTGTATGTTGTACCATCTGAGTTATCTGAGTACAGAGATTTGCTTTTGGCTCTGGGTGTAAGGCTTAGCTTTGATGTTCGTGACTACTCTTATGTTCTGCAACGCTTGCAAAATGATGTTAAAGGGTCATCATTGTCGACAGATCAGTTGAGCTTTGTCCATTGCGTCCTAGAGGCTGTTGTAGACTGTTATAGTTATACAGATAAATCAATGTTTGAGTCTTCTAGTAACCCATTGCTGGTCCCGGATGCTTATGGAGTTCTCAGGTTGGCAGGGGATCTTGTGTATAATGATGCTCCGTGGATGGACAATAATACCCTTTCTGGGAAACATTTTACACATCAAAGTATCGGTCATGATTTGGCAAACAGATTGGGCATCCAGTCTCTTCGTTGCATCTCTTTAGTTAGTGAAGAAATGACGAAAGATCTACCGTGTATGGACTATCCAAAAATTTGTGAGCTTCTTGAGTTGTATGGGAGCTCCGACTTATTGTTATTTGACCTTATTGAGCTGGCAGATTGCTGCAAGGCAAAAAAGCTCCACATAATTTATGACAAGAGGGAGCATCCATGTCAGTCTTTGTTGCAGCAAAATCTAGGTAACATCTTTTATTTCTTTGTTTCATTCGCTTGTTGGTTCTTTTAGTTACTTTTGCTTTGATTAAGTAGCAAGCCATGATGTATAGAAGAGTCAGTTAGTACACAACAACAACAACAACAACAACAACAACAACAACAACAAAGCCTTAGTCCCAAAATAATTCGGGGTCGGCTAACATGAATCCTTACATGTCATCTGGAAGGAAAATGTGTAAGAAAAAGAAAAGTTAAAAGAAGATATTAGTGGGAATAAAATTTAAAAAAAATTGAAAATAAGAGAAGAAGAAAAAGAGAAAAAATAGTGATAATAAAAAGAATAAATACTCCCTCTGTCCCGGAATAAATGTCGCAAATAATTTTAGGTTAATTTAATTATCCGTATAAAAATTTAAAAATTGTTATTGATAGTATTTATAATGGTGTATCTATAATAGTTTTATAATTTAGTAGGATAATTAAATCAACATAAATTTATTGCTCAAAGTCCCTTCGTACTAACGTACGAAAAACGCAGCATTTACCCCGGGGCGGAGAGAGTATATAACATAGAGGACATGAAAAAATAAATAAAATATAAGCAAAATAAAAAAAAAATCTACCCCCATCACCCACTTGAATTTTACCTGCTTATGGACCCGAACCCGTCCTCTTCGACTCCATATTTTCATCCAATCCAAGCAAACTCATATCGTTTTCAATCACCCTTATCCAAGTTTGCTTGGGCCTTCCCATACCCCTCATCAATTTATCACTTCTCCACTATTCAGGCCTCCTAACCGGTGCATCACTCGGTCTCCGTCTCACGTGACCAAACCACCTCAGACGATTCTCTAAATGTTTGCCCCTACGGGACTTGATTTCAATATGGGAATACCAATGCGTTGATAGGTGGTCCATACACAAAAAACATCCCAATGATATTTTTGAATAAGTGCTCTGGGGGAATCTGTTGTACTTCCAAGGTAATATTGGCTACTAATTGTTGTGAATGAAGCCCCAATGCTGTTTTTACATTAAATGCATAAGGACTGGTTGGAGAGTTGGAGCCGCTGCAGCCGTATTCCCGTTGCTGAGCTGCAGCGTGCGACCCAGATGTGCCACGACCCCTACTTCGGGATCAAGGTCAGAACTTTATCGAACCCGTGTACGCAGGCCTATATGATCTTGACCATTGATTTTGAAGCAGGGAGCCATGGCCGCATTCGGGCCACACGCTGTAGTGTAGTAGCGGAAACCCGGCTGCAGTGGTTCAACTTCCAGTTGGTAGGTTGTGTTCGCAAGCTAAACAAACATTGTTAGGATGGTCAGTATGTTAACCACACATCATTTTGATGAAATGGGTCTTAATACAGCAATTGGGGGATAGAGTGTTACTTGTTTAAGTGTCTCTTTCCCTTGAAATCTTGTACTTCTGAAACTTTATAGTTACAATAAATTTTGTGCAGGTGACTTTCAAGGGCCCGCCCTTATTGCTGTCCTGGAGGGAACTAGCTTGAGTAGGGAGGAAATAGCTAGTCTCCAGTTTCTTCCACCATGGAATCTGCGGGGTGATACTCTTACTTATGGCTTAGGGCTGCTGAGCTGTTACTCTATATCTGATCTTCCATCAATTGTTTCTAGTGGTTACTTCTATATTTTTGATCCTCATGGTATGGTCTTCGCTGTACCTCCAAGTCATGCTCCAGCTTCGAAGATGTTTACATTGACAGGTGCTCTTTCTTGCTCCATGTGTACTTTCGTTATCTTTCTTTCTTGCTCATCATATACCTTGCATATGTATGTAGCTATCTGTTCTCCCTCATTTGATAGTATATAGGCTGCTCACCAAGGTAGTTATAACTGACCCTTTTGCATTAAGACATCATTTTCTTTGAGATGAGCATGATAAGTTCAAGACAAGTGACATTCATTTCTTTGTGTTTCCTTAAATAATTGAACTCGCATGACATTTAGACTTAGTATAATGCTGTACAAAACTAGATGGTAAATAAACCAGGCTGGGCAACTCAAAATTGCAAAGAAATGTCCATTTGTAGCTGTCGGTATTCAGAGACGGGACTTGATAATGTAGTGTGTGTGAGAGAGAGACAGAGAGAGATTGAGAGAGAGAGAGAGAGAGAGAGAGAGATAGGGAGAGAGTTTTATTGTTGGAAAAACACACTTTTTAAATTTTTTCACAAATTGTTGGAAATTTTCGCAAATGTCTTACTTCAGTTTTTATCATTCCATATGTCATTCTTTGTAAAACAATCCAAATTTGTTTAAGGAGTTGTCCAAGACTCCTAGCGCATTATGACTTATGAGGTTACAAGACTACATGTGGGTGTTACACGGCTACAGTCATAGGCTGTCTAGGGTAAGATAAGGGAAAGAAGCCCGAGCTGAACAATGGTTCATGGGAGAAAGGGCAATAATATGATTATGAATAGATGATGGGGGTTATAAACAGTACTCAACACAATCCCGATATTCTGCCTTGTCCTGTCTTTTCATAGATAACAGGTTATGAATAGATTCAAGTACATGTCCCGTGTACCAAAACAAGTTATAAGATCTGTAAATGAAGGTGTTGCCTGATTTACCCTCTCGATATACTATGGTTTTTGCTTATGCAGCGACAGGCCTCATATATAATATTACATGGGTGGGTCGCGCTTGATCATTCTAGGAGTCACTCTTAGTCTATTTCTTTTGAACAAAACAGGCCGTATAAGCTTTAATATTTTCTTTCCCGAAGTACCCATCAAAATTTTAGATTCTTCTTTATGGGGCTCATTTGGTCATTGAAATCACCACTCATATATGATGCATGGGTCCTACTTGCTGAAATCATGCAGCAAAACAATTCTGGCTCAAGTTTGATCATACTTCAAGTCCTTATTTAAATTTTGTTATTTTGAAACAATCATGCTTAGGCGTCCCGTATGTTTATATGTTATATGAATCCAAATTTGTGTGAATATCGTTAATCCACTTCTTCTTTGTGGTCCATGTTGATCAGACTAGAAACTCTCTCTTTTAACTTAGGAAACAACTACGCAAGGAGTCCCTTAAGTATATAATATGTTACTCCCAAATTATCTAAATAGTAGTAAAATTAATGAACTAAAAAAAACCCTTGACCACTAAAGTTAATTTGTTAGCGGCTGTACGAGCCCTTGAATGTTACATAATTTCTTCCTGTGACAACAATGAACTTTGTAGCACAAGAACTGATGGCACTTCCTACCATTAAACTTCACTAACGAAGTTCTTAGAGTGAAAATGGTCTTTTTTTTGTTCTTACTTCCATCCGTCCCATTTCAAATTAGACAAATTTCCTTTGTGCTTGTCCTATTTCAGACTAGACAAGCCTAAAATAGAAATGTTTTATTATTTTTCAATTAATGGGGCCCACTTATCATACTCACAACAATTACCCCAATTACTATTCCCTACCCCATTAATAACCCACACTCACTTTTCCTTGATCGCCATGCCATCCCATTTGTCTAAGTTGAAATGGGGGTGGAGGGAGTATATTGTAAAGGAAAAATTGCATCCAAGATCACCCAACTATTAAGGATGTGTGGTTTTGATCATTCAGCTCATTTTTATTGCATTTAGTAGCCTGAACTAAATTTTTCGTGCATCCGTGATCACTAGTGCTAACAACATCCAATTTTTTTTTGTTAAGTTGTCATGTGCAATACAAATGAATAGATTTTGAAGGGTAAAATAGGAAATTAATGAGATTTTAACAGAATAAAATGCTCATTTGGTCACTGACCTGTAGGAATTTTTTCATTTTGGTCACTATATTTTTGTTACTTAGTTTCTATTACTTACAAGTGTGCCATGTGATGCTTTAATCTAAAATTAATCAATTTTTTCGTTAAAATCATTAAAATAGACTCATGTTTTGTTGCATCAACATCTTTACCACCACGGCAACTACCAAGTTTACCATCATCAACGCCAACGCCACCACTGCAACAACCATCACCAACGCCGCTGCCACCATCCATCGAATACTATATTTTGAACCAAATAAATGATTTTTTTAGCTAATTAACAGAACTAACACTGCAATTATCACAATCCGTACAATTATCACAATCTGTACAATTATCACGATCTCATAGTTGTTTAACTCATAATTACAAGCCTTAGCATCTTCAAAAATTCATTTTTTTTTTATTCAGGCAGAAAATTGAAGATGGGAAGAAGGGTAGATATGATTTCAAAATCAGACACATCTGATTTTAAAATCAAACCCAAATCTGATTTGAAGATGCTGACTAGAATGGTGGATTTCGATGGGCTCATGGGGGGGGGGGATGAAGACACAGGAAGACGCATTTGGGCGTTGGATAGAATGGCCGGAATTTGAATGTAGGGTGAGACACCATATTTGAGCTGGGGGATTTCGATTTCCGATCGGATTTGTCAACTGAGATGGGGGTTTGAGGCTAGAGGTCGGTTGGATTGAGATATATTTAAAGGGACGCGACCTAGGATCTTGTGGAAGGGAGAGAGAGAGATGAAAGTATTGGACCTTGGCCGACGGAGATGAAAGCGTGGGGTGCGAATGGGGGAGCGGGGAAGTCGTGTGTGAGGCGGATAGTGAGAGAAGATGAGTGAATTTAGGGTTGCTGTTTTATAATTTAGGGCCATTAGTTTTAGTTTTAGCATTTTAACCCCTATACCATTAGTTTCCTACTTTACCCTTCAACGTTTTATCATGTGTGATGCACACGGCCACTTAACAGGAAAAAATGGATGGCTAACGCCATAGTGATTATAAATGCACAAAAAAAATTAGTTTTAGCTAGTGAATGCGAAAAAAATGAGATGAGTGATCAAATCCACTCATCGCGCATAATTTGGTGACCATAGATGCAATTTTTCCTATTTTAAATTTCCACAGTCCAAAAGTGAAAAAAGGTACATGGTAAATGATATCAACCATTTAACGTAATGATCTTAATCAAACTAAAAGAAGAAACAAACATTTTTATTTATATTTGGAATATGGAATTAGAGCCTTGAACTATGTCAAAACACAACATCCTTAATAAAAAAATTAGTAACTTGATGGAACCTTAATAGTGAAAACGACGATGATAAGTCACTTGAATAGTTACAACTGGATCAATAATTGAATTTATCAGAAGTAGGACCGTTAAAATCTCAAACTTGATACTTTACGTGGATTGTCATACATTTTAGGACTGAAAAACCGCTAAAAAATATTTGACGTTTGAGTTTTTTTTTTTTTTTTTTAAATGACCAAATTTCCCTTTTATCTCATTCACATCATCTCATCCTCTCTCATCTCCTTCTCCTTTTTCTCTTTACAATCAGGCATGGAGCAAAATCCCTATATTTTTCTCATCTAAAATTATATTATCAAGCTCAACCAAAAATAAACCCTGAGAATTCTCGCTCAGTGCCGTCGCAACCCATCCCTTCTTACTTGCTGTCCCCGCTCACAATCGCTTCAACTATTGATTCTTCTTTCCCTCAGCCGCAGATTATCAAGCGTATCACCAGCCCTCCGTTCTATGCCCAAGCATATCTGGTCGGTAGAATCAAAGTAGCAAATGTTTTTGTGGGTGTATTTGAGAGTTTCTGTGTATTCGAGTTTTGTTGAGATAGATAGTCCATGGACGCTAACCAAGGCTGTTATGGAGGTAGAGGCATAAAAGGGGCAGGGAGTAGGGCTAGTAGAGGATTGAAAGAATATCATCCATTGTGCTTTTCTCTCTCGTCCTTTTTTCTCTCCATATAGTTAAGATGGACATTGAAGAGGGAAGAGAAAATGGTAAATACGGAATTGTCTATTTGAGGTAGTCTCCATTTATTCTTTTCTTTAGATTGAGTTTAGAGGTTTTGGAAAAGGCAGAGATGTACGCCTTTTGTTGAATTTTGGGGGGTTTTCACGATTGTTTAGTGTATTTGGATGGAAAGGAATGCGTGGATTGTCGAAAGTCGTTTCTTACCGAAATACCTCTTATGGGAAAAAGTGGTTTCTTTAGCCTCTCTTTGGGCTTATGCTAATGGGGCCTTTAGATGATTATCGTTTAATGACTTGGGTTGCTGCTTTAGTTTAATGTAGGTTTCATGTATTCTTTATTTTGTGGATGGACTCCTTGTTCGTCCATTGTAATAAAATATCTTTTATCAAATGAAAAAAGAGGGAGGAGAAACTATTAAATATGGAAATTGGATGGTCATTAGTTTTTTACTTAGTTACAGAGACGTTAGCTAAATTTAAATGGAGGGTGTTTACGGTTGTTTAGTTAAGTCTTGTAGTGTGTACTCTAGAAGTTAGATGATCTCATTGAAGTCGAAAGAATCAGTCACAGTGTCAAGTCTTACAAGTACAATTTAACATTGAATATTGTATAGATCATTAAATCTCCTTAGACCGTAGAAAATTCTTTAAAAAGGATCACAACTTCCAAAGTATCATTTTTTTTGTTTTTCAATGTAAAAAATTCATGAAGAATTGAATAAACTTTGACATTTTTTTACAGAATTCTTGTAAAATTCTAAAACTTATTATTGACATCTAAGAATGTAACAAAAGAGTTAATCGGTTATAACTTTGATGCACTATACGTACACATCTACTACCTTCGTTCGGGAAAGATAATCTCACTTTCTTAGAATTCAATTTGATTGATATTTGACTATATATTTAGGAAAAGTAATTGTCCCAAATAAAATCTAAAACATGTTATTGATACAACATAAAAAATGCCAGCAATACTACTTCCTCCGTCCCGGTTTAAGGTTCTTAGTTTGACTATGCACGCTTGTTAAGAAACCAAGGCAAAAACAATAGAAATGAGTCAACCAAAAGTAGAGAGTGAAGGATATAAATGTCCAAAACACTATTTATAAAGCAAGTGGGTGAAAGTAAGTTAGGTAAGTAATGGTTTTTTTTGTAATTAAATGAACTTTTTGAGGGCAAGATTCTCCAAAGCACTATTCATTCTTTTCCATTTACTGAATAAAGCAACTAAAACTGGGAAAGACCAAAACGGAAAGTAAGAACCTTAAACTGGGACGGAGGGAGTAATTTTTAGATTTTCATCAGGATAATTGAATTAATGTAAATTATAGGTCAAAGTTCAATCAGATTTACCACTAAAAAGCTGGGGCTAACCTTACGGGATTGAGGGAGTATTATAATCTCTCTGTTTCATGTTAAAAGTCCAAATCTGAAAATCCGACTTTTTAATTTTTGTACCTATATGCCTTTGTATTTTTTATATTTTGGAAAGAAGTTATAATTTCTTTCAACAATATGAAATAAAACTATCTAACCTTGAACATAGAAGAACAAAATTGAGCCAACATTTAATGTATGGCTTGATATTGAAAGTGGATTCTTAATATGAAACATCCAAAAAGTAGTAGCTTTTTTTGGATTAGTGGAATGTTAACGTGGAACCGAGGGAGTATATACTATCTCCGTCCCACATGAAGAGGTGGATATTTCTTTTTGGTTCGCCTCACCCACTTTACTAACTAACCTTCCTTTCTCACCTAACTTGAACCAAATCTTCCCTCTTTGTTTTGAATTGGGACGGAGAGAGTATATATGTGCGTGTGTGCGCTTCTTTGACTTTGTCTTATCTTTGTACTTTGAAGAAAAAAAGAGTTCAGAAAGAAAAATTGTTGGGGATAATTTGAGTTAGATTTATTTCTTCCTATACTTATAGTTTCCGTTTCAGACTAAAACGGAATATAATTATGCATAACCAAACAAAACCTTTATTTCAAATCATCCATTTAATGATCTCACTTTAAGAAGATTGTTTTTATTAATAAATTTCAAAGGATGCCTAACAATGTATAATAGATTAATGTGCATTCTCCCCTAATAATTAAATATTAGGGGGATGACTGCACGCACATCTAGGTGGCTAATCAAAAAGCTTAGGATATACAACTGAATTAGTGTTATGTAGGCATTGATGCTCAGAAACACCAATTTTCCTTCAGATATTTTGTTACTTGGCGATGTTGTTGTATTCTAAGGCTACGGTTGGTGTGGAGAAATCTATTCATGATAGTTTATATAATCAAGGATGGAAATCTTATTCCACGTAAAACGCACATTCAAGAAAAAAGTTAGCATGACCGTTCCATCTCTTGACAGCTTCATAAGCAGGATTTTTTTTAATACTTTTTTTTTTAAAGAAAGCTACAATGTTGTTTCCATTTCATTTGTAATTTCTACATTCTAGTATTATACTCCCTCCGTCCCAAAATATTTGTAGTTCTAGGATTTTCACACAAATTAAGAAAAGCAATCAATGCATGTCTAATGGACTAAATTACCCTTGAAATATTACAAGTATCAAGACAATTAAATGCTTTTACAATGACAACTACCATCATAAATAAGGGTATATTTGACAAACAATGTCAAAGATGTCTAGAAAAAAGCAAAACTACAAATATTTTGGGACAAATTTCAACCCCTTAAACTACATATATTTTGGGACGGAGGGAGTATTCATTTTCATTCTAGCTACCGTACCAAACGAGCCCGAATAGCTTAGCGAAATTAATTTCACATACTCATCATGAGATGGGTTATTACTATTCACTATTCATGATTTATGCAATGATGGTTGCTGGGTGGCAAGACTTTTCTTTGACTACTTTAAGCGATACTCCCTCCGGACTCAATTATAAGCAACAAAAGTGGGTTTTTTTTGGACCTAAATATAAGCAACTCTAAGGGATTTCAAGACTATTTAATACTCTCTTGACAAAACTGCCCCTATTTAATTATTCATTTTCAAATACAAGTGCACATTTATTACACATTTAATATGAGGATATATTAGTAATTTTAACATGTTTTTATTATAAAATCAAGACAATTAACTAACTTAACTACTTTCTTAATAGGTGTGATTTTAGTTATTTTTGCTTATATTTAGGACCGGAGGGAGTAACAAGAACCTGGCATGGTGACTGGACACTGTCACTCTCTCTCCTCCCCTCCGTCTTATTATTGTCTTGGTTCTCTTCATTCATTCACTAGTGGCATCGATGAGTAGAGTGTAAAATTAGTTATATTGCATCTAAATATCTAAAGCATGTACTTCCAAATGTACCAATGCATAGTGGACCTTGGGATACAGTTTTTTTTTTTTTTCCTTTTTGGGGGATGTGGGGAGGGTGGGGGGTGGGGTTGGGGTTGGGGAGACACAAAGTCTAATAAATGGTAATGTATATTGTTTATGAATCATAGTCTTAAAACTTAAAAACGTCTGTATTGGTAATCCTTAGTTTCTGCCATAATCTCTAGGTTTAAATTCATTTTCAACCAGTGTACTTTACTTCGACTTTCACTTTAACCACTATACTTGTTTTTTAGCACGTAAACCACAATTTGTTTTTAAAACTATCATTTTAGCCACAAATGCGCGGATTAGACACGTATTAGGCACAATTTAGACACAAATTTGTGGCTAAAATGATAGTTTTCCAAAACTTTTGTGGTTTTCGTGCTAAAAAACAAGTATAATGGTTAAGGTGAATGTCAAGGTAAACTACAGTGGTTGAAAATGAATTTAAACAGTCTCTGCCATTGATATTGCTTGCATTCAAATTTCCGTTCCTGCATATGAAAATCTTGTGAAATGCTTTTGTGAATAAAAAGTTGCGATGCTTTTAGGATCGCTTATATCTTTGGTCCTTTTTGCTCAAATGACCTCTACCATGATTCTTGGTTTGTAAATTTGTTGTTTTTGATTAGGAAATATGTGTAGATAAAAAACTGTCAGACTGGTATTGAGAAGTTGCGTGGCTAGCATTTGTGTCTTTTTGACGACCTCTTTTTTCTCTTCCTGTCTAGCTCAAGTGACTTTTACCAAGATTATTAGGTTTTAAATGCTTGTAGATGATTTTGGTTTGGGAGACTGTCCAGCAAATCGTCTGCAAGCCATTGTTGGACTAGCGATCCTTTGCATTCTTTTCTTTTCTGTATCTTGTATGATTTTTGCATTCTTTTCTTTTCTGTTGCTTGTATGATTTGATTTACTTCGTAATGTTTATGAAACAATTTTGTAAGATTGCGGCAGACGTGATGGACTGAGAAGTTTCTCTCATTATATTTCAGGTAACAATCTCACTGATCGTTTTCGTGATCAATTTAGCCCTATGCTATTTGGTCAAACAGTGCCATGGTCGTCAGATTCTACTATTATTCGTATGCCTCTTTCATCCGAGTGCATGAAAGAAACAAGTGAAAGCGGATCAAAGAGGATAAAGATTATATTTGAAAATTTTATGGAGCATGGCTCAAGAACTCTTCTATTCCTTAAGTCAGTTATGCAGGTAATTTTAAATCATGTCGCTAATCATTTTATAGATGATCTGTTATTACTAGTCAAGTCGAGGTGCCTTTTTCTCCCCTTTTTTGGTTGTCGTGGTTCAAGTTGTCAAAAATCGGTAGATTGTGCAACTCTTCTACATAACGAAGGAATTGGTAAGTTTTCCTGATGGAAATGTGCCATGAGTGGAATTATAATAGAGCGCTGCCGAGTCAAGAGGAGTTATCTGTGTCACCTGCTACTGAAATATCTTTCTTGAAAATTTGTTTATTTAAAGACGATATATGCAGTGCAAAGAAGGATCTTTGAATGTTTACTACTATCACAACACGTGCCTACTCCAATTGAGGGTCAAAATTACATGTGGGTTATAAAAATGTTAGACTCCAGCAAGCGAATTGCATGAGGGGCCATGGATAGTTCGCCAGGTCAAGCAACAAATAACATTGAATGGAGGGTGTAGCGAATTGATAATTTTTTGTTCGACATATTTTTCATTGCACGTGGGTGGGTACCTTGGAAATGAATGTCTTAAGATCTTAGGTTATGGGCCCGATTAGCCTAGTCTGTTTCGCGACCCAAGCTTCTCTATCGATATTGCACCTTGAATTAGTTTAGATTCATAAAAGGCGACAACAACTTATTATGGTCAAGTATCGTTGAGGCAACCGTGAACATTATGGTCAAGTATCCTTGAGGCAACCGTGGGCATTATGGTTGATTTGAATGCTAAGGCTTAATTTTGCTTCCGAGCATACTGTAGTTGTCTAAGTGCCACTTGCGAGTGTTTCACATCACGATGCGGAGAACCTGAGCGTTCTTTTCCCTGAAAATTCGGATTTTTCGGACAAGCAAGCCCATTCTTATTTTGTGTGAGAAAGTTCTTTTATTTTTATTAACTGTTATAGACAAATAAGTGGTACGCGTTGGGTTTAGGGGAAAATAGTGACAAGTTGGAGGAAGATGGCTTGCTGAGAAGTAAGAAGATCTCGGAGAACTAATTCAAATTTATGCTAGGAAGATCGACTATGGATGCAATCTATCTAATGAGCCACATAATGGAGAACTATCTAAATAAAAAGAAGAATTTACAATATTTCATTGACTTGGAGAAGGGGTATGATAAGTACCAAAAGAGGTACTTTGGTTGGATTTAGCAAAGAAAGGTGTCTCGAGGAAATATATTGACATCATCAAGGACATGTATGGCGGAGTTAGTACAAGTGTGCGAACTACTGTTGGAAACTTAGAAGAATTGCCTATTACGATTGGAGTGCATCAAGGTTTTACACTTGGTTCATTGTTCTTTGCTATAATCATTGACGAATTGACGAGGTCAATTCAAGACGATTTACTGTGGTGTATGATGTTCACATATGTTGTGTTGACTGATGAGATAAAAGAAGGTGTTGAAAGTAAGCTGGAATCGTGGAGACATACTTGGAAATATCGAGGATTTAGGCTGAGTATAACCAAATCTGAATATTTGGAGTTTACGTTTAGCAGAGTGGGAGTGAGGGCAGGGGCGATCACCTTAAATGGAAAGCTTGTCCAAGTGGCTCTGACTTTTTTGCTATCTTGGATCTATTATAAAAATAGATGGAGAATTGAGTAGAGATGTGACTATGTGAATACCCATTTCTGATGCAACAACGCTTGGGAAGTTTCATATAATAATTATATTAATGTTGGGCCAAAATGAGATATTCATAATAGCATAAAAATATGAGTCGCCACGCCGTTTTATTAGAGCCAAAACATTGAGAAAATGCTTAATCATGTAAATGGGTTCGGGGGTCAAGTTACGATAAGAGAAGAATATTAAGCGTTATCACTCCTATCGTCCGAATGATCGGGCGTTCTATCATGATGGGGTGTAGGTTGTGTGCGGTGTTTACGGGAATAGATTATAGAAGTGGGATCATGCATAAGGTGGAGGGGAGAGAAAGAAGTAATTGATGATCACATCCTAGAACGATGATTACACCATCAATATGATCGATGTGTGATCATTACTATTCATCATTGGAGAATTAATTGATCATGGAAATATTTATCTAAAGATTAGGGTTTAGGAGTAGTTCCTAGATCATATTCAGGTTTGACGAAACCTTAGATCATCATAGGCTATGAAATAACATGTTATCACGAAGATCGAAACCCTAAATTTAGCATAATATAAGGTTTTAATCTAAGAACATGAAGAACATGCGAAGGACATATGAATAAACATGATAAAAACATGCATAATATGGATCTAAATTCTAAACTAAGAACATGGCAAGAATATCACTAAAAGGACTAGAGGACTTACCTACGTTGGCAAGAACTAGTGTTGGATCTTTTTGAGGATATGAATGGTGTTCTTGGATGCTTGAAACAAGAGTTTTCTCGTCACCTCGGGGACTTGAATTCTCTCTGGAACGAATTTATGGTGTTTTTCGGGATCCTGAATTATGAGGAGAGGTGCCCTATTTATGAGAAATCGGGCTGGCAATGTTGGCCGCGTGGCCAAGGTCGAATGTGGCCGCGTGGCCAAGGATGGATGTGGCCGCGTGGCCAACCCTTGAGCGTGGCGTGGATTTTAAGTTAGGGTTAATCTGGTCTCTGGAAACCTGATTTGGTCAGGTTTAGGTTTCCTAATATGATTAGGTCTCCTAAGATAGGGTTTTGAGCTTTTTTGGAAATCCGGGGCAAGTCCTTGTAAGGTTCTAAATCCCTATAAAGTCCTCGTACTTTCTGGAATACCAAATTAACTCAGACCGGGTACTAATAGACTCACAGAATCAAAGCAGGTTGGTTGAAATTGAAGAGTACACAGAAGTTCTTTGTGATTGGCATGCCCCAGATTTAAGGAAGAATTCTACCGTACGACAATCAAGCTTGCGCTGTTATGGTATATGGCTCTAAGTGTTGGGCCGTTAAACAAAGTCACGTTCATAAAATGAATGTGGCGGAGATGCACATGCTACGATGGATGAGTGGGCATACAAGAAGGGATCGATTGATGAATGAGATGATTAGGCGGAAACTAGGAGTTGCACCCATTGAAGAGAACATGAGGGAGAATCGATTAAGGTGGTTTGGTCATATGAGAAGAAAACCATGCGATGCACCGGTTTGGAGGTCCGAAGAGTAGAGAAGTGTATTATGGTGAGGGGTTGATGAAGGCTTAGGAAAACATGGATAAGGGTGATTGAAAGTGATTGGGTGTACTTGGGGTTGAGGAAAATATGGCGCTGGTTAGAGCAGAATGGAGGGAGAAAATTCAAGTGAATGAGGGGGATTAATTTAATTTTACTATTCTTTTTCTCGTTTTTCCCCTTTCTTTTTTTTTCCTTTCTATATTTGATTTTATTTGCTTTTTATCTTATTTTTCCAAATTTCTTCCCTCCTATTTCTTTATTTATATTTTTTAGTTTAGTTTTTTTACTTCACCTCTTTCATTGACGATTCCATATGATGATTAATGTTAGCCGACCCTAAATCATCTTGGGACTATGGCTTTATTATTGTTGAAGGATTCCTTCCTGTCTCGAATCCAATGGCAATTAGATCGGCCAATTTCAGATTGTTTTCATATTCTTCTGGAGTCGTCTCATGTTTAGTGAGGCCTTACTCGTGTTGAGAATACTTGGTTGATGCATCATGACATCACGATATGTAGGTTGGTGGTCTGATTGTCAAGTCTAACAGTGGTCTAAGTCTGTCTGTGAATAGATTGAGATTTGTTTGTGAGAGTTGAAAATATGGAATGAAGTGGTGTGTCAAGAGTCGCAAAATTAGGTCTAACGTCTATCTTTGAAATTGAGAAGGTAGAAGAGTTGGGTTAGCTGTCTGAAGATCTTGCTATTAGCTGGAATGCTATGAGAAATAAGTTTATGGGGATAATTTTGAGGGAGGACACTAGGTTGTATCAGCAATCTAGGATGAAGTGGGTTAGAGAGGGTGATTGTAACCCCAGGTTCTTCTATATTATTGCTTATAGGAAGAGGAGGAAGAGTTATATTTTGGATCTTCACTTAGGTTCTGGTGGAATGGTGAGACATCTAACCTTAGTTTCTCTGTCTTACAAATTTTATATAAATAAATAAATAAATTATGAGGTAACATTAGTATACATAGGCTTGAGGATCTGGATTGATGTCCTCTTGATTAGATGATAGTAGTGCGCGGTTAGATAGATCCTTCTCTGAGGAGGGAGTTCGCTCGGTAATTACTGGGATGGCGGGTGATAAGGTCCCTGGACCTGATGGTTTGTTTCTCTATGATTTTTTTCGTTTTTGCTGGATGTCTTGAAAGATCATATTATGGAGTTCTGAGGGTATTATGGGAATGTTGTTCGGAAAACATTGATTCAACACGGATTACCCTTGTATTTCCGTTAAGGTAGTGATACTAGACCATTAGGTAACTAGTCCGTACGATTATTACTTAGGTATCATGCGTGAGAATTAGGTACATTTTCAGTCGAACATCAAAAGTGCTTTTATTTTAAGGGTACACAAATCGTTGATGGAGCTCAAGTTGCAAATGGTCGAGGATCTCAAATATTAAATGGGCTCTGCTGAAGTTGGATTTTGGTTAGGCCTACTATACAGTAAGTTCTACGGATAATGTGATGAAGCTGAAAGGCTTTGGTCTTAGGTGGAGAAGGTAGATCCAGGGCTTTCTTTGCGCTCTCTCTCTTCCTCAGTCCTCGTTGACAAGTGCAAGAGTTGCACAGTGCTTTGATATATATATATATATATATATATATTCCTTTTTTTGTTGGGGGGGGGTGTGACCTGTCTTGTCTATTCCTCCTTTTTCCCTTTATCGGGCATAAGGCATGATTAGTCTGCTGCCATTTCATAGTGTAGATACTATTTATTCCTTTTTGTTTGTTTTGTTCTGATGGACTGATTGTCCATCCTTTGTAAGTTCTCTTTAATTTAATTCATTTGGTTTCGTACTAAAAATGCTTCATTAGGGATTTGTGGTAAAAAAACAAAAACAAAAACAATTGCTTTGTCTGATTGTCTTTTACTCTCGGGTTTTCTGCATTAACACACCCTCTATGCTTGGATACACTAATTCAGGTGTCACTCTTAACATGGGAACAAGGAAATGCACAGCTGTCCTCTGATTATTCAATCAATGTTGATTCATCAAACGCAGTGGCACGGAATCCATTCTCAGAAAAGAAGTGGAAGAAGTTCCAATTATCAAATTTATTTGGTAGCTCAAATGCAGCTATCAAGTTACATGTCATTGATATTAGTTTGCAACAAGGAGAAACTAGAGTTGCTGACCGTTGGCTCATCGTGCTTAGTTTGGGTTCCGGGCAAACAAGAAATATGGCCCTTGATAGGTATGTTTGATGATAACTCTAGTCCATTCTGCGCGTAATTGCTTGTCAAAGTAGTAAACACATTTCTTATAGTCTGAAGTCATATTTACAAGAAAGTTAAATAATCTTGAGTGGAATATTTACAAATTAAAAAATATTGTCCTTAATCTTTTACGAAGGCTTTGTTGTCGTTCCTTTTCCGTTTTTTTCCACTGATCTCTTCTTTTAATTAGTTTTTTTTTCCTCACATCTTTTCATTGACGATTACACATGAGATTCATGTTAGCCAACCCCACATCATTTAGGGACTAAAAGCTTTGTTGTTGTTGTTGTTGTTTTACGAAGGAAGAAACAAAAGGATATGTTAGTAAGCTATGAGCATAATTTGATATCTTGTATTTTATTTATGTCCATGAACTCTTAATAGCATAACCTGTCTTACCTTTTTCTCAGAATTCTAGCTCTTGAGAAAAGCAGATGTATCTATATCGGGACCTATAATGGCTAAATAGCTAGTAATCAGTACTACTACAACTAAAGTTCATCATCCAAGCCCAAGAAACCGTGAAGTGTATAATTATAGTTTGTTGTCCAAGCCCACTAAAACTTGACATGTATAATTCTTTATCGTTTCTGTTGCCTGAAGATTCCGTCCCTTATTTGCACATTCTTCTTTCTTTTTGATCTACACACGAATATCAATATAAATGCCTTGATTTTTGGTAATTCTGTATACGCATTTGTAGTAAACCAAACATATGTTTCGATGAAAGGGATAATGGATGTTTTAAAACATCAATCTCAGATTCTAATGCAGCAAAAACCGCTGCAACTAAATATAAGGAGTAGTTGCTCTCCGTATTAGAATCCAACGTAAGTACTTATAGACTATATAGGCTATTGAATGATTTGATGTGTACACATAATATGTTAATTCAATCCTAGACAATTTTAACTAATACATTCCAACTTCCAAGTTTCAAGACAATGAGAAAACCAAATGGCACCATTGATCCCAAAACATTAACTAACCTTGATCGGAAGTCCTAAACTACAACTTATTTGATTTTAGTCGCATCAATCTCCCTTGTTTGTGAAGGACTAGTCCTTGAGTTATTCATAATCGTCTCTTGGAATGGACCTTTGTAGTCGAGTTGCCACTATTTTCACAGCTCTGCCAGGATCCTTCTGTAGGGAAAGTGAATGTCCAAGATTTCGCCTCTTGGTCCTTTGTGATTGTTTAATTCATTGGAGAAAACTGTATGTCCCACTTCACCGTTGCCGTTTATGGTCCTCGATCTTCTATTCAAGTACAACATATACTGTACACTGAGTAATCTGAGCAGCAAAAAATTGCTGCAAATAAATATGATTGCTGTTATAAGCAGCAAGGAAGCTTGAGATTGCTGAGGAAGGAGAGGATTTCCAAGATTTGGTATATAGTTTGATCAAAATAAGGCTGTACTAGATTGAATACAGCCCAGCTGCTTATAGACTGAATAAGGTTATTTAAAATCACACTTCATGCACCTAAGATGATAAGTCAAGCCTATACAATTAAAACTAAATTTTAACTTTCAAGTCATTGAGAAAACAAAAAGATATCATTAGTCGCAAAACATGCAAATACCCATAATATGAAATGTTAAATTTAACATTTGGAATGATTTGGGCTGCAGCAGATTCATTTGCAGAGGGTGGAACTAATGGATAGGCTCATAGGAATCATATACGTCCTTTATAGGTTCATCATTAGTCCATATGATAGCCTTATACTTGTCATCTTTTCCAGCAAGTTAAAACATGTTCACGTGAATTGAGAGCTTTATGCTAGTGTTGCTTCATTGTGAGGCCTGACTTTTATTATTCTTGCGGATCAAAGCTCGCTTGCCAAACTTGTCCTTTTTAAATCTGTCACAACTTCCTTTTCAATATTTAGTTCCTCGATACAAATTTGATGATCAAATTGCATTATCAAAATTCACTACATGCATCCATTTCGCTGGAGCTTTATTTTTACATTTGCTGGCCAACTGAGAATGTCAAGAGTTTATGCATTTGTATTCGATAAGGAATACTCCCTCCGTCCCATACTTATCGCTACTTTTCGTTGACCATATTTGAACTTTGACCAACATTTTATGCTAAATTATTAATCGCCATAAAAAAAATTAAAAATAGTTATTAAATCACCAATAGAAACATTATCAATAACCACCTTTAAATTTTTATAGAGATTAATAGTTTAACATAAAATATTAGTCAAAGTTCAAATATGGTCAACGAAAAGTAGCGATAAGTATGGGACGGAGGGAGTATGCAATAGATGATTCTTCTGGCTTCTATGGAAGCGGGAGATCTCATATTTATTTTGTTTCTTTTAGTTACATGTGGTCTGTAAATATTGCTTCTGATAATTACGGAGTTAATTTTCACCGCAGGAGGTATCTGGCATACAATCTGACGCCAGTTGCTGGAGTTGCAGCTCATATCTTGCGAAATAGCGGTCCTCCTGAGGCTCATTTTTCAACATCCATCATGTCTCCACTTCCTTTATCACCTGGTATGAGCATACCAGTTACTATTCTCGGATGTTTTCTTGTCCGTCACAATCGGGGCCGTTACCTATTTAAGTACCAAGAAATTGATTCTTTGGCCAATACACAACGTGATGCTGGTAATCAGTTAATAGAAGCCTGGAACAGGGAACTTATGTCGTGTGTTCGTGATTCATACATCAAATTGGTGCTGGAAATGCAAAAGTTAAGAAGAGAACCATCAATTTCAAGCCTGGAGTCAAGTGAAAGCCATGCTGTTAGTTTGGCTTTGAAGGGGTATGGGGATCAAATATATACCTTTTGGCCTCGGTCTAGCAGGCAGTTCACACCTGGTGGAGAAAGTAATTACATTTCATCAAATGTTCTTAAAGCTGACTGGGAGTGTTTAGTTGACCAGGTAATACGACCTCTCTATTCTCGGCTTGTTGACCTTCCTGTGTGGCAGCTGTATTCGGGAGATCTAGTGAAGGCGGAAGAGGGTATGTTCCTGTCACAACCTGGAAGTGGAGTTGGTGACAATTTGCTGCCTGCTACTGTTTGTTCCTTTGTGAAAGAACATTATCCAGTATTTTCCGTGCCATGGGAATTTGTGTCTGAAATTCAGGCAGTTGGTGTAACTGTAAGAGAAATCAAACCTAAGATGGTCCGGGACCTTCTTAGAGGTTTCCCAACTTCTTCCGGTCTCCGTTCGGTTGATACTTACGTGGACGTCCTTGAGTATTGCTTGTCAGATGTTCAGTTCCCAGAGCCATCTTATATGAGTGATTCCGTCAGTGTAGAAAGTAATGATGATGTAGGCAGCACTTCTCTTTCTGCATCAATTCCGAATTCACATCTTGTTGATCGGAACCGAACCTCAAGTTCTGGTTCAGGAGGAGATGCAATAGAAATGATGGCCAGCTTAGGAAAGGCGCTGTTTGATTTTGGTCGTGTTGTTGTTGAAGATATAGGTAAGAGTGGAGGTTCCTTGTCTCACAGAAACACTATAGATGGACTCGACAGAAGTATGGACCGAAAACTTCTGTCCTTCGTGGCTGATCTCAAAGGCTTACCATGTCCAACTGCAACAAATCATCTTACGAAGCTCGGGATCACTGAGCTTTGGGTCGGAAACAAGGAGCAACAAACGCTTATGATTCCATTGGCTGCAAAGTTTATCCATCCAAAGGTATTGGAGCGACCAATCTTGGTTGATATTTTTTCCAATTCCGCTCTACATTCATTATTAAAAGTTCAGAACTTCTCTCTTCGCCTGCTGGCCAATCATATGAAGTTTGTTTTCAATGTGCACTGGGTCAACCATGTAATTGACTCAAATTCTGCGCCGTGGTTTTCATGGGAGAACACTACAGAATCTGGCAGTGAAGGTGGCCCTTCTTCTATTTGGATTAGACTATTTTGGAAAAGTTTCAGGGGCTCAGTTGAAGATCTTTTACTCTTTTCTGATTGGCCACTAATTCCTGCTTTTCTTGGTAGACCTGTCTTATGCCGTGTGAGAGAGCGTCATCTTGTATTCATTCCACCCCCGTTTTCAGATTTAGACTCTGTGGGTGAGTCGGGCGCTGCTGACGTAGAAGGAATAGCTTCTGAATCTGAGCCATTCAGCACTTATAAGTTAGCCTTTAAAGTTGCTCAACGAAAGTACCCTTGGTTGATTTCATTGCTAAATCAATGTAACATACCCATATTTGATGCAGACTTCATAGATTGTGCTGCTCCACTAAACTGTTTCCCTGCACCTAACCAATCACTGGGGCTTGTTATAGCATCAAAACTTGTTGCAGCTAAACATGCTGGTTATTTGCCTGCAGTCACGTCTTTCTTAGCTTCAGACTGTGATGACCTCTTTACTCTTTTTGCATCAGATTTCTCTTCCAATGCCTCCGAATACACAAGCGAATATATCGAAGTGTTGCGTGATTTACCTATATATAGGACGGTTACTGGAACTTATACCCGGTTGCGCAGCCAAGATCTGTGTTTGATATCGTCAAATACATTTCTCAAGCCGTATGATGACCGATGCCTTTCTCACGTCACAGATTCTGTTGAAAGTTTGTTTGTGCGGGCCCTCGGGGTATCAGAATTACGAGATCAGCAGATATTGGTGAGGTTCGCTTTACCTGGCTTTGAAAGCAAGCCCCAGCCTGAGCAGGAGGACATTTTGATTTATCTTTATACAAATTGGGAGGATTTACAACATGATTCTTCTGTTATTGAAGCGTTGAAGGAGACAAAGTTTGTACGAAATGCTGATGAACTTTCATTACAGCTGTCTAAACCCAAAGACCTCTTTGATCCTAGTGATTCTTTGTTAGCGTCTATATTTTCTGGTGAGTTAAGGAAGTTTCCTGGAGAAAGGTTTGTTGTAGATGGATGGCTTAAGGTGCTGCGAAAAACAGGTCTCAGGAATACGACAGATGGAGATGTTGTACTTGAATGTGCCAAACGAGTAGAATTTCTTGGACGTGAATCTATAAAGCCTTTGGGAATTGTCGACGACGACCTTGGCGCGGATTTAAATTCAAAAAAAGAAGTTTCTTTGGAAATATGGTTGTTAGCTGAAACTCTTGTCAAAGCTATATTCTCAAACTTTGCTGTTCTTTATGGAAGTAACTTCTGCAATCTTCTTGGAAAGATTGCATGCATTCCTTCCGAGAAGGGGTTTCCAAACGTAAGTGGCAAGAACGGTGGAAAAAGAGTGCTTTGCTCATATGAAGAAGCGATTTTGTTGAAAGATTGGCCACTTGGCTGGAGTTCTGCACCCATCCTTTCTCGTGCAAGCGTTGTTCCACCTGAGTACTCATGGGGAGCCCTTCACCTGAAGAGTCCTCCTCCTTTTTCTACCGTTTTGGAACACTTGCAGGTAATAAAATTCTGATTCACTCGTTATCAAAGATACAACTGCATAAATTGATCATCTCACAAATCTATGTTAAAGGTTATTGGAAGAAACTGCGGTGAGGACACTCTTGCTCATTGGCCAAGTACATCAGGTTTGATGACTGTTGAGGAAGCATTGTTTGAGATCTTAACATATCTGGAAAGGGTTTGGTGTACCCTATCTTCTTCAGGTAGCTTTTATATATTCTTGTTCTGAAACACCACTTTTCTTCTGCTAGATAGCAATCCTTTTACTATGCATGGCTATTCATTTTTTTTTTTAGTTTGGTATGGTCCAGTGATGGATCCAAGATTCCTATCTCTTGGAGTGAGGTGGGTGGTTGGGCACTAGGTGTTAAAATGATAGTCCCTCTTTTCATTTATATTTGTCCCAAAAAGAGAGTCCTATTTCTATAATTGTTGTGTTAAATGATTGAACTTCCTAACTTAACCTTGTGATGAATCTATTGACTAATGCATGGTTGTTGCAAGAGAGAGTTTAGTGGGAGTAACAATTGGATCTCACTAAGGGTAATGAAAATGACAATGTGTTGTGTTTATGCTTGAATAGTCAAACGGGATTATCATTTTGGGATGGAGGGATTATTATAAATGCTTCTGCATTGCTATGTTGTTGGCAGCTCAACTTTGTATTGCTGTGTTACAAGGTTAGGTAATTACATATGATAAGTCAATGGCTGTTCTGATAGACCTTGTATTATTTCTTGTCAAATATTATCGTTCTTTGATTGGCAATTAGGTGCTTAGTACCCTTCTGGAGGGTGATTCGTTCATGCAGCTGTGATTCTGCATCATGTTCTTTCTTTGGCTCAATTTATTTAAAATGTTGGTTATGTTTAAGTTTAGGGCTAATATTTTGGTCCCTGACATTGCATGATTATGTGACAATTTTTCTTCTTGTTTCATTGCTTAAATGGCAGACATATCGGAATTACAGCGAGTGGCATTCATGCCAGCAGCTAATGGCACACGATTAGTAACAGCAAGTTACCTTTTTGCTCGTCTGAGTATTAATCTTTCACCATTTGCATTTGAACTTCCTTCTCGATATCTCCCATTTGTGAAGATTCTTAAAGACTTGGGGCTTCAAGACACCCTCTCTGTCACTTGTGCAAAGGATATTCTCTTAAATCTTCAAAAAGCTTGTGGATATCAGCGTCTCAATCCGAACGAACACCGGGCCGTGATGGAAATTTTGCATTTTGTCGGTCAAAACACGTCAGATAGATCTAACTGGGATTCTGAGATGATAGTCCCTGATGATGGTTGCAGACTAGTTCATGCAAATTCTTGTATATATATCGATTCTTATGGCTCTCGATATGTGAAATATATTGACATTTCCAGGCTGAGATTTGTTCATCCTGAACTTTCAGAGAAATTATGTGCGGTCTTTGGCATAAAAAAGTTGTCTGATGTTGTTGTGGAGGTAACAATGTCTAACCGTATTTCCTTATTCCCTACATCTTTTAAACTTATACTCCCTCCGTCTCGGAAAGTTAGTCTCATTTGACTTTTTATATGATCAACACAAGTGAACTTTGGCCAACATTACTATCAATCTAATCACTCCAATAAAATATTAAAAATTGTTATTGATAAATCACTTAAAGTTAGTCTTATTTGACTTTTTATGGCCAGCACAAGTGAACTTTGGCCAAATATTAATATCAATCTAATCATCCCAATAAAATGCTAAATTGTTATTGATAAGTCACTAAATGATTTATCAACATAATTTGGAATTTTATTGGGCTGATGAGCAGGTTGACATTAATGTTTGGTCAAGTGTTGACCTTAAAAGTCAAACAAGTCTAAGTTTCCGGGACGGAGTATTTGTTATGCTAGTGTCTTGGTCACGCCATTTGACCTAATGCTTGTCTCATTTCAGGAACTAGATAATACTGAGCCAGTGCAGACTCTTGATTGTATTGGGGCAGTTTCACTAGCTGTCATTAGACAGAAACTTTTAGATAAATCATTTCAGGCTGCAGTATGGAGTGTTCTCAACAGTTCAGCCATTGATATTCCTGCCTTCAATACCCCAAGTCTGCAAAAGACACTAAGTTCACTGGAAGCAATTGCAGAAAAGTTGAAGTTTGTTCGGTGCCTCTATACACAGTTTCTATTGCTTCCGAAATCTATTGACATAACTCGTATCACCAAGGAATCCGTTATTCCCGAATGGGATGCGGGCTCTCGACATCAGACCCTTTACTTTGTTGATCGCTGGAATACTTGTTTATTAGTAGCAGAACCTCCAAGTTACATATCACTTACTGATGTTATTGCCATTGTCGTGAGCCAGGTCTTGGGCTCTCCGGTCCCACTACCAATTGGACCTTTATTTAATTGTCCTGAGAAGTCTGAGACTGAACTTGTCAATGTCTTGAAACTTTCTTCGGATGCGATAGTTAGTGAGTTCACTGGGGGCATAAATGGTTTCTTGGGCAGGGAAATACTGCCCCAAGATGCCGTTCAAGTGCAATTTCACCCTTTGAGACCATTTTATAAAGGAGAAATAGTGGCTTGGCGATCCCAAAATGGAGAGAAATTGAAGTATGGCAAAGTTTACGATGATGTGAGACCATCAGCAGGGCAAGCGCTATATAGATTTAATCTTGAAACTTCTCCAGGGGTGATCGAGCCTGTTCTCTCTTCACATGTTTTCTCGTTTAGAAGTATATCCATTGATGGTAGGTCTTCCTCTTCAACAATGGTGGAAGGTCAAACAGTATCGGATAGAATACATATCGATCAGCCAGAAAGTTCTGAAACAGTCAGGTCAAGAAATCAGGTTGGACTCTGATCATCTTTCTGATTCCCGTTTTATCAGTATATCTGTTAAATTATAATGCACTACCTCCGTCACTAAATGAATGTTTGACATTCATTTAGGGAACATTCTGAATATGTTCTCTTTTTAGATAATTAAATGGCAAAGATGCATAAATACTCTTGTTATCCACTTCCTATATACCTAGTTTTGCAAGTATAAATAATAAATTTGTTTAGTAAAGAAACATTTTGGGAGAAAGTTTCACAAAAAAGGTCACCCATTTTGGGACAAGAAAATCTTGCAAATGAATATTCATTTAGGGACGGAGGAGGCAGTACCACATATGACATAGCGATGCCTCATTCATTATCCCATCTTGGAATCTTAGGGTCCTGAAGAAGTGATTATTGTTAAATAATGATGCACATAGCTTGATAATTGTGATTATTGAAACCTACGAGTAGGGTCCAATGACCTAAAACCTGCTGTGATACAATATTATTAAGGTGTCTCCTTATACGTTATTTAATCAGGTAGGTCAGAAATGTACGTTGGATGTGTGGTTATACAAAAAGGGATCGGTTGTGGATTGAGGTGATTAGGGAGAGAGTAGGAGTTGCATTCATTAAAGATAAGACGAGGGAGAATCGACTATGATGGTTTGGATGTGAGAAGGAGACCAAGCGATGCACTGGTTAGGAGGCTTGAAGAATGGAGAAGGGATAAGGTGGTGAGGGGGGGGGGGGTAAGGGAAGGCCTAAGGAAACGTGGACAAGGGTGATTGAAAGCAATGTGGGTCCACTTAGTTTTTGAAGAAAATATGGTTTAAGAGGGCGGAGTGGAGGAAAAATGTCATGTAGATGATGGGGTTTGACATTTTTTTTTTCATTTGAACTTTTATTTTTAATCTTTCCAAATGTTTTGTATTCCTATTTCTCTAGGTTTTTCTTCCGACTTGTTTATTTCTCTAAATATCTTCTTAGCTATCCACTTCTACTTTATTTTCTCGCCTCTCATTAACGAGTTCATTTGACGTTTCATGTTAGCTCACCACAAATCTTTTTGGGACGAAGGCTTTGTTGTTGTTGTTGTTGTAAGATATATACGGAAAACTAAATCATTTTGAGTGTGAAAGACTACTATTTTAAAGAAAAATGGCGACTATTTCAAAAGCTATTGCAACCGGGTTACAAGTTCATGAAACAGCCACAAAAACGAAGTTGGAGATTTAATGTCGATGGAATCTGTTATCTTTCTCTTTAGTTCATGTGTGCGGTTAAATACTTTGGATGTTTTGACATACAAAAGCTGACAAAAGCATTCCCTTTAAGCAGAAGCACCCAGTTAAAGAAGTGCACCATGGCCATGTGTCAGCTGAGGAAATGGTTCAGGCAGTTCATGAAATGCTTTCTGCCGCTGGGATCAATATGGACGTAGAAAAACAGTCTCTGCTGAAAACAACATTATCCCTTCAAGAACAACTGAAAGAATCTCGGGCAGCACTTCTGCTTGAGCAGGTCAGTATCTTGTTATTTTCTGAATGCAATTGTTAGATATTGACTCTCCACCTTTAAAAATACTGGCGGATAGACTTATATGGTCCTGAGCTCATTAAAAGACCAGGATGTGTTAAAACTAAGTTTCAATTTATGATAGTCCACATTACCACCCTTTATTGTTACTCCATCTGTCCTGGAAAGATAGTTTGTCCCACTTTGACTTTCATGGTCAACTCAACTGAACTTTGACCATAATTTTTTGAAAATCTAGTTATCCTTATGCAATTCTAGAAATTGTTATTGATTGACTATTCAGAATATTATCAAATAACAATTTCTAGAATCACATAGGGATGATTTAGTTTTCATTATGATCAAAGTTTGAGTCGACCATGAAACTCAAAGTGGGACTATCTTTCCTGGATTGTCGGAGTATTATTCTTCTTAATCTACTTCACGCTCTCTATATGCAATATCTAGATAGTCGCATGTTAAGTGATACAGCTGGCACCGACGCTGTGTTGGTATCCTTATAATCTACTTAAGAAGACACTCCTTTTGCGTGCGGCATCCTGAAAATAAAACCAATGACTCTGAGTTAATAAAGGAATGGGATTAGGTCGTGAATGCATGCCCAAATTGAATTTCTTTGTGGAAACACTTCTCGATTCTCTTCTTATGTATATGCATTGAAATATAAAATCTCAAAATAGTTCTTTTTCAAGTAAATAAGAGATAGCGAATGGTTTAGTAGCTAGTGGGTAACGCATCTGACTGATGAAAACTGCAGGAAAAGTCTGACACGGCAACAAAAGAGGCAGATAATGCTAAAGCGACATGGTTATGCCGAATCTGCTTGAATAATGAAGTTGATATAACAATTGTTCCATGTGGCCACGTGTTATGTCGCAGATGCTCATCCGCTGTTTCAAAGTGTCCGTTCTGCAGGCTTCAAGTCTCGAAAGTTATCAAGATATATAGGCCTTAAGATGATTCTACTTGCTTAATTAGATTCCCTTTGACGGGGAAAATATTATTTATTCCAATATTCTGTGGCAAGAAAAATCATAGAAACTTCATGTAAATGGCTCATTTTGTACAGTAATGGTATATGATGTACATACCAACATGTATAAGTTGATACATTGCATAGAGATTTACATCATTTCTCAGGTTACATTGCTGTTGAATTCAGTTTTTAAGATTTTGGTGTTACAATGTGCTGGGAGTCCTTACAAAACAAAGGGAAATGGCAAATTAGGGTCCAAATATTATGGGAAGTGTGTCGATTTGATGTTTTAATTCTGTAAATTTTGGGTTCAATGTTGCTAACATTTGTCGTTTTTTTTTTTTTTTGTTAGTTGCTAACAAGTCCACTTGGCTTACTACAAGCGTACCTAAAAGTCCATGGATGTTAATGGTGCACAGTTGTAATATTGTGGAGGCTTATATATCACAATAAATGTCCACATCTATCCGATGTGGGATGAGGGAAAATAATACTTAGAACGTACCTCCGGGTGAGGTCGCAACCCTTACAGCCGAGGTTTTACTATGTGAATACCCGTGAATACCTCGTTCCAATGTAACAACGAGAGAGAAGTTTCAAGAATTATAATTAATAAGCTGGAACAAAACATGATATTCATAATAAACTCAATTATCTCATTAAAACATTTTATTAATTTTGAGAGTAGCTACGCCGCAATAGGCCAAAACATTGAAAAAAGGCTATGCATACAAATAGTTAGGGTTCAGGATGATTTTGGATCATGCTTAAGGAAGAGAGGAGAAAAAGAACATAATATTGATCAAATCATCCTAGAACATAGAATCATCGTGAATTGTCAACATGATGATCTAGTTCGTCATTGGAGATGTTATTGATCATGAGACATTTTAACTACACCATAGTAATAGCATGGTAGATGTATTTTAATAATAACTTATATCTAGTTTAGTTTTCAAAGAAACCCCGGATCATCAAGGTTAAAGAAATGTATTAAGGAACGTTTATGAAATAAAGATCTAACAATTATAAATGAAAATGAAAATGAAGATCTAAACTAACAAGATATAAAGATTGAATAGAAAATAAGTGTAGAATCGTTATCAATGAATCAAAGCCGGTGTAGAGTCCTCTTGATACTTGAACTAGTCTTGGGAGGTTTTGGAGAGGTTTAAAGAGAGTTTTTACGCAGCGTTGACGGCAGAAAGTCGTAGGAGAAATTGTGTTTAACAAAAATAAGTGTAGAATCTTGAGCATGATCAAGGCGCGGAACCGCCTCTCAACGAGGAACAACAACCAAGGGGGAGAATGGCGGTGCGAAACTATCGCCCTCACGAATGGCATTTTGTCATGGGGCAGAGGTTCGAGTTATACGTGGGTCCCGACAAACATTGGTCTGGGGGAAATCTGGTGGAGACGACGGATGTAAGTATCCTAGTTTTGTATTTTGAGATTGTTTATTTATTTTGGATAGTTAATCATTGTAGATTATTTGATTTGAGTATTTGTTGAATATTTGGGGACGGCAAATATATGCATTTAGAAAATAAAGCATGCATGTACACTTTATATTTCACGTATGTATTTAATTGCTAGTAAGTAACGCACCTTTGCTGTGTTTACCTGTAGAGAAAGAGGTCTCGCGGGTCCACCAAGCTGGTGGCGGAGATTTGGGCCATGTTGCTTCCGGGTGGTGTGGTGAAGGACAGGAGCCGCGCTTTGGGTTGTGGTCCTTTCTTCGATCCGGTGGAGGTTATTTGTGGGACCCAGAAGGTGATGGGTTTAGTGGAGCTTATGAGGGAGTATTTTGGGACACCACTCACACGTTCCACTTCAGTTGGGGAGAAGTTACTATTACTCCCACTGACTTCACTGCTATCACGGGGCTGCAGTTTACTATAGGGGTGTAAATGGTTCGGTCTGGTTCGGATTGGGGGAATTTACGGACCGAACCACTAGTCATCGGTTTGGGATAATCCCAAACCGAACCGAACCATGAAAAAAATTCAAACTGAACCAAACCAAACCGCTATGGTTCGGTTCGGTTCAAATCGCGATTCAATTGTGTGGTTCAAACCGCGGTCTAGACCGTGGTTTAGACTACGGTTCAAACCACGATTCAAACCGTAACTCATTATTTGTTTGAATTTTCCGTGATCACGGAGGAAGAGCGAAAGATGTGTGTCTTTAAGAGGAAGTCAGAGGAAGAGAGAGGCCGAAGGAAGAAAAACACTTTACAATATCGATCTGGGAGAGAACTTGGTTTTTCATGTGTCACAATTAAGATAACAAATAATGAAATTAATACTTGAATAAGATACAAAATATGGGTTAGAATTAGTCTATGTAATGTTTTTTTTTTTATTGGTACAACAATTAATACTAATAAATATACGATTTTTTTTTAAATAAGATACAAAATGGGGGGGGGGAGGTTAGGATAATTAGTTTATGTTATGTGGTTTGGTTTAGCGTTTCGGTTTGGTGGTTCGGTTTGGGAGGTCAAACCACAAACCAAACCGAACCAAGTGGTTTGTCAATATTTGAGACCGAACCGAACCATTCGTGCTTAAAAACCAAACCAAACCAAACCGCATGGTTTGGTTCGGTTCGGTCTCAAACCGCGGTTTGAACCAAACCACTTACAGCCCTAGTTTACTATGTGCCCTTACCCTTCGATGAGGATTTGGTTGAGGACCTTCATCGCCAGGTTGAGTTGCTCGGCATGCACCTAGGGCGTGGTGCGAAGGGTCATGGCTTTGAGGCTGGCCGATTGAGGACTTTGCTTGAGGGAGCCATTCGGGGCTTTGTTGAGGGAGTCAGTGACGTGGATTGCCTGGTGCGGGCTATTCTGTGGTATATTCTGACGCAGACCTTGTTCCCTTGTGCCGACACTTTTTGTCGGTTCTCTTTGTTGGGTGCCTTGGCCAACTTGGATCAGGCGAGCCAGGTGTCGTGGGGTGGAGCCGGCTTGGCGGAGATGTACCGAGCTTTGGATGTATGCTCGAGGTCCAGCACCACGTCTTTCAACTGCTTTTAGTTTGCTTTCGAGGTATTTTCTGACCGTTCTTTTTATTCCATGTCTGTCCTCTGTTTATAACTCTTAGACTGAAATTCTGTTCTCCACAGGTTTGGGTCTATGATATCTTTCACATTGCTCCTTTTGGTGTACATGGTGAGAAGGAGGTCCCGGTGATGCGGTTCTGGGCGAAGGGCAATCGTGCTGAGGGTCGCGGCAAGGCGCGGAAGACACCTGATTTAGAGATTTTTGCGGTGAAGTTGCGGGGGCCGCTTGATGAGGATTTCCATCTCTTTCCTTCATCGGAGAGGGTCTTAGCTGGGCTTGGCCATACTCAGGAGTTCACATCCTCGAGATGCTTCTTGGTGGGGCTGACTGGTGACGCCATGTATTTGGGCGAGAGGGTGTGCCGGCAGCATGGTTCACATCCACTGATATGGGCTCCGAGTGATCCTCCTCGGAACATGTTGTACCCTACTAGGCTTAGGGCGAGCTGGGAGTATGTTGTGAGGACTCCGGCCAGTCTGTACCAGAGTGGTGGTGACTACGCGTGGTACGTCAAGAATGTACTGATTAGTCCACAGGTGCTGGCGAGGAGGCAGGCTAGGGGATACCCGGCTGGTTCTAGCCGAGGAGCTAGGTATGCTATGGATATGCCGCGTTTTTCGGACACCATCAGGGTGAGGCGTGGTGGTGCTGAGATTGATTTTGACTTGACCCCGACTGATGCTGATGAGGTGTCTGGGGCCCAACTTCCTCCCCTTGGAGCCACGGTATGCCATCCTTAGTATTTTTTTTTCTTGCACCCACACTTTCAAATTTGTCACCTTACTGTGTTACTTGTCTCAGGTAACCCGGGAGGCCTATATTCGCTCTGTCCGTAGGGGCAATATATTTGAGCGCATGTTCCGGAATCTGGCCAATGCTTGTACCTGCCGTCAGGGGGATGTGGTCCTGCCACAGCGCCGAGAGAGATCGCCTACTGAGGCTGCTTCTTTCGTCTCGTACTAGTCAGAGGTCTGTCCGAGGTAGAGGTTCTAGAGCCGGTGGGTCCCACCATATGCAGCAGCGGGGTGGTGATGATGATGGTGGTGATAATGAAGAGGAGGAGGTAGAGGTGGACTCAGACTAGATGTAGTCTTTATTTTTCCTGCATTGTTAGCTTAGAGAGAGAGAGTGAGAGAGAGAGAGAGAGAGAGAAACATATTTATGTTCTCTTTTATTTGTTGTTTTTATGTACTTGGGGCCTTTTAAAGGCAAGTATTTTATTTAGTATTTTGGTTTACATGTCTTTACATTTAATACTATGCATGAGCCTTTAGGGGTAAAACGGGGATTATCTATATGATGGGAAACTCCCATGCTCTTTATTCAGCTTTTTTGTGGTTTGTCACCTTCAAAATGTCCGAAATGGGTCCGTTCCAGCGTGGGAGAAGTCCAGGTGGGGACGGACTTGAAATCTGCCAGCAGGGGATTATGTGGCCGCGTGGCCAATTAGTAGAAAGACTGGCCCACGGACAGTCACAGCCCTGACACATTTTTTGTCAGATTTTCCTTATGTGACCATGATCTGGACTCCAAACTCTATTTAAACAGCAGTCTCTGCAGGCAGACGGGGCAGACAACAATTTTCTTTGTTTTTGCTCTAGATTTTGACCCTTTTACTCTCTTGCGATGGAGAGACACCCCAGGATTTCTGAAGAACAACAACATCTCTTCGTTAAGGGCTTGAAAATATGGATTAGAAAGCTCTCTAAGTCAACTCGCGTGTCTTTCATTAGGAATTTCGGGATCAAGTTTCTCTGGTCCCTTTTCAGGGTTATGGTGGACAGGAACATGTTGCGTGCTGCCGCTAAGTTCTGGGATGAGGACAACCATGTCTTCAACTTCTCTTACAACGAGATCACCCCCACGTATGAAGACTTTGTGGCTCTTTGTGGTGGAAGGGATACAGATCGCGTATCTATGCCGCAGTACCAGGTTCCTTCGAAGATTCGGGTTTCCAAACTGCTCAAGATTTCAGTAGAGGAGGCTAGAGGCTTGTTCTTGGGAGCCGATGATGACATTTATGAGCTTCCTATTAGATTCATTAACAGTGTAGCGGACTCCGAGGAGGCTTTGGATTGTCTTTCCTTCCGTCTCTTTGCTTCGGTCTTGTTTCCTCCCTACCTAGGGGTGGCAACAATGGGATGTATTGACATGGTGGACCAGGATAGGGCTGGCCATAGTATCATTCCTGTCTTGCTCGGGGAGACTTTACATGGTATTGCAGAGTTAGCCTCTGGCTCTCGTAAGATGTCTCGGGGTAGCGCTCGACTACTATACTTGTGGTTGCAGAAGAGGTTGCGAGTGCTGGAGAAGCCTCTTGGCAAGGTGCCTCCTTGGGCTTGTCAGAGTAGAAAGATGGTGGAGCCATTTGTGGGGATGACTTGGTCCACATGGGTGTCATATCTTGCGCAGATAGGCACAGCTCAGGTCAAGTGGGTAGTACCCCTTTAGGAGATTAGTAGAGCACGATGGAATCAGGAGGGGCTTTGTATGATTCGCGTCTAAGCTTTTGATCAGACCACTTACTACTATGCAGTACGAGTTTGTCTTCAGTACGGGATGCTACAGGTTGTACCTTCTCTCTGGGATGAAAATCAAAGCAGGACTAATTTTAGGATGCTCCCTATGAACGTTGGGTTGCAGTGCTTTTGGAGCGATGTTGGTCTTACGCTCACGTGCCCAGCATTTTCTGTATACAGCGGACCCGTGACATACTCCTGTCACGAGAATAATTAGACCGGTACCATAGGACTTTGGGATGTATGAAGAAGACTCTGAGAAGACTGAGGCATAGGGTGGTGGTCCCTTATTCCTCGTGCAGGTGTTTGAGAAAGAAGGAGATTCTACAACTTGAAATGGAGACCGAGTTGACTCAACTTGCACCACTCGATGAAGGGGTGATGGGGAAAAGAAAGAGGGAAGGCCCTAAGGGGGTGAACCAGTTTGCAAAGGCTTTTTGTGTGGATCCTACTATGCGGGATAGACGTGGATGATGAGAGAAGAAGAAGAAGAGAGAGGAAGATTCGAAAGAGTGACTCCGAGCATCCAGCCATAGTCATTGCAGACACATAGTTTAGCTTTTAGTTTGTTTTCAGTTTATTTGAAATTTCATAGCAGGTTATTTAGTTGCAGGTTCATTCGAGCTTAGACTCATAAAATAAGTGTTAACGTGTAGTGGCTTGTGGAAATAGAGATTTCGCTTTTAGTTATACACAATGTTTGCTTTGTATGATTGTAACCATATTTGGTGTTTTATTTATTTTTGAGACCGGACCATTGAAGGCTGCCTACGTTCCTCTTTTACAAGTAAGGCTAAGGGGCTCAGGTCGTCGTAGTTTATTTCTGATTTAGAAAGGGAAGAGAGAAAGGGGAAGTAAGAGGGGGAATATTTTTGTTGCTCTAAGTTTTGCCTAGACCGCCTTTGCGGGTTTTCAGCCTAGCGAGCAATTAATTTTTATTTTTTTTAAAGGAGGCCGTTGTAGAAGACCATTGTAGGAGAGTGCCGCTTGTAGGAGAGGACCGCAGTGATCAATTGTAGTAATGACTGAGTCTGTAAACCTTGATTGGGAGGTTGCCTTTGTTATCTATGTGTGCCCATTCTTCATTTCGCTTGACCAAGTGTCCCATCTCGATGAGCTGTCGGATCTTGTCTTTCAAAGAATGGAAATCCTCGATGCTATATCCTTCATTCTGGTGATAGAAACACCTCTTGCCTGGCTCAAAGGGTTGTGGTGATAATGGAGAAACATGTTCCCGTATCGGTTGTAATTTGCCGAGTTTTACCAGCGCTTTGAAAATGAGGCCCAAAGGTAGGTCTGAGCTTGTGTAGTATCTGAAGGGGATGGGGGCTCTGGTTTGGTCGTAATTCTGTGATTCAAACCTCCATGAATCGGTTGTAGGAGCGGGGTGTTTGTTAAACGCTACTTTAGTTGAGTCAGAGCTACCTCGCATTTCTGATTCCACCCTGCACTTGAACAATTCTGTAATTCTCTAAGGACCGGGTCTGCTGCTATTGCGAGGCGACTGATGTACTGTAGTAGTCCTATGAGCTTGATCCTTTCATACTCTTGGCGAGGTGATGACATTGTTATCATCTCTTTGACCTTTTCCGAATCGGCCTCGAACCTCTGTCCCAATTTGTATCCTAGAGCCTTCTTTTGGACCGTCCCAAATCTGCACTTTGTTGGGTCGAGGTGGATCTTTTGTAGTCTTAGTATGTTGAAGAGTTTCCACAGGTCTTCTATGTGTCTGCCGTAAGGTCTCTTTGAGTACATCACAAGGTCTTCTATGTAGACATCTGTTGTGCCTGTTGGCGCTGCTGTTGGCACATGGTAGGAGATGCCAATGCCTTTCCATTCTAGAAGTTGGTTGGCGTGACAATAAGTTCCCCATAGAGTTCGAAAAGTCACATTCTCATCTGTCTGTGCTGCCGCGGGTATCCGATTTTGTCCAGGGAAGCCGTCAATGAATGATCGCACCTCTCGGTCTTCGGTAATCTCTAGTAGTAAGTCCACGTCAGATGGTGGAAAGTCGTGCTTGGGACTCATTTCCTCGAGACTTATGAGGTCTATGTGGACCCTCACTTTCCTTCCGTATTTCTTCGCTGAGATGATGTTAAGTAACCACTTCGGCCAATGTATGGACTTGATGAAGTCCATCTGGAGCAGCTTCTCTATCTCAATCTCCATGCGTGGTGACCATTCCAGCCTAACGTGTTGTAGTCTCTGTCTGATTAACTCAGTATCTGGTGTTGTTATTCTTTCGCATTCCCTGTCTGACGTGTAGTCGTGGGTCCATGTAAAGATGTCATCGTATTCTTTGAGAAATTCAACCAGTGCATCTCGCTCTTCGCCTTGAAAGAAGCTTCCGATCTGTGTCTCCATTGGCTTGTCTTTTCTTCCCAGATTCACACATGTTAAAACCTCATCGGCAGCTTGGGCTCGGTTTTCCCTTAATTGATAACCTGCTCTGAGATTCCTCGGATGTATTTGTCATTTAGTTTTGTAGATACCCCGGGGGACCGCGGCTTGGATAGAGCGCGCGAATTACCCTAGGATGTCTACTTGATTTTAGAATCGCCACCCACGTTTTAGAGGAACGCGAGGAAACCTAAGAAAAGCCAATTTTTATATACAAAACCAGAGATTCGGGAAAAGATGGGTTCGGGGGTTAGGTGACAGAGTGGGAAGTACTTAAACACCCACTCCGCCCCGCTTACGTGGGTCTTGCTACTTTTGGTGTTCTAATGCATGAGAAAGTCCTTCGATTTATTAATATACGAGTGCTAACAATTACAATGAAAAGAAAGGGGAAATTTACAAAGGAAAATAAAAGAGAATTGTTTTATTTATTTAATGGTAAAGATTTCATGTCAAACTATTCTAACAATTATATTAAGAAAAGAATGGTAAATTAAAGTAAAGATTAAAATGTAGGGAGATAACATTAACCAACTTTAATGTAGTAAAGTGGTCATTTGGTCATGTCCCAATTGATGGGGATTGCATACGTTACAAAGACATGTAAAATAAGAGAAGAAGAATAAAGTACCTTAAGAAAGAGGACTTCAAACTTGGACTTGAAAATGGTGTTGTTGTAGAGAAATTGTTGTAGAATAATTTGTGTAGAGTCTTGTTACTAAGAACTCTTGTTGGGAGAATTTATGTATAGTGTAGTTGTAGATGATAAAAGTTTTGTCCAAAAAGAGAGTCCCTTTCTAAGGTAGAAGGAGGGGGTTTTTATAGGTAAAAATAGGAGGGAAATGTTTGGAGGGAAAAGATGATCATCCATGTGAAATGGAATTGACCAATCAAAAATAAGATAAATAAAATAATAAATGAAAGAAATAAAAGAAAATCAAATAAAATAAAATAAAATAAAAAGGAAATATTTTGTTTTAAAGAAAATGCTTAGAATGTGGGATTGAGAGTTACAAAATAAGGGGGGATGAATGTGGATGAAAAATGGAGTGTTTGTGATCAAGAAAAGGGAGGGAAAATGCTGCAATCCGTAACTGCCATAATGGGAAGCGCGCGAGTCCCGCTTTGGGGGCAAGAGGCGCGCGCGTCCCGTTGACAGTGTCGAAGGCGCCCGCGGGTAAAAATGACAGAAAGACAGAAATGACTCTAAAATTAATTCTGTTATGCAGTTTAGTCCAAAACTAATGGAATCAGTTAGGAACTTAACGGAAGTAACAGAAATTAACAAAAACAAGTAAAATAAAAATACTATGTATGCAATTGGGGTGAGAGGTCCAAGGCGGGGTGTCTACAGAGCCCCTCGGCGAAGTGGATTGCAAAGCAAACACGCGTCGACGAAAGAAAGACAACCGCCGAGGACATCGACAAGAGAAAACAAAGACTCGATAAAACATGAATTTGCGAAGGATAAGGGTGCGCTCCCTGTGTGAGCGGCTTTATTGATATAGAAAGGATATGGCGGGATCCGTTTTGCTGAAGCGGGATCCGTTTGCTGACGCGGGATCCGTTTGCTGATGCGGGATCCGTTTGCTGATGCGGGATCCGTTTGCTGAAAGCGAGATCCGTTTGCTGAAAGCGGGATACGTTTGCTGGAAGCGGGATCCGTTTGCTGGAAGCAGGATCCGTTTGCTAATGACGGGGTCCGTTTGCTGGAAGCGGGATCCGTTTGCTGATTGCGGGATCCGTTTGCTGATGCGGGATCCGTTTGCTGATGCGGGATCCGTTTGCTGATGCGGGATCCATTTGCTGAAGCGGGATCCGTTTACTGAAGCAGGATCCGTTTGCTGATGCGGGATCCGTTTGCTGAAGCGGGATCCGTTTGCTGAAGCGGGATCCGTTTGCTGATGCGGGATCCGTTTGCTGATGCGGGATCCGTTTGCGGATGGCGGGAACCGAGGCTCCGTCTGCCTATATGTGATATTATTGTGTTGCTTGATGGAAAGGTGGTGATTTTGCGGCTCACCGTGGACCGAGTTGTTGTTATTGAACTGTAATTGTTTGATTTTGTGGGATGCAGGCGTAGTTGACAGCGGATCACTTTCTGCTGGGGATGAAGTGCCTTGAGTTGCAGATGCTGTTGACCTTATGGTGGTACCTTTTAAGTGTGTGCTTTTCATGTATATGTGCTTGTGACATGTATGAGATGTGAAATGGCAGTTATGAGAGAAATTGTGCTTGTGGTGTGATGTGATTTGAAGGCAGTTTTGTATGAGAGAGAATTTTTGTAAGAATAGAAAAAGTGATTTTGTGTGCGGTGTGATTTGAGGAAAGCCTTGGATGTATTCATACCTTCACTTACCATTGCCGTTGGATGGATTATTATTGTGGTGATGGATGCCTTGATGCTTTTGATGAAGAATGTCCATGCTTTAGATGGAGAATGATGATGTTGGTGATGATGAATTGTTTTTGCCTTTGATGGAGTGTCGGTGAGATGGTATTCTGGGTGATGGGTTGGTCGTGCCAAAAGGCTGCCTACGTATCCCTTTAAGATAATCAGACCAGCGTAGTTCAAGGATGATGGAGAGTGCTGGGGGAGAATGCTAGGAGAAAAGCAAAAAGGAAACACATAATTTTGCGCAAGAAAAGAAAAAAGAAAATATTTTTTTTTAATTAGAAAGAAAAGAATATGCACACACGTGAGAAAAAGATTTTTTTTAGTTCGTGGGTGAACCATTTTAACCATTGTGTATTTGCAAAGCCAACCCAAGATCAAGTCATGTTCAATCGAAGTCCGGATTGCCTTGCTTGAATTCTGTCGTCGTTGCCGTTGTGTCCAACGAAAAGTGATTTCTAGCCCCAAGAGATGTGTCAGTTATGGGGCTCCAAAAGATATTCGATGCCGAGATAAGGGGTTGCTGATTGTAAAGCCCCTAGAATGCTTTTGATGTCAAACTATGAGAGACTTGCATAGCCCCAAGATGAATCGACTCTTGACCTTTTCAAATAAATCGCCTTTTGCTGTTGACGTGAGCAAGCTCCAAGAGAAGATCATTGATACCAAGCTGCGAGAGATTACTAAGCCCCAAGTGTCGTGGGCTTGTTGTTTGCGAGCTTGTAGATGGCGGGATGTGAAGACCTTTCGGTGTGAAGCCCCAACTTATCTTGGCATTCAATTGAGAGCAGATGCACCATTGGGTAGAACTCATGAAAGTGATCTTCCTCTTGTTTGGAGATGAATGGCCCTTTTTTTGTGGTTGGTACCCAAGTGGCGGAGGGTCCATGTTGAAAATGCAGTAGAATCTTCGGGAAATGTCTCGTGGGAGATGGTGATGTTGTTGCGGATGATAGGGTTTTGACATGATAAAGTCTCAAACGGTACGTTTGCTTGAGTCTTCTTGAGTCGAACTAATAACGGATCTTCGGATGCAGCCTGCGCTTTTGATCTTGGAGAAGGGGGTGCAGTACTTGCAGAAACATTGGGATTGGCCGAGGCATTTCCCGCTATAACCCAGTCACGTGAGTTTAGCATATTGAATCTTTTTCCTTTTCTCTAAGACTTCCTTCATAATCTCGCTGAAAGTTCTAACAAAAATCATCAAATTTATTCATAACATTGGAGCCCTTATTCAAAGTCGTGGGAGATGGTGATGTTGTTGTGGAAGATAAGGCCTTGGCGTGATAAAGTCTTAAATGGAATGCTTTCTTGGGTCTTCTTGAGTTGAACCAATAACGGATCTTCGGGTGCAGCCTGTGCTTTTGATCTTGGAGAAGGGGGTGCAGTACTTTCAGAAACATTGGGATTGGCCGTAACTCTGGTCGAGTTATCATATTGGCATTTCCTTGAATCCTTTTCCTTTTCTCTAAGACTTCCTTCATGATCTCGTTATAATTTCTAACAGAAATCATCAAATTCATTCATAACATCGGAGCCCTCATTTAAAACCAAGAGACCTTTGACTTGAGGTGTTGGGAGACCCTTGAAGCATGATCTCTTTCATATAAGACTTCTCCACATTGCATTGCTTGAGCATTGTTGTCCCAAAAGACTATCGGTTGCGAAGCCCCAATATTGCCCTTTGCTTGTATCACTGTAATGCCGTAGCCCAAAAGATTGTAGATTGCGAAGCCCCTTGAGACCTTCGATGCCGAATTGAGGAAGCTTCTAATGTTGCACATGACTCCGCCGGGGACACTGAAGTGAATTTCTTCTTGCCGAGGGAGCCTTTAAAACTTGATCGTAGCCCCTAGAATGACACCATTGATTAGGAGTGGAATGAGAAGGGCCTATCCTTGATCAGGGAAACAAGTATGAGCATACATGACAAGAAGGTGCTTCTCGACATTCCTTTTGAGAGACTTTGAATTTAGTCTCACACATCTTTCTTGAGCGTAGCCCTAGGGCTCATTAACTGTCAAATGAAGCAAGAGAAGTTTTCTTTCTTGAGTCACATAGCCCCTAGGGCGTCATCATTTGTTGAGCAAAACAAGAGACTCGTCCTCGTGTGGGGAACAGACACAAGGGGACATGGCAAGAGCTACTCCATTCTTGGGAGTCTTTCGGCATACTTTAGAGGGACATGCTAGTAGAAGCTTGAATTACATGTTGTTGCTCGCTGCCCAAACCAACTGACTAGCTGGGGATTATTTTGTGCAACCTCGTACCCCTTCAATGATAGGCTCGTTCTCGGATGGATCTTGGTTACCACAGGCTTTCTTTCTCAGGAGCCCAAAGATGCACATTGCAAGAACAATCTTTCAATAACCCCAAATGACCTTTGATGGTGCCATATCTCGTCAAGCCTTTCGCAATTCCAAAGTTGGCTCGGTGGGAATTGACTTGCTGAGGAGATCAAATGTAGAACTTGTGTAGCTGTCTTCTTTAGAGGCCAGGGATCTCCATTTCTCTTTCCCTTCTCTCTCTCACTCTCTCGTTTTTTTATGACGCACCCTGTTTTTTGCCTAGACCGCCCTTTTGGGTTTTCAATCTAGCGGGCATCTCTTTTGCGTCTTCATTTTGACTCGATTAATGAGGGAGTGTGCATTGACTCTAGCGGAGGATGAGAGACATGTGATTTTGCGGTGAAGACCTCTTGTCACTAAAGATGAGTGACATTGACTCGACTAGGGAAGTGTCCCTAGTATTGACCTTGTATATATTTGTTGAATGACTCACGAAGGCAAGTAAGTCATTAAGAGAGAAGAGAAGGAAAGCCCCAATTTCATTGCAAGAAATTAGGAGTATGCAGAAAGAATAGAAGCCCTAGACTCGACTAGGAACGGAAAGTGATTCCAAATCTAGGAAATTTGTTCAATCTTGAGGTGATTAATTCATTGGCAAATGAATCGTACAAAGATGTCTTGACAAGTTCGAGATGAAGGCCAATCACCATAACGCGCTAGGGATAAACATATCTTCTTTCTTGCATGAGACCGGACCCGAAGGTTGCCTACGTTCCTCCAGTGAAGAGGCTCAGGTCACCGTAGTTCTTGTGGATGCTCCATTCGCCGTGATGAATTGTTGCTTCGTCGTGATTGTTTGTCGATGTTGCTTCGTCCTTCGTTTGGTGGAATGATGTTGTTGTTGTGAACTTCTTTGAATGAAGGGGGATTTTTTTTATTTTTTATTTTTGCTCTAACTTTTGCCTAGGTTGATTTGAGGGTTTCAACCTAGCGAGTTTTTTTTTTTTTTTTTTTTTTTATCCCCCTTGAAAACTTTGCTTGATGATTGTTGCTCCACCTTTCTTTGTCTTGACTTCATCGTTGATGTCTTCGTTGTTGATGTTGGCGCCGATGTTTAGCCCCTAGGCGTTCAAATGATGGCCTTCATTCTAAAACTTGTTTAGATATTTTTTTATCATTTTGCCAAAAATTAAATTGAACAACTTGGAGGAGTGTATGAGGACAAGAACGACCTTTATTTGTTGACTCAATGGACTCAAACATTTAACATAGGACGAGAGAAAACATTAATGCACACTTAAGAGGACTTTTGACTCTTTTTTTTTTCTTTTTCTTTTCTTTTTTATTCTTATTACTAGGTAGAGAAAGAGAAACGGAGATTGTTGTCATTATCCTTGTCGTTGTAGTCTTCATTGTCATTGTAGTCTTCCATGTCACTACATTCGTCCATGTCGTTGCTTGGGAATCCTTTGTCGTTGAAGCTTGTGTCATAGGAGGACTTGGCCACTTCTCGGAGCAAATTGTCAATTCTAACCCCCGCATCATACATGCTTGAAAAATCGGAGTGAAAAGCCCTTCTAAGATGAGTGCGGTAGTCTATTTTCAAACACTTCAAGCAGATGTCCATTTGTTCCTTCTTGGAAGACCTATCAACCATCTCGGCTAGCTTGTCATTCCAACGGCGACAGAAGTCCCCAAATGATTCATCACCCATTTGCACGGTGCTCTCCAATTCCTTCTTGGTGGGGCGGAATATGGAGTTGCCTGGATATTGTGACTTGAAGGCAAGCATAGCGGCATCCCAATTGAGGCGGGTGGAAACTGGAAGACCCATATACCAATCTTTTGCGACCCCCTCGAGATTAAGCGGGAAGCATTATGCCATTATTTGAGGAGACACTTTCTTTGGTAGCATGGCCCAAATGTAGGAGTCGACATGAGCGTCGGGGCAAGAGTTGCCGTTGAACTTGCCAATATCGGGCATCTTGAACTTTTCGGGAAGAGCCTACATTGTGTTCAAGAGGAGAGAAGCTTGATGAAGATCGGTGCTTGGGCCCTTGTGCAAATTTAGCCCACTAAGCCTTTGGTCAATGTAGGACATGAGAGTGTTGACCAATCCGGTATCAATGCTTTGGACCTTTCTTTCATTCGTGAGCCCTTTCAATTGGTTCTTGAGTTGAGCAACTTCTTTCTTGTGGGCCGTTTTCACATGCTCGTAAAGGGCTCGCCATAAATCATCCTTGCGGCAGACATTCTCGGCTAGTGTATCAACTTGCCCTTTCAATGCTTCCACCATGCGGAATAACCCTTCGTTGGACACGGGAATGCCGTTGTCGTTGCCGTTTGAAGCCATTGGACCTATGGAGAGAACAAGGTTGATCTTAGGATGGCCCCACAAACACCGTTTGGATAAAATTATTTCACCCACAAACAAAAGTAAAGACTCAAACCACATAAAGAAAACACTCTTTTTTTTATAAGTCGGAGGGACGGGGTCCCTTTTGGGGTTTCTAAGAAGATAATGGAATCATCACACTAGTATATAGAACATCTCGCGGTCCCATATACTCATCGGATTCCACCACGCTTGTGATACCTACATGTGTCGGGATTAAACTAAATTAATGTCATTAAGCATATATGCGGGGACGGATTTTTTATTTTCGTCCATAATAACCACTTTGGGGACGGATTTTTATTTCGTCCATGACAACCGTTTGTTTCTCTTGGAAACGGCATGTATGATTTGATGACATTAGTTTAGGGAAATCTCGGTACATGAAAACCTACTTGGTCACGGAGTGTTAGAACCTAAACTAAGAATTGTGTGGCTTGTGCTCGTCTAAAGAGAGGCTTAAAGGTCACCCCCGGCATGTATTCGTGAACTACGCCACGGGCTAAGGTTTACCGCTTCGGAAGAGTCAAGGTCGAGTGGAGCTTGAAACTTCCTAGGACGGGCCTCGACGGGTTTGGGGTTGGACTTGTGTGACTCGATAGTGAGCAATTCATAGGAGTTTGTGCACGTAGTGTGAGGTCTAACAAGTGACAAATTTTTATTTTTTTTTCAAAAGAAAATAAAAGCAATAAGCACATAATTACAACTCTCGAATCACCCGTGTGACCGATAAAAATAAAGAGAAAGTAAAATTGTTCATGTGCAGGCTCGGTGCCCACACTATCATTCTGTTCTGTTTCTGTGCACTGCTTCTGTTCTGGGAACTGAATGAGGTTCTGGGAATTTACCCAGAAGCGCGCGCCTCAGAGCATTGATATGGGAAACGCGCGCAGTGCGCCATGAAGATTTGAGGCGCGCGCATCTGGGGTACCTGTCAGAATGTTAGAAACTGTGGACTCAGGGGATTGCCTTGGTCCCAAATCATGTAACTTTCCCCTGCAGAAACTGTTAGCACAGAAACATGAAATTCGAAGAACAAAATGAGAGGCGGGCGATTCTGGTAGAAGGGGATGGACGCGCGCGCTTTAGGCCAAGAAGGCCAGAGGCGCGCGCTTCCCACCCTTTTTACCAGAATGCCCAGAAAACAAAAATTAGAACACCAAAAGCAGAAAATGCAAGTTTAACCCTCTATATCCCCAGCGGAGTCGCCACTGTAGATACCCCGGGGGACCGCGGCTTGGATAGAGCGCGCGAATTACCCTAAGATGTCTACTTGATTTTAGAGTCGCCACCCACGTTTTAGAGGAACGCGAGGAAACCTAAGAAAAGCCAATTTTTTATATACAAAACCAGAGATTCGGGAAAAGATGGGTTCGGGGGTTAGGTGACGGAGTGGGAAGTACTTAAACACCCACTCCGCCCCTCTTACACGGGTTTTGCTACTTTTGGTGTTCTAATGCATGAGAAAGTCCTTCGATTTATTAATATACGAGTGCTAACAATTACAATGAAAAGAAAGAGGAAATTTACAAAGGAAAATAAAAGAGAATTGTTTTATTTATTTAATGGTAAAGATTACATATCAAACTATTCTAACAATTATATTAAGAAAATAATGGTAAATTAAAGTAAAGATTAAAATGTAGGGAGATAACCTTAAACAACTTTAATGTAGTAAAGTGGTCATTTGGTCATGTCCCAATTGATGGGGATTGCATACATTACTAAGACATGTAAAATAAGAGAAGAAGAATAAAGTACCCGCCTGCCCGTGCTGAGCCAGGCGCCCGCCCGCCTAGCCTTTTCCTGCGACCAGACCTTCTGGTCAAATAAGCGCCCGCCTGCCCCAGTGCGCGCGCCCGCCCGCCCGCCTGTTCTGGAATTCTGCTTTTTTTTTTTTGTTGCTTGTTTAAGACTAAATGGCTTACCTAGTTTAGGTTTTATTCTTCTAATTAACCTAAGTTAACATCGTGGAACACTTTATTAATTGGAATTGGTTCTTTTGTGAATAATATGTTATGAAATGTGATTAAGTATCGTTTTGGGAATGTAGACATCTTTGATGTGTTGTTTGGATTGGTTTACCTTTGTGGTGATTTATTTGGAATGGTTCCCTACTTTGGAATCATTTGTTATTTATCGTGCTAGTATTTTATTACTTAGCCTTTACTTGAAAGTCCAACTGGTATTTGTGTCGTGTTTGGGCGATGCGAAACATTATGATGGCACAAGCCAAGTCCATTATGATGTTGACCATTGTTTTGCCCCATTATTCCCCTCCTCCAGATTGGCCTTGGATTTGAGATGAGCTAGCCCCTTTGAGAGCATTTTAGCTATTGGTTTTGGGCTTTGACTGTGTGTCATTGTCCCCCTTATTATTATTGGTTCCGGTACCGGGGGTTTTCTCTTCAGCTTTCATGCTACTATGAAGATGTTTATTGTTGATTATTGAAGCTGCGCAGCGACCTTTATTTGGTTATATCAGTTGCGAAACCTTGGCTAACATCCTTTGTTAATTGTTTATTTCCGCTGCTATCTGCTAATTGATAAATGCTACGTGCTAAGTGATATTTATTATTGTTTATTGCTTATTGCATCATAGCATGCCATGTAGTTGCATTAGTTATTTATTGAGATTTATCTCACCCCCTTTCTTTTATCTTTGTTTTTCCTTAACCCCCCAGGAGGAAAGGATTAGACTCGCTGATCACGAGGAGGACGTCGCGAGGGTTGAGCTTTTTGGGCAGATTGTTATTGGTGGGTTTACATTATATAAATGTGTAACCTTTTTGAGAATAGTTGTACCAAACTTGACGTCATTAGAATTTGTATATTTTATTATTTTGGGTGTAAGCTTATGGAGCTTACACTAGTTTATATTTTGTTGTTCAAGTTGGATTTCAAAACTTTGGTTATCATCTTTTGGTATAAAAGGAAATTTTTATCTTCATTATTTTAGAGTTTATTTTTTAAGTCGACGTCCAGCTCGCGTACTCCGGGCCCGCGGGGTCGGGGTCGCGACACGAAGCACCCGAATCTAGAACCCATGCAACTTCCTTGCACGCTTGTTCTTCAGTCACTAGGGCATAATCACCATCCTCATTCATATTTTCACTGCTCGCCATCGCTAAAGCCGACTCAGAATTCTTCAGATGCGGAGTCAGATGTACAACTCTGAAATATAACCAGATTATTGCCTCAAGAAACACATATTTTGTATCTATTTCTAGATCACTAGAATAGACTACACCAGATGTTAGATCTTCAGATTATACCAGATAGCTAAATTTTGATCACATAACCCTAGTGATGAATGAGTTTTTACTCATTTTATTAGATACTTTTAGGCTTAATTATTGCTTTGTTCTCAAGCTTTTGTTATTTGATTTGGATCTTTTGTGTTTTTGTTGTCTAGGGTGATTATATGCTCAATATAGAAAAAAAAAGGGGATGAAAAAGAGCTTAATGGAGTAAACTTATGAAGGCCAAGGACTGTTGTGAAAGACTGCTGAAATCCAGGGACCAATCTCCCAGTTCTGGAACTTCAGGACCAAACTGCAACAAAGTGGAAAATCAGAGGACTGAACTGCAAAATTATGAAACTCCAGGGACTAAAGTGCAATTTTCGATTTTCTTCCCAAAAGTCAGCGGCATTAATGTCAGCCTAGGATTCTATTAATTTGTTTAGGATTTATTATTTTCTAGTTTCCTTTTTTATATTTCTTTTCCTACAAGTTTAGGTTTCCTTTCCTTTTCTTTTTAGAATTAGATTTTAGTTTTTCTCTATAAATACTAGACTAGGTTTTTAATATTTTTTATCAATCATGTAGCTAGTTAATATTTTATAAGGTTTGCAAGGTTGGAGGAATTGGTTCTTTGTCTATGAAGAACTAATTTCACTAACTACGAATTAGAGGTAACTTTTATCAATTCTATGTTTTATTTTTAATTATTCCAATCCAATATCTTTCTTGTTCATCATAGTAATTCTTAATGCTGTTTTAGAGTTTCAACTTTATGTTAAGATAATTTTGGCTCTTTAACTACTTGGGTATAAATTCTTGCACTTGCGTGGAGATTTATACATTGACCAATATTGTGGTGATTAGATCCAATTGAGGACCTTGCGGAATTCAAAAAGATCTAGGTTCAAATATTCTTAAGAACTTCATGAACTCTTGGCATGTGAAACGGACCTTGCGGAAAGTAGAACATAAAGAGAGTATTAGGATTGCAACCCGGCCACCTAACCGTCCCAATTATTAAAATAGTGAACGAACCCTTGAATTGTAATTGGTGTTTTTATGTTATTAACGTAGCATAGAAGAGATGATTGTGAATCTATATTCTGCTATCTTATCATAATATGCTAGTTCATGTTGATCATTTATCATTTATTTTATTGTTTTTAAAATAGTTAATTAACTCAGAATTAATCCAAGTCTCTGTGGTTCGACCCTTGTCTTTTGCATATTGCTATGACGATAGCTCGTGCACTTGCGAGGTATTATAATTTTGTCTATCAAGTTTTTGGCGCCGTTGCCGGGGACTTGCCTTTAATTCTAGTTATTTTGACTATTATTTATTTTTCTTTTAAAAAAAATATCTTGGCCAAGATGAAAAAATAAAAATAAAAAAATTATTTAGTTTTTGTTTCGTGTCATCCGAAAGGATCTCCTTGAGTTTGTGGGTTTATAGAGGAGTGTAAATAGTGTCATCCTCCAAAAAGATTTTTTTTTTTTTTTTTTTTTTTTCAAAGTGCCTCCAATTCGTCTACCTTGCAATTTTTTTTTTATTTCATGTAGTTTATCAGTTCGTTTTATTTTTGTTTCAATAGATATTATGCTTGCGGTTGTGTTTGTGGAATTTGTAGGTTAACAAAGCAATGGCAGATCGGGACAAAATTGAAAACAAAAAAATGGTGAGTAGTGATCAAGCTGCAAATAGTTGAAAGTGGCGTAGCCTCAACTGCACAGCTGCACGGCACGGGTGCATTACAAAGAGACAGAGGGCAGGTGTTGTGGGGAGTTAAAAAAAATTCACAAATCATATAGAAATCCCAACCCTATTCTTCCTCGTTAATGTAGCAAGCACCCAACATCACCACGATAGCCGGCGAAAACCTGGTCCGGACATGGAAATCTGTCTCAAAGGCCGACTCACTTCAATCTCATCTCCATTCACCTACACCGCGTACTCCGGCGTCCTCTCCATTGTTCCCGGCTCCCTCTTCCCTCACAGCTGTCCGTTCAATACGCCGGACTTACACCAAATCCGGCGGACTGGTCCATTCTTTAGCAGCAGCCGCCGGAACCTCCCTAGTTTCATGCCGATCTCCATCCCCTCTCTGATACTCTCACAGCCTGCTCTTGAACCGCTGACAGTCTCCATTATTCCCAACACTTGCACCACACGCCCAACTCCAGCAGCTCGTTGTGCAACATTGCAGATTTTCATATACCTTGCATCCAAGACTTCAAAAAGGGCCTTCAGTTGATTGGAATTTTTCAAAATCTCGATTTCCCCTGAAGTCAACTAAGGTAACATGTTCCAACTCATGACTTTTTTCAAACAAATTGCTTTATTTCTTTGTGGAAATCTCAATGATAATGTGCTGTAATTATAAAATGTGAGTTCAAAAGTCTTGCAAAGTAGAGATGGTTATTCTTGCAATCATATGATTAGTTTTCTGAGAATAGTGCTATGTTGGGATGATTTTTGGATAACTGGTGACACCTATTTTTCAAAACTGGGGTGCACACAACTTGTTTGATGGAAGTCCCAAATGGTGGATTGGTGTGGGTATTTAATAATTGAGGAGCCATAATCATTCTGTAGTAGTAGGTGTCTTATCCCCCTCTTATATATTATGTTTTGAACAATGAGGACATTGCTCATTTTAAGTTTGGGGGTGAGAATGCATTTTTAATTTATTTGTTTTTCATTTTTTTATTAAAAAATTGTTTTTCTATTTTTATTTTTTTTACGGGTTCGAATAGGCAACTTCGGTGCGGTCAAAAAATTAATTTTCTTGCTTGTGTAAAAAATAAAAAATAAAATCTCTCTCATAGTTCTTGTACTCTTTTACTACCTCCAATGATGTTTTGTTTTGAAAATAGGGATAAAAGCTTGTGAATTTCTATACATATGGAATTTATGAAATATTTAACTTAGGTTCCATGATTAAGTTATAACTCCCTAGTGCACTCTTCAATATATACCATATCTTTGGGTGTTAAAATTTTGCTTATCTTTATCGAGTTATAGTACCCTTGCATTATCTTATGTGAAATTGTGTGATTAAAGGGTAGGCATGAGTTAAATTGGACTTTGAGTCTCCTTGAAGTGAGTCCCAATTAAGTATAAAAATTCCCGAAGAAATTGTTTTAGTTAAGAAGAGTGGGAGAAATGGCAAGGAGTGAAAGCATTGAATCGAATGCTCGCAAAATGCGATAGAGGCCAAAATAAAAGGGATATGTGGTAATACGATAATTCCCAATCCTTGGTGCCAATCCCCATTCCAAGAATAAATAAAAATTCTTGTACCTACGAAGACCTAAATGGCCAGAAATAGTATGGATATATATATAAGTAAACAAATATAAAGGGGAATCAAGCGATAAATTGTGTGGGAGCTCATCAAAGGAGAATCATGTATTGAATTTTTCTTATGCCTTGCTTTAATATTTGAGTAAACAAGAGAATGTTTGGGTACTATGCTTTATAAAGTTATTCATATCTTGATAGGCGATAAATTGGACTTTGAGTCTCCTTGAAGTGAGTCCCAATTAAGTATAAAAATTCCCGAAAAAATGGTCTTAGTTAAGAAGAGTGGGAGAAATGGCAAGGAGTGAAAGCATTGAATCGAATGCTCGCAAAAATGCGATAGAGGCCAAAATAAAAGGGATATGTGGTAATACGATAATTCCCAATCCTTGGTGCCAATCCCCATTCCAAGAATAAATAAAAATTCTTGTACCTACGAAGACCTAAATGGCCAGAAATAGTATGGATATATATATAAGTAAACAAATATAAAGGGGAATCAAGCGATAAATTGTGTGGGAGCTCATCAAAGGAGAATCATGTATTGAATTTTTCTTATGCCTTACTTTAATATTTGAGTAAACAAGAGAATGTTTGGGTATGTAACGCCCCCAAAATCCGGTCCTATTTTCAGGAACCAAACTTTGGATGCGTTACGTGATCAAAGCAAAACTAATCAAGATAATAATCTCAAATGTTTATTAAATATATAATTCTCAAAATACATATACTCATCCATACTAGTCTAGGGTTACAACTTAAATATCATAAACTTCTTACTACAAAATATCCTTTGTTAGATCATTGTGGCTTGCAACACAAGTTAATAGGCACCTTCCATAAATAAAATCATGACTATGACATTAATATAAAGTATGGTCAAAATAGTCAATGTGTAGAATCCCTGAAATGTTATTTATCTATCTTTGATGGGCAAGATGGTAAATCAACATTGCTTTAGAAATGAATAGGTATGGTCCCTATTTGAAGTGTCACCATGTTTACTATTTAAAGGCCTCTCAATCAAGCCTAAAACATACTTGATTCTTACTTTCTCTCATCTAAATTATCTCTTTATTATTGAAAGAACTTTTGAGAGACTAAGAGACACTTTCATTTAGAAGATCATCTCCCTACATTGTCTTCTACTTCATTCTTATTCTCCCTTCAAGACATCAAGATGGATTCAACAGGTATACATTTATTACATGCTTCCGCTTCATCTTTTCCTCATTCTTCTTCTAAATATGAGTTAGGCATCAGGGGATTATAATTGTTCCAACAATTGGTATCAGAGCCCGCTCATTATTTAGTTTGAGTTTGAGTTCTTGTTTTAAGAAAGGCTTCATGCTTTGACTATGATTCATTTTCCCTGTTAAATCTTAAGGTATTTGATGATTGATTAAGGACTCTAATTCATTAATAGAGTATTGATGATCTTCATCTAAATTAAGTAAATGGTTTGGAAAAGTTTTGTTATTTAAAAATGGTTCTTGTGAGACTATCCCTTCATAACATGGTTTTATGTCTAAATGCATACCATGTGGATCTACTCACTTGATTCCACTAAATTTTAAAGCAAGATTATCCTAAATAGCATGGTTTTATGTTTTAAGTACATACCATGTGGATCTACTCGCTTGACCCGTAATTATTGGCATTTATTTTTTATGCAAGTAAAAGGTACCAAGATTCTTGGTACACTTTCATAGTTCTATGTAATTCGGTCAAACCGAATGGTACACTTTCAAAGTTCTATCTAATTCGGTCAAACCGAATCCATTAAAAAAAAAAAAAGGTCATGTACAGTGTATTCGGGTGCATTGTTTTGGAAATGAAAGGTCATGCCCTTTAGGCATGTTATGATAATTGGGTCTATTTTATTTATTTATTTATTAACAAAACATACATTTTTCAAACCATAAAATTTTTGATTAATTATATGCTTTGACAATTTTATTCATTGTTAAAATAATATTATCGCCTAAGTGATTAACGTTATTTAAACCCAAAAATTGTAAAGTGTTGAATGTTTAATATATGAATGACTTGAATTTTCCAAAGAAGATCTTGACATTTGACTAACGATGGTATATCAGGCTGGAAACCTTGACTGGTCTCCTCAACCATCCGAACGGATTGGTGGAACGACTAAGGTTGAACAACGCCACGTACTAAGAAAGTCTTAAGCATTCATGTGATGACATATAAAATGAACATTTAGTAATTTTATTAAATGCTTAAGACTACCCAAAGGAAGATTAAGCATTTAATCAAATATTGTTCAAATTACTTGTCATCTAAAGTAATTATTTATGAGTCAATTCGCAATCCAAAGATTAGTTTTGATGTCATGTTAATTGCTTTATTGATGGATTTCATTTGATATAATTAATCTTTTAATTCATAATGTAGTTTCATAATGTAGTTACTTATTATTGTTTTGTATTCATTCTTGTTCTCGATTCCCAGATTTACTTAACGCTTCTTCTATTACTGATGCGATGAGCACAATTCCGATGCTTAATGGGACAAACTTTTAAACTTGGAAAAACAAAATTACTATGATCTTGGGCTGCATGGACATAGACCTCGCATTTAGGGAGCCTATTCCTCTTCCTCTTAGTGAAGATAGCACCGCTGAGGACCGCTTGAACTCTGAGAAGTGGAAACGCTCTAATCGCGTAAGTCTTATGATCATGAAAAATGTCGTCCCGGAGGTATTTCTTAACAGTGTCCCCGAGGACGTTGATGCTAAAACCTTTCTTGAGACCCTTGAACGGCGCTTTGCCAAAAGCGAAAAGTCGGAAACAAGTTCTTGTTTAAGAAAGCTTGTTTCCATGAAGTACAAGGGTACCGGGAACTTAAGGGAGTATATTTTAGAAATGCTTCACTTATCAACTAAACTAAAAGGACTTAAGTTAGAGATATCGGAAGATCTTCTCGTCCATTTAGTGTTGATTTCTCTTCATCCTCAGTTTGGTCACTTTGAGGTGACCTATAATTGTCAGAAAGACAAGTGGGATATTAATGAATTAATCTCACATGTGACTCAAGAGGAAGATAGGTTGAAGCAACCAAAAATTGAAGGTGCTCATTTAGCATCCACCTCTTCTCATGGGACTAAGAGAAGAGGGAAGGAAATTGCGGTAACAAGCAATAAGAAGCCTAAAGGATCATCTGATGATCGTAAGGAAAAGAAGTGCTTCTTTTGCAAGGACCCTACGCACATGAAGTATGACTGCCCTAAGTATCACGCTTGGCGTGCTAAGAAAGGTACGTCATTTGGTCTTGTTTGTACTGAGGCTAATTTAGTTTCAATTCCTTCATATACATGGTGGTTGGATTCTGGTGCAACAACTCACATTAGTATGTCTATGCAGGGTTGCCTGAATTACCGAAGACCTAGCAAGGATGAAAGATTCATCTATATGGGAGCTGGGAACCCGGTAGAAGTCATAGGCATTGGAACCTTTAGATTGTTGTTAAGTACAGGATATTATTTTGTATTAAATAATACTTTTATTGTACCTTCGTTTAGAAGGAATTTAATATCTATCACTGTTTTGGACAAAGAGGGTTACTCTTGTTCATTTGGTAATAATAGATGTGATTTATATTTCAATTCCATTATTGTTGGTACTAGTACTTTATCGAGTAGTGATAATCTTTATTTGCTTAACACTACTCAAACAATCAATGAGTCCCATAATAATGAAACTAAATCTAAGAAGCGAAAGTTTTCAAGTGAAAATTCTTATACCTTATGGCATAGGCGTTTGGGTCATATCTCCAAAAGGAGAATTGATAAGCTTGTGTCAGAAGGAATCATAAATAAACTTGATGTTCCTGAAAAGGACTTTTGCATTGAATGCCTAAAAGGAAAGTTTACAAACTCGAAAAGAAAAGTATCCTCGAGAGCATCAAGCGTCTTAGAACTAATACATACGGATATTTGTGGGCCATTTCCTGCTCCTTCTTGGAATGGTCAACAATACTTTATTACGTTCATAGACGACTACTCTCGATATGGATACATTTATTTACTTCATGAAAAATCTCAATCATTGGACATTTTCAAATCTTTTAAGGCCGAAGTTGAAAATCAACTAGGTAATACTATTAAGAACTTTAGATCCGATCGTGGTGGTGAATACTATGGTCGGAATGACGGTTCGGGAGAACAACGTCCGGGTCCTTTTGCTCGCTACTTAGAAGAGTGTGGGATTGTCCCTCACTACACTATGCCGGGTTCGCCTAGCATGAATGGTGTAGCTGAGAGACGTAATAGAACCCTTCAGGAAATGGTAAGAAGTATGGTTTCTAATACTTCTTTACCTCACTCATTATGGGGCGATGCTTTAAAAACCGCAACTTATCTTCTCAATAGGGCTCCCTCTAAGGCTACTAACAATAAAATCCCTTATGAATTATGGACGAATAAGAAACCGTCCTTAAATCATCTTCATGTTTGGGGTTGTCCAGCAGAAGCTAGGCCTTATAGGCCTAACGAAGGAAAACTGGACGCTAAGACAGTTAGTTGCTACTTTGTAGGGTATGCCGAGAGATCAAGGGGCTATAAATTTTACAACCCGAAATCTAGAACGTTTTTTGAAACGGGAAATGCTAGGTTCTTTGAGGATGTTGAGTTTAGAGGGGAAATTAGGAATAATAATTTTGAATTTAAGGAAGAGGAGGAATGCATTTCTATACCTCTTCCCTTAGTAGTTCCAATTGAAAATTAAGTACTTGTACCTGAAATTTAAGAGGAACAAATTCAAAATATTGACTCCCTATAAATATTGAACAACATGAAAATGTTGATCAAAATGAGGAAATTCAACAACCTCAAAATGAGGAAGAACCGGTGCCTTTAAGAAGATCAAATAGAGTAAGAAGAAGTGCCATCTCGGATGATTATGAGGTGTATCTAGCCGAGAATGAAGGACACTTAGGCTTAGTGGGAGATGAGCCTCTCACCTTCCATCAAGCCATTAATAGTCCTAATTCTCATAAGTGGATCAATGCCATTAATGAAGAGTTGAAATCTATGAAAGACAACGACGTTTGGGATCTTGTCCCATTACCGAAGGATGTGAAACCTATTGGTTGTAAATGGATATTTAAAACCAAAAGGGATTCACAAGGTAATGTGGAAAGATATAAGGCTCGTCTTGTTGCTAAATGTTTTACTCAAAAAGAAGGTATTGATTACAAAGAAACATTCTCTCCGGTATCTTCTAAAAACTCCTTTAGGATCATTATGGCATTAGTAGCACATTTTGATCTTGAGCTTCATCAAATGGATGTTAAGACAGCTTTTCTCAATGGAGACATTGAGGAAACCATCTATATGAAGAAACCAGAAATGGTGGATGATTTGGAACAAACTAATCATTTAGTTTGTAAACTTAAGAAATCCATTTATGGGCTCAAGCAAGCTTCCCGTCAATGGTATCTCAAATTTAACCAAGTAATTCTTTCATTTGGCTTTGAAATGAATATTGGTGAAGATTGTATATACCATAAGTTCAGTGGGAGTAAGTTTATATTCTTAGTCTTATATGTGGATGATATTTTGCTAGCTAGTAATGATATAAACCTTCTAAAAGACACTAAGAAATTTCTTTCAAACAAATTTGAAATGAAAGATCTTGGTGAGGCATCTTTTGTATTAGGAATCCAAATACACCGTGATCGCTCACGATGTACTTTAGGATTATCACAAAAGGCCTATATAGAGAAGGTATTACAAAGGTTTAGCATGCAAAACTGTAAACCACATGACACCCCTGTCTCTAAAGGAGATAAATTCAGTCTCAATCAATGTCCCAAAAACAATTTTGACACCAAGCATATGGAAAACATCCCTTACGCATCAGCAGTAGGAAGCTTAATGTATGCTCAAGTCTGTACTCGTCCAGACTTAGCTTTTATTGTTGGAATGCTTGGTCGATACCAAAGCAATCCGGGGAGAGAACATTGGGTCGCAGCCAAAAGAGTGATGCGGTATTTACAAAACACCAAGGACTACATGCTTACATATTCAAAGTCGGATCATCTTGAGATCGTTGGGTATTCCGATTCCGACTTTGCTGGATGCCAAGACAGCCGTAAATCAACGTCTGGTTATGTCTTCACATTAGCCGGTGGAGCCATTTCTTGGAGAAGTGCCAAGCAGACACTCGTTACTTCCTCCACCATGGAAGCCGAGTTTGTTGCTTGTTTCGAGGCATCCAATCAAGCTATATGGCTGCGTAAATTCACTAAAGGACTGCGTATTGTCGATAGCGTCGAAAGACCTATTAAGCTATATTGTGACAATAGGGCGGCGGTCTTGTACTCCAACAATAACAAGAGCTCGTCAAAGTCTAAACACATTGACATTAAATTTCTTGTTGTAAGAGAGAGGGTACAAAATAAACAAATAGAAATACAACTTATTGGTACAAACTCTATGTTAGCGGATCCGCTTACTAAGGCGTTATCACCTTTATTGTTTCACGAGCATGTTGCTCATATGGGTGTAACAAATTTTTGATAACATTTAATATAGTGGGAGTTTGTGTTGTTTTCTTCAATTTTATTGTTCTATTATTATTTAAAGTTTGATCTCATTTGGTTAAGTTGGACTAGTTGGAAGAATATGTATATATTCATTAAGATCCATGCTACACATCCATACTTTTGATCTATGTCATTTAGTTGAATTAGTATATGTAATTATAGTGGGTTTAGTTACGAATCAATTACAACGACTGCCCCTTTAGTTCTATACTTGTATGGCTAATGGACGAGATTGTTATAAGTGATAACAAAGTGCACATTTGGGTTGTCATTTATGTTATACTTGTGATTTAAAGGAAGAAATTTGTTTTGCAACCCAAGTGGGAGATTGTTAGATCATTGTGGCTTGCAACACAAGTTAATAGGCACCTTCCATAAATAAAATCATGACTATGACATTAATATAAAGTATGGTCAAAATAGTCAATGTGTAGAATCCCTGAAATGTTATTTATCTATCTTTGATGGGCAAGATGGTAAATCAACATTGCTTTAGAAATGAATAGGTATGGTCCCTATTTGAAGTGTCACCATGTTTACTATTTAAAGGCCTCTCAATCAAGCCTAAAACATACTTGATTCTTACTTTCTCTCATCTAAATTATCTCTTTATTATTGAAAGAACTTTTGAGAGACTAAGAGACACTTTCATTTAGAAGATCATCTCCCTACATTGTCTTCTACTTCATTCTTATTCTCCCTTCAAGACATCAAGATGGATTCAACAGGTATACATTTATTACATGCTTCCGCTTCATCTTTTCCTCATTCTTCTTCTAAATATGAGTTAGGCATCAGGGGATTATAATTGTTCCAACATCCTTAACATAACCAAATTCAGTCCTCAAACTAGAATGTCCAACAATCTCAATCTTAGTCTTCATCCAAATGTTTTAGCCTGGAAGGGGAAGGAGAAAGAAAGGAATGAGCGAAAAATGCTCAGTAAGATCATATACGGACCTCTTCGGGTACTAAGAAGAGGTGACCGCAAACAAGAACCTGTAACGAATGAGTTCCAAGAATACAATCGAACCAACCAAAACAATATTGAATACGAAAGTATAAACAATACTAATGCGAATCAATATCAGATGAATAATCAAAAGTTCACATAGGATGATGATCACATAAGCGGTCCATTGACCTCAATAAACATAAAACCCACACAGGGTACGAAAAGCCCACAAAGAGCACTAAAGCCCACGAAGAGCACAAATAGCTCACAAAGAGCCTACAAAACTAAACAGTGTATCCGGAACACCCCACTACTAATCTTCAGTAGTGTAATTGCCTTAATAGGCCAAATCAAAATTCCCCGCTATTGCGGGTTGTTTAACTTAGTGTGATCATGCAAATAACAAAAGGATAACAAAGACAAATGAAGCTTAAGAACAAAAGGCGATAACGAATAAGAAATATTGATTTTCAAGTGAATACAAATAAACAATAATGTGAAATTAATCAAAGCAACTTAATTTCACGAAGGCCAAAAATATGGGATTTATTTGAAAAACAGACTTTTCGAGGGAGGCAAAGCAAATGCTAACACAAGGTTAGCTTTAACGTTTCAAAGATGTAAATTTCAAAGAAAATGTGGAATCCTAACCCAAAGAATAAAAATAACAATAAACCTAAAAGACGTATAATCACTTACCTCGAATACGCAACCTTAGAGAATAACTTGAACTCGTACAAGTCGCCTAAGATCGTTTGCCAAAATCTAAAATCAAATATAGAATATAACAATCCATTTTATAAACCTCTTTTACTAGGGTAAATATCTATACTGTGATGTTCATTAATAAAACTATATAATTTCTCAAATCTCTAAAGTTTTAAAATTAATTAAAGTCTTAGGAACGGAGGTAAACTATCATTTGTCAACTCTCAAATGTCTAGTAACTCATTAGGAAAATAGTTATACTTTGTTTTTCCTTTTTAAAAGTAAATAGAAATGACAATTTCCACACACACTAACACACATTCAATTGATACACACTGACACACACTGACACACACACCTACTGCTGCCCACACATACACACACTAGAACACATATTCTGCACAGCCCACACATACACACACTAGAACACATTCTGCACACACACACACACTCACACACACTATCTGCGCACACTCACACACACCCACTAACACACACACAATCTGCACACACACATTATTTATATATTATTATTATTTATTTATTTATTTATTTTAACTTCTTCAATTTATTTTCTACGTAATACTAGATTTTAAAATATAGAAGGGTAAAGACTTTTACCTCAACCAACGCCCCTTTTATAAACGCCTAAGTACTTCCGCTTTGCTTGCCTTCCCTTCTTGCTAACCTTTTCACTCACTGTCTAATTAAGGTATAATTGAGATTTGGAATGGAGAACTCATACTCCACTAATCTATTTATACTAGAAAAATCGTTACTTACAAAGTAGATACTTACACTCTCTATTAGGCATATGAAAGGATGTTCATGACACTATTAAATTAATCCCTTATCCTTACTCATGCATGTAATTATCCAAAGTAATTTAATAAATACAATTTATGATAATTAATTATTATTATACAATTATTTATTATTATCAGGTTATTACATATTATTTATCAAATTTCTTGGATATTACATACTTACCCCCTTAAAAGAAGTTTGGTCCCCAAACTTAACGTATATATCATTCATTTATAATTTCAATAATCCCAAAAAAATTCTCTAGCAATTATATCTCGTTAATTATTTATTAACTTTATCACCCATCCATTACAAGAAATCACAACCCCAATATCAGTATTAGCGGATCACCAAAAAGTCCATTGCCTAATATACTAAAATGAATGTCTTCAATTCAGGGCTAACTACACTAATCTGAACATGATATTGGCTTAACAATGGTGTTGCTCCCTCATTACACAACGGATTTCAACGTACATTAGTTTCATATTAAAACTTATAACCACTACTTTCATGGAAAGAACCATTATAATTAATTCTTACGATCAGATAGCAAACAAAATGGAATTAAACTAGACTATGATACCCATTCAAGCCTACTTATGCTAACAAAAAACATGATAAATTGCTAACTTTAACTATCTTCATTCCCTACAAAAAGTTTGGTCCTCTAAATATAATCAAGTCTCTAGTCTAAGAGAAATAGTCACCACGTTTTTTGCGCACTCTATAATAACTCATCTTTACGAACAAACTAATAAAATTTTAAATTTGCAGTAAAGGTTTTTAACTAAAACATAACGTTCAACAATAAAATGAAATAACCCACAAATATCTTATAGAGAAGAAAGTTTTCACCTTTAAATTATTAGAGTATCATTCTAATCCATTCTTCTAAGCCCCAAAATGTAATGCTCGACAATAAAATGATATAACCCTAACATTTAATAACTTTTAACCTCGAAAATATCATTCTTGTATTCATTGTTGTTCTAATACCATAATGCACTCTCGTAGTTGCCTCATCCATAGGACAGACTATCGATCTAATGGTACGATTCAAAATTTATCAATCGTTCTAAATTAAGCAATATATATCGTAGTTAAAATTACTCCAGTCGTCAAAATATTTGGCTCACCAAGTACACCAAGTAGTATACAAAATCCTAAAATCTTTAGAAACGCCATTACCAACGTTTTTACCCTCACTTCCTTAATCACATAGTCTAAATCCGTTAATTGCCAATTGCAACTCAGAGTAAACAATACAAGTGTTTTTAGATACTCCAAGGCTCGCTACCTCAAGTTTTAAAAGTTCATAGTTACTCAACGTCGTACAATTGAAAGAAAGCGTACAAAACATATGGCTTGATTAACTTTGACAACACTCAATGAAATTTCACATTATTTATCAATGTCTATTATAAAGATAAACTTTCTAGATTCAAACCTCTAAGCCCACATGAAGTATCAAAAATTCTACTACAATTAGTGTACCGTCACTAACACAAAAAGTGTAATATACTTACCCAAAGTACCAGATGTTTGCTAATTATCTCAATTCATAAACAGTCTCATTATCCACATAACATCTATTCTCTTAAATAGTTATAAATCCTAAGTAAACAAACCCTCACTTAGATTCATCTACCTAAAACTGAATTTACAACCTGATTACTTATATCCCATTAACTGTACAAAATAATTCAGCTTCCAACTCTACGAAATGGACTCATTTCAATCGCTCATAAACATCAAACCATCCATTAATTATTTTCCTCTGCCCAAACTTTTAGGAACTCACTTTCACAAAAATACTATTATCTAATTTTAAGATATCACAATTTCAACTCTTGCTTATTCACCACAGAAAATCTATGCATCAAATAAAATTTAAAACACTATCATCATAGTGCCCATAACATCTAGTTGAATGTTGGAAAAGAAGGGACTACTGCTCCAGCACCAAATCCAAAACTATGTCCTTAACACTTATTGCTTGCCTAATAGTCATTCACCTTCCAGTCCACAATCACAGGTTAGTCGTACAAATGAAACCTTTATACGAATTTGTTAAGAGTATCTAAAACTCGTACTCCCATTTAGGCTAAAGCAAATTAATCAAACTTAAAATCTATAAGGCTCTCTTAGAGTTCAACAGACATTTGCAAATAAGATTAAGATGCTCATTCAACAACAAATGGTGGATCAGTAACCAACTGAAGATGACAATTGGAAGACTTCTTAGAGATTTCAATTTGATCGTCGATACCTATGAAGATAAGCCGATCATATCATTAATTCACCCAATAGAGTCAACCCTATATCACCCTTTAGGATCTAAAACCATAGCTCAGCTAACACTCACGACAATCAAAAGGCTAACTAGAGGTATCAATTAGACCGTCCATACCTGCAACAAATATGACTGCCATAAGTCGTTCTATTTTGATTCCTAATTCAGAGCATCTAATTCTACATCATCGGGACCTAAAGCCAAAGCTCTGATACCACTCTGTAACGACCTGGAATTTCACAAATTTAATATCCATATATATCAAATATAGTACATTTTACAACTCTGAAACAATGTACAAAATCTCGCTAATCACCCCGAAATCTCAATAAACTGATCCGTCCCAATTCTTCGATCTCAAACCTCGATCAACGGTCGACTGCAAAACTGAAACTGGAAGGGGGTGAGCTGGGGGGCCCAGTAAGAAAGGGGATACACAGTATCACAGAAGCCAAAGGAACACAAATATCAAATAACACAGTCCATGAAATTATAAATATGGACGTACCAAAAAGGCTCGAATTTCATAAATCGAATACCAATCGATCATACTTCACAGTCTGATGCACTAATTATGTTCGGGTCTAGTGGTCTAACAATCAAACACAAACTCAATCTCAATCGTTGGCGCCCACTCTCAGAGCCGAACCAACGCAATCATAATAACAAAGTCCACTTTGACCGTCACATAATTAGCCACACCAAACTACTCCATATAACAAATCTCATTTCTTTGAGAACCAAAACTCATATAGCATGCTTTCAGTAAAAACAATAATTTTCAAAGCAATCTCAATATCAAAGCAATTATCAAAATTGGCTGAACAATCAATATACGTATCAATAAAAATAGAGCACAACGATGGGACGGATACGAAAAGAATAATCACGTGATAAAACTGACACGGAATCGACACTGCATAGTCTTTCTTACCTCAAAATTGCTAACGACGTATACCCGAATAAATCGAAATTGATCCTCAAACTTGAAATTCCATTATACTCGGATGAACCAAATTTTTCTACAATAATAAAGCTCCCTCTAATTCCATGCTTTAGCTTCTGTCATTCTATGCGCAGCCTAGGTTTCAATGGCAAGTATCTTCAATAAGATTGGAAGCCCTAATTATATATACTACCTACAATTAATCTCCCAGTATAATTTAGTGGGCCAACCCAAATAAAATTCTTAATTTCATTAAAGTTAAATTGACCCAACGAAAAGCCCAAGCAAATTCTAACTATAACTTGACCATAAACCCAACAACATTATTATTCACTACTAATCTAAATACCAAATAAATTTAACTCTAAAAATAAAAATCATAAATTTTTGAGGGTATTACATTCTTTCCTCCTTAAAAGGAATTCGTCCTCGAATTCTATCTTAACTTCATCCCCTAATTTTATTAGGCTTCTACTGCACAACTCATCCATAATAAAGGTAACTAGTTGACCTCAAAGAAAGCTTAGTATTTCTAAACCGCACAAAACCGTAACATTAAAGTATCCAAACCTATTTAATATCAGAGTTCTTATCCCTTTCAAGATCTAATCCCAATGCTCTGATACCAACTGTAACGCCCCCAAAATCCGGTCCTATTTTCAGGAACCAAACTTTGGATGCGTTACGTGATCAAAGCAAAACTAATCAAGATAATAATATCAAATGTTCATTAAATATATAATTCTCAAAATACATATACTCATCCATACTAGTCTAGGGTTACAACTTAAATATCATAAACTTCTTACTACAAAATATCCTTAACATAACCAAATTCAGTCCTCAAACTAGAATGTCCAACAATCTCAATCTTAGTCTTCATCCAAATGTTTTAGACTGGAAGGGGAAGGAAAAAGAAAGGAATGAGCGAACAATGCTCAATAAGATCATATACGGACCTCTTCGGGTACTAAGAAGAGGTGACCGCAAACAAGAACCTGTAACGAATGAGTTCCAAGAATACAATCGAACCAAACAAAACAATATTGAATACGAAAGTATAAACAATACTAATGCGAATCAATATCAGATGAATAATCAAAAGTTCACATAGGATGATGATCACATAAGCGGTCCATTGACCTCAATAAACATAAAACCCACACAGGGTACGAAAAGCCCACAAAGAGCACTAAAGCCCACGAAGAGCACAAATAGCTCACAAAGAGCCTACAAAACTAAACAGTGTATCCGGAACACCCCACTACTAATCCTCAGTAGTGTAATTGCCTTAATAGGCCAAATCAAAATTCCCCGCTATTACGGGTTGTTTAACTTAGTGTGATCATGCAAATAACAAAAGGATAACAAAGACAAATGAAGCTTAAGAACAAAAGGCGATAACGAATAAGAAATATTGATTTTCAAGTGAATACAAATAAACAATAATGTGAAATTAATCAAAGCAACTTAATTTCACGAAGGCCAAAAATATGGGATTTATTTGAAAAACAGACTTTTCGAGGGAGGCAAAGCAAATGCTAACAAAAGGTTAGCTTTAACGTTTCAAAGACGTAAATTTCAAAGAAAATGTGGAATCCTAACCCAAAGAATAAAAATAACAATAAACCTAAAAGACGTATAATCACTTACCTCGAATACGCAACCTTAGAGAATAACTTGAACTCGTACAAGTCGCTTAAGATCGTTTGCCAAAATCTAAAATCAAATATAGAATATAACAATCCATTTTATAAACCTCTTTTACTAGGGTAAATATCTATACTGTGATGTTCATTAATAAAACTATATAATTTCTCAAATCTCTAAAGTTTTAAAATTAATTATAGTCTTAGGAACGGAGGTAAACTATCATTTGTCAACTCTCAAATGTCTAGTAACTCATTAGGAAAATAGTTATACTTTGTTTTTCCTTTTTAAAAGTAAACAGAAATGACAATTTCCACACACACTAACACATTCAATTGATACACACTGACACACACTGACACACACACCTACTGCTGCCCACACATACACACACTAGAACACATATTCTACACAGCCCACACATACATACACTAGAACACATTCTGCACACACACACACTCACACACACTATCTGCGCACACTCACACACACCCACTAACACACACACAATCTGCACACACACATTATTTATATATTATTATTATTATTATTTATTTATTTATTTATTTTAACTTCTTCAATTTATTTTCTACATAATACTAGATTTTAAAATATAGAAGGGTAAAGACTTTTACCTCAACCAACACCCCTTTTGTAAACGCCTAAGTACTTCCGCTTTGCTTGCCTTCCCTTCTTGCTAACTTTTTCACTCACTGTCTAATTAAGGTATAATTGAGATTTGGAATGGAGAACTCATACTCCACTAATCTATTTATACTAGAAAAATCGTTACTTACAAAGTAGATACTTACAATCTCTATTAGGCATATGAAAGGATGTTCATGACACTATTAAATTAATCCCTTATCCTTACTCATGCATGTAATTATCCAAAGTAATTTAATAAATACAATTTATGATAATTAATTATTATTATACAATTATTTATTATTATCAGGTTATTACATATTATTTATCAAATTTCTTGGATATTACAGGTTACTATGCTTTATAAAGTTATTCATATTCGTCCATAAAGAGTGACTCAGTGGTAGAGCCAAACTTCACAATGTGTGGGTCTCGGGTTCGATCCATTCTCATGCCTCCTAGGACATCATTATTATAAGGGGGTAAGTGGGGAACCACTATCGATCCTCTTTAAAAAAAGAAAAAGAAAAGAATGGTATTCATATTCTATATGCACAAGAGATTTATAGCTTGATCATTTTGCCTAAGAAAAATATTTAATTTATTCCAAGTGTATAGTCATTTGCATGGTTTTGTTCCTAACCCGTGTTGAGAAGTATGGTAGTTTATTTTTCATGTTAACTACGGGAGAGACCTAAAAATATTGTAGTAGTTTTGTTTATTTTCGTGTTTTAGTTATAGTAGTATATATTTATGTTTATTGTTTAGTAGTTTAGTTTTATTTTTATTCTTTATTTTTACTTGAGGACAAGTAAATGATTAAGTTTGGGGGTATTTGATGAATGAGTTTTTACTCATTTTATTAGATACTTTTAGGCTTAATTATTGCTTTGTTCTTAAGCTTTTGTTATTTGATTTGAGTATTTTGTGTTTTTGTTGTCTAGGGTGATTATATGCTCAATATAGAAAAAAAAGGGGATGAAAAAGAGCTTAATGGAGTAAACTTATGAAGGCCAAGGACTGTTGTGAAAGACTGCTGAAATCCAGGGACCAATCTCCCAGTTCTGGAACTTCATGACCAAACTGCAACAAAGTGGAAAATCAGAGGACTGAACTGCAAAATTATGAAACTCCAGGGACTAAATTGCAATTTTCGATTTTCTTCCCAAAAGGTCAGCGGCATTAATGTCAGCCGCACAACACAAGCAGTAGAATTTTATTAATTTGTTTAGGATTTATTATTTTCTAGTTTCTTTTTTATATTTCTTTTCCTACAAGTTTAGGTTTCCTTTTCTTTTCTTTTTAGAATTAGATTTTAGTTTTTCTCTATAAATACTAGACTAGGTTTTTAGTATTTTTTATCAATCATGTAGCTAGTTAATATTTTGTAAGGTTTGCAAGGTTGGAGGAATTGGTTCTTTGTCTATGAAGAACTTATTTCACCAACTACGAATTAGAGGTAACTTTTATCAATTCTATGTTTTATTTTTAATTCTTCCAATCCAATATATTTCTTGTTCATCATAGTAATTCTTAATGCTGTTTTAGAGTTTCAACTTTATGTTAAGATAATTTTGGCTCTTTAACTACTTTGGTATAAATTCTTGCACTTGCGTGGAGATTTATACATTGACCAATATTGTGGTGATTAGATCAAATTGAGGACCTTGTGTCACGACCCGAAATATAGGCTCTATTTTATTAGTAATTAAATGATTTTTACTTAATTATTTGCTTATTTATTTATTTAAATTATTATTTATTTAAATAATTATGTGTGCAATTTATGTGTTATAATAATTATGCCTAGCATTTTGTTTGGGTCATTTGGGTTAGTGTAGAAATGTTGGGTCTTAGTTGTTAGTGGGGAGTTTTGAGTTGGGTAGTATTGAGGAGGGGGTCTTTGTGCAAGTTTTTAAATTACTCCTACCCTCTCCCTACACCTCCTTCTCCCTCATACACTCCATCTCCCTCACCCTACTCCCTCCCATTCCCAGCACAACTCTCTCTCTCTCTCTCCTTGGCATTGGTAAGTTTTTCTCCCCTTCCTTCTCTCTTCTTTTTCTCCATCTTCCTCTCATTATCATTCATTTCTTAAAACTTGAACATTGTTTAGATCGTCGATAGGATCGCGTAGAATAAAAAAGAATTGAAATCCATCAACTTTGAGAAAATTCAAGTAAGTTACTTTTCCCCCATTTTGATGCTAAAATGTTCATATCATGTTTAGATAATGTTTAATGTGTTATATTTGAAGTTTGGTTGGATTTTGAATTTGTTTGGAATTTATTTGAGTTTTTGGTTAAAAATGGTGAAACCTTGAATGTTGGTTTTGATTCTTGAATTTGGTTGATAAAGGGTGTTGTTAAGATCCCCTTTCTAGCTAAATGATGTTTGGGTACCTTAGAAACCTTGTTGGGAGTGTTGGTTTTGAGTGTTATGAAAATGGTATGAAAATGGTAAGGAGATGTGAAGAACCCAGCTGGGAATTTCTCCCAGTCCGTAGACCAGGCGCCCGCCTGTGGTGGACCAGGCGCCCGCCTACATGCCCTTTTTTAATGGCCAGACCTTCTGGTCATTCAGGCGCCCGCCTGCCCTATTCCAGGCGCCCGCCCGCCCCCTGTTTCAGGAATTTGACCTTTTTGCTTGGTTTAAGACTTAAGGCTTAACTAGTTTAGGTTTATTGCTTCTAATTAACTTAAGATAACACCGTGGAACACTTATTTGATTGGATTTGATTCTTTTGTGAATAAATATGATATGGAATTTATTTAAGTACCGTTTTGGGAATGTTGGTTCATCCTTGATGTGTTGTTTGGATTGGTTTACCTTTGTGGTAATTTAATTGGAATGGTTCCCTACTTTGGAACCTTAAGTTGTTCATTCATGCTAAATTATTATTACTTAGCATTTATTTGGAAGCCCAGCTGGCATATTTGTTGCATCGGGCGATGGGAATGATTATAATGGCAAAGCCAAGTCCATTATAATGTTGACCATTGTTTTGCCCTTACTATACCCCTTTTCCAGATTGGCCTTGGAAAGGATAAGTTAGCGTTCCTTTGTGAATGTATCTAGCTAACGGGCATGACTTTGTGTCATGGTCCTTGTCCCTTGTGACACTTTTATTGGTTATTGGTTCCGGTACCGGGGTTTTCTCTTCGGCTTTCATGCTATTATGGAGATGATGATTTGTTGATTATTGAAGCTGCGCAGCGATCCTTTATTTGGATGTTCCGGTTTGGAAAACCTTGGCTATATCCTTTGTTATGTGTTTATTTCCGCTGCCATCTGTTATGTGATAAATGCTATGTGCTATGTGATATTTATTATTGCTTATTGCTTCGTGCATCATAGCATGTCATGTAGTTGAATTAGTAACTTATTGAGATTTATCTCACCCCTTTTTCTTTTATCTTTGTTTTTCCTTAACCCCCCCCCCAGGTGCTAAGGATTAGTCTCGCTGATCACGAGAAAGAGGACGTCGAGTGTGGATACATTCTTTTGGGGAAGGTTGTTATAGGTTGGTTTACATTATGTAAATGTGTAACCATTTTGGGATAGTTGTACCAAACAATGACGTCACTAAGAATTGTATATTTGTATTTTGTTGGGCATAAACTTGTGGAAGTTTATGTTAGCTGTAATTGATTTTTATCAAACTTGGTTTTGTAAAACTTTGGATCACTACCTTTTGGTATTAAATGGAATTTTTAACTCTGGTATTTCTTAGTTTTGGTTTTAGAGTCGACGTCCAGATCGCGGTCTCGGGCCCGCGGGGTCCGGGGTCGCGACAGTTGGTATCAGAGCCATGGCATTAGCTCTATGTATAAGTCTAGGTGGATTAGTATGACCTAGGTGGGTAGTAGTGTGCGGAGTGATTAACGGTTGATGTCTTATGCAGGTAATTGTTCTCAATGTCTGGAAGAAGAAACAGAGGAGGTGCTAGTGGGGCACAGAATCAGAATGATACAAGGGAAGAAGCTCGTGCTATGTTTCAAGGCATGTTCGAGGCGGCCATGAAGGCCATACATGATCAAGGTCCGAGGGTAGAGCAAGCACTAACCCGTTATGGATTGGAGCAATTTCTGAAGTTGAAACCGGTTGAATTCAATGGGGAACCCGATGTTCGGAAAGCTGAATTGTGGATTGAGTCTATGGAGAAGATTTATGATGTATTTGGGTGTTCGGATGAGGACAAGGTCCGGTTTGCGGCTTACAAGCTTGTGGGAGCCGCCGAGCATTGGTGGAAAGGTATTAAAGCTACTTGGGATGATACTCACACGGTGTATGCGTGGGAGTTGTTCGTGCGCAAATTCAAGGAGCATTTCATTCCGGTTGTTGATCAAAACCGAAAGGAGATCGAGCTACTCAACCTAGAGCAAGGTTTGTTATCTATAGCACAATACTCGGCTAAGTTCATAGAATTAGCCCGGTATTGCGACTATTTGGTGAGGACCGAGGAACAAAAGGCTATGAGATTCATTCGGGGATTGAAGACCTCCATCCGTACTCAACTGATTGCCCAACGGATAGTGACATTCCAAGATGCGGTGGATCGAGCCTATTTGATAGAGCAAGATATTGGGGAACATAAGAGGAAGACCGAGGTGGCCAACCCGAGTAAGCAAGGAGCTCAAGGCAAGCCACAACACCGTTCCGATAATCGAGGTAACTTTGGGGGACAATCTCAGTTCCGAGGGCAACCGATCCCAAGGAACCCGGGTACCACTTCCGGGAATCAAGGGAGCCAAATTAGGAGGCTTTGTTCGTATTGCCAAAAGGAAGGTCATTCTGAAGACCGTTGTTGGAAGAAGCAAGGAAGGTGCACCAATTGTGGTGAAATGGGGCACTTTGCGAGAGAGTGCACGAGGCACCGAGGTCAAGCATCCGGGTCAGGAGTTGGTATTAATCAGGGTCAGAAAAGGGATGCCGCAGGGAAGCCTAAAATTCAAGGGAAGGTTTATGCCATGAATCAACAACAAGCTACCGATGATCCATCCGTTATTGGAGGTATTATTTCTGTGTCTAATGTGAGCGCACGAGCGTTAGTAGATCCAGGATCATCTCATTCATACATTTCTGTGCAATTTGCTTCCATGTTAAATGCTGCATTCGAGTCTTTACCGTTCGTGCTAGAGGTGTCGACCCCTATAGGAGAATGCTTGATTTCTGATCGAGTCTTTCGTGCTTGTGACGTGGTTATTTGTGGTCGAGTCCTTTGTGCGGATTTGGTGGTTCTTCCTATCCAAGACTTTGATGTCATATTGGGTATGGATTGGTTGAGCAAGTTTCATGCTTCCGTTGATTGCCGTAAGAAAATTGTTACTTTTTCTATTCCCGATGTGCCTAAATTTGTGTTTGAGGCTAGTCCTCTGAGTAGAAAGGTTCGCTTAATTTCTTTTATGAAAGCGAGGGAATTATTGCATAGTGGTTGTGAGGGGTATTTGGCTAGTGTTCGTGATTCTAGGAAAGAATCCCCTAGTTTTGATAGTGTTCGGGTAGTTCGGGAATTTCCCGATGTTTTCTCTACCGAGTATGAGATGCCTCCCGATCGTGAGATTGAGTTTTGTATAGATCTTTTGCCGGGTACGGCTCCAATTTCGAAAGCACCTTATAGGTTAGCTCCCGCAGAATTGAAGGAATTAAAGGTTCAGTTGCAAGAGTTGCTTGATCGAGGGTTTATCCGCCCTAGTGTTTCCCCGTAGGGAGCACCGGTTTTGTTCGTGCGGAAGAAAGATGGTTCGTTGAGATTGTGTATAGATTACCGGAAGTTGAATCAGGTTACGGTGAAGAATAAGTATCCTCTACCGCACATCGATGATTTATTTGATCAGCTTCAAGGGTCCGTTGTGTTTTCCAAGCTTGATTTGAGGAGTGGGTACCATCAGTTGAAGGTTCGATCAGAGGATATTCCGAAGACTGCTTTTCGCACTCGGTATGGTCATTATGAGTTCTTGGTTATGCCGTTTGGGATGACTAACGCGCCGGCCGTGTTTATGGATTTGATGAACCGAGTTTTCCACCCCTATCTTGATTCGTTCGTGGTAGTCTTCATCGACGACATTCTTGTCTATTCTAAGTCTCGAGAGGAGCACGAGCAGCACTTGAGGACAGTTTTATCCGTTCTTGCGAGGGAGAAATTATTTGCGAAGTTCAGTAAATGCGAATTTTGGCTCGAGAAGGTGTCATTTCTGGGTCATGTGATTTCGAAAGATGGGATTTCTGTGGATCCTTCAAAGATAGAGGCAATAGTGGATTGGAAGAGACCCGAATCAGTAACAGAGATTAGAAGCTTTCTGGGTTTAGCCGGGTATTACCGAAGATTTATTGAGGGGTTTTCGAGGATTGCTACTCCGATGACTCAGTTGACCCGGAAGAATGTCCCGTTTGTGTGGACCGAGAAATGTGACAAGAGTTTCGAGGAATTGAAGAAGAGGTTGACTACCGCACCGATCTTGAGTTTGCCTAATGGGAGCGATGGTCTAGTGATTTACAGTGATGCTTCGAAAGAGGGTTTGGGTTGTGTGTTGATGCAGAATGGGAAAGTAATTGCTTATGCTTCGAGAAAGTTGACCCCGAGTGAACAGAATTACCCGACTCATGATATGGAATTAGCGGCTATTGTCTTTGCGTTGCATAAATGGAAGCACTACCTTTACGGAGCGAAGTTTGAGATTTTTACGGATCACAAGAGTTTGAAGTACCTTTTCTCCCAGAAAGAGTTGAATAACCGACAGCGCCGATGGATGGAATTGTTGAAGGATTATGATTGTACGATTTCTTACCACCCGGGAAAGGCGAATGTGGTAGCCGATGCGATTAGTAGAAAGTCTTATGTGGCTTCGATGATGGTTCGAGAGTGGAAAATGCTTGAGGATGTTCGAGATTGGTCTCCTCATGAATCGAGACATGGGGCTATTTTTGCGAATATTAGGGTATCTCCGACCCTAATTCAAGGGATAAAGGAAGCTCAGAAAGAAGATCCCGAGTTGGTAAAGATAATGGGTAAATTGAAGGAAAAGAACTTCGAGGATTTTTCTATTAGCTCGAGTGGAGTGTTGACTTTTCGTGGTCGTTTGTGTGTTCCGGATGTTGATGGAATTAAACAGAGAGTTCTTGATGAGGGTCACAAATCGAGGTATACTATTCATCCGGGTAGTACGAAGATGTATCAGGATTTGAAGCAACAATTTTGGTGGATTAATATGAAGAGGGAAATAGCGGAGTATGTTTCGAAGTGTTTAACGTGTCAGCAGGTCAAAGCCGAGCATCAGAGACCCGCGGGATTACTTCAGCCGTTAGAGATTCCGGAATGGAAATGGGAGCATGTGACTATGGATTTCGTTACGGGACTGCCTCGTACCCGTAGGAAGTATGACAGTGTTTGGGTAATAGTGGATAGATTGACCAAGAGTGCCCATTTCTTGCCTATTGACATCAGATATTCGATGGAGAAGCTTGCGACCCTTTACTTGGATGAGATCGTTAGATTGCATGGGGTTCCGGTTAGTATCGTGTCAGATCGAGACCCGAGGTTTACTTCTAGATTCTGGAAGGCATTTCAAGAAGCTTTGGGTACAGATTTGCGATTCAGTACAGCTTTTCATCCTCAGACCGATGGTCAATCCGAGAGGACTATTCAGATTCTTGAGGATATGTTGCGAGCTTGTTCGATAGACTTTTCTGATTCTTGGGATTTGCACCTACCGTTAGTGGAGTTCTCTTACAACAACAGTTATCAGGCTAGTATCGAGATGGCACCGTTTGAGGCCTTGTATGGAAGGAAATGTAGATCGCCTATTTGTTGGGATGAGGTTGGTGAAGCGAAAGTTTTGGGTATTGATTTGCTTCGGGATTCAGTTGAGAAAGTTAAAGTTATCCGGGATAGATTGAAGACAGCCCAGAGTCGATATAAGAGCTACGCAGACAACCGAAGGCGAGATCTTAGTTTTCAGATTGGTGATTTGGTGTTCTTGAAGGTATCTCCGAAGGTGGGTATTCGTCGTTTTGGGAAGAAAGGCAAATTGGCTCCGAGGTTTATTGGTCCGTTTGAGATTTTGGGAAAGGTTGGACTTCTTGCGTATCGTCTTGCGTTACCGTCATCCTTAGACCGGTTGCATAACGTCTTTCACGTTTCTATGCTTCGGAAGTATGTTCATGATCCGTCTCACGTGTTACCGAGGATACCGGAAGATATTGAGCCCGATATGTCTTATGAGGAACGACCGGTCCGGATCCTAGATTCTAAAGTTCAAGAGTTGAGGAGCAAGAGCATTGCGTTGGTTAGAGTCCTTTGGAGGAATCATAACATCGAGGAGTCGACGTGGGAGCTTCGTGATGAGATAGAGAGGAAATTTCCGTGGCTTTTGCTTAAGGTAAGTCTCGTTAAAATTCGGGTCGAATTTTCTTTAAGGGGGAGTGAATGTCACGACCCGAAATATAGGCTCTATTTTATTAGTAATTAAATGATTTTTACTTAATTATTTGCTTATTTATTTATTTAAATTATTATTTATTTAAATAATTATGTGTGCAATTTATGTGTTATAATAATTATGCCTAGCATTTTGTTTGGGTCATTTGGGTTAGTGTAGAAATGTTGGGTCTTAGTTGTTAGTGGGGAGTTTTGAGTTGGGTAGTATTGAGGAGGGGGTCTTTGTGCAAGTTTTTAAATTACTCCTACCCTCTCCCTACACCTCCTTCTCCCTCATACACTCCATCTCCCTCACCCTACTCCCTCCCATTCCCAGCACAACTCTCTCTCTCTCTCTCCTTGGCATTGGTAAGTTTTTCTCCCCTTCCTTCTCTCTTCTTTTTCTCCATCTTCCTCTCATTATCATTCATTTCTTAAAACTTGAACATTGTTTAGATCGTCGATAGGATCGCGTAGAATAAAAAAGAATTGAAATCCATCAACTTTGAGAAAATTCAAGTAAGTTACTTTTCCCCCATTTTGATGCTAAAATGTTCATATCATGTTTAGATAATGTTTAATGTGTTATATTTGAAGTTTGGTTGGATTTTGAATTTGTTTGGAATTTATTTGAGTTTTTGGTTAAAAATGGTGAAACCTTGAATGTTGGTTTTGATTCTTGAATTTGGTTGATAAAGGGTGTTGTTAAGATCCCCTTTCTAGCTAAATGATGTTTGGGTACCTTAGAAACCTTGTTGGGAGTGTTGGTTTTGAGTGTTATGAAAATGGTATGAAAATGGTAAGGAGATGTGAAGAACCCAGCTGGGAATTTCTCCCAGTCCGTAGACCAGGCGCCCGCCTGTGGTGGACCAGGCGCCCGCCTACATGCCCTTTTTTAATGGCCAGACCTTCTGGTCATTCAGGCGCCCGCCTGCCCTATTCCAGGCGCCCGCCCGCCCCCTGTTTCAGGAATTTGACCTTTTTGCTTGGTTTAAGACTTAAGGCTTAACTAGTTTAGGTTTATTGCTTCTAATTAACTTAAGATAACACCGTGGAACACTTATTTGATTGGATTTGATTCTTTGTGAATAAATATGATATGGAATTTATTTAAGTACCGTTTTGGGAATGTTGGTTCATCCTTGATGTGTTGTTTGGATTGGTTTACCTTTGTGGTAATTTAATTGGAATGGTTCCCTACTTTGGAACCTTAAGTTGTTCATTCATGCTAAATTATTATTACTTAGCATTTATTTGGAAGCCCAGCTGGCATATTTGTTGCATCGGGCGATGGGAAGGATTATAATGGCAAAGCCAAGTCCATTATAATGTTGACCATTGTTTTGCCCTTACTCCCCTTTTCCAGATTGGCCTTGGAAAGGATAAGTTAGCGTTCCTTTGTGAATGTATCTAGCTAACGGGCATGACTTTGTGTCATGGTCCTTGTCCCTTGTGACACTTTTATTGGTTATTGGTTCCGGTACCGGGGTTTTCTCTTCGGCTTTCATGCTATTATGAAGATGATGATTTGTTGATTATTGAAGCGGCGCAGCGATCCTTTATTTGGATGTTCCGGTTTGGAAAACCTTGGCTATATCCTTTGTTATGTGTTTATTTCCTCTGCCATCTGTTATGTGATAAATGCTATGTGCTATGTGATATTTATTATTGCTTATTGCTTCGTGCATCATAGCATGTCATGTAGTTGCATTAGTAACTTATTGAGATTTATCTCACCCCTTTTTCTTTTATCTTTTTTTTTCCTTAACCCCCCCAGGTGCTAAGGATTAGTCTCGCTGATCACGAGAAAGAGGACGTCGAGTGTGGATACATTCTTTTGGGGAAGGTTGTTATAGGTTGGTTTACATTATGTAAATGTGTAACCATTTTGGGATAGTTGTACCAAACAATGACGTCACTAAGAATTGTATATTTGTATTTTGTTGGGCATAAACTTGTGGAAGTTTATGTTAGCTGTAATTGATTTTTATCAAACTTGGTTTTGTAAAACTTTGGATCACTACCTTTTGGTATTAAATGGAATTTTTAACTCTGGTATTTCTTAGTTTTGGTTTAAGAGTCGACGTCCAGATCGCGGTCTCGGGCCCGCGGGGTCCGGGGTCGCGACACCTTGCGGAAGTCAAAAAGATCTAGGTTCAAATATTCTTAAGAACTTCATGAACTCTTGGCATGTGAAACGGACCTTGCGGAAAGTAGAACATAAAGAGAGTATTAGGATTGCAACCCGGCCACCTAACCGTCCCAATTCTTAAAATAGTGAATGAACCCGTGAATTGTAATTGGTGTTTTTATGTTATTAACATAGCATAGAAGAGATGATTGTGAATCTATATTCTGCTATCTTATCATAATATGCTAGTTCATGTTGATCATTTATCATTTATTTTATTGTTTTTAAAATAGTTAATTAACTCAGAATTAATCCAAGTCTTTGTGGTTCGACCCTTGTCTTTTGCATATTGCTATGACGATAGCTCGTGCACTTGCGAGGTATTATAATTTTGTCTATCACCTAGCTTCAGATTTCCATCTTCAGATGCAGATATCAGACACCGAAACATTCCAGATGCGTTCTTGGATCACCAACGAACACCAGACGAACTTTCAGATTCAGATATACTAGATTTGCTATTGCTAGCACAGATGAGCAATCACTGATTGCTCTCAGATTTATTGATTCTCGATCCTCTCAATGAAGAGTTTCAGAATAACCAGGAAAATTCCAAACTCAAATATGTCAGAGGCAACAGAATACAATACCAGATGTGTCCAACCTAGACATCAAGATTTCTGCACGGACCCTGCACACGTGTGCTGCACGTGCGATGCATGAAAACTGCACGGGAACTGCACGTGCAATGCACGTTTTCTGCACGCGATCTGCAAGTTTTCTGCACGCGAACTACACGTCTAATGCACAATATTCTATCATAAAATAAGTATGTTCTTCCCGTCAGACTTGTCAATCTTCTGTTCCATCCCAGAATCTATTTCTTCTTCTGCAGTGGAATGCCTGATCTTTCTCAACTAACCAGGCTCTGGTGCCACTTGTTAGTAAATCAGTGTTGGGTTTCGTAGTAACATGCGCAGCGGAATTAAGCATTTAAAATTTTCATGAAACCCAAAGCCATAGATCCTTTCATATGATTATATCAAATATATGCAATATGAATACTAGAATACTAACCCTTGATGCCTTTGAATTTCAACCTTTGATTTTGGTGGAGATTTAGAAACTTGATCACGAACACAAAGCTTGAATACGAACTTTGAAGATGATGAGTTTCACCCTCTAGCGGTATCTACGCCTCGAACGAATATCAAGAGCACTTGATCTTGGTTGCTAGACCAAATCGAGAAACACGTTTTCTCAATTGTATTTTGACTATATGGAATATTATTGTGTTTGTTCTTGTTCTTCAATCTAGGAATTTTTTAGAACAAGAAATAACTCTCAAAAACTCTTTGGAGGTTTGCAAAAACACATGTACTGATTAGGGACGAATTAGGGCTGTTTATATATAAGTTAGACCTATTCCAAATAGGTAACTTATGTCTAAACCCGCAAGAAAACGGATTAAGGAAAGTTCCTGCCGAAACCGACTGGTCCGGCCGGGTATGGCAAGTGGTCCGACCGGACCTATCTTGGTCCGCCCGGGTCCTTCCAATGGTCCGCCCGGACCTCACCTTTTTCCACTTTTCTTCCTCTAATTTCCTTAAATCCCCGAATGGTCCTTCGACCTAATATTCCAATGTAGTCCTTTATGATTCGTTCTATTTGTGTGTGACCCTCTAGGATTATACTAAGTTGGCAATGGATTCAAACATGAAACCATAAGATATGATTAGGTTCTAGCAAACCGCCATACCTACCCAAATAGTATAACTAGATACAAGTTCGCATTCCTTTAGAATATGTCATAATCCTTTTGTCCACGATGTCATTGAACACAAGTCATGGTCAACAAGTCAACTTGTCTTTGTTCAATACTTTCTCGATTCCGAATATGTTGATAATCCAAATGACATTGATCCAATCAATTCATTTGAGTCCGGCCGAACATTTTCATCAACATCATTCCTACGAGAGGCCCAAGCTTGACATCTCTCCGAAGAGGGACAAATCCATTTAGCTTATTATTCTTCCCTACATGAATCTGATTATGCTAATCATACCCTTTATAACTACCCGGTTAAAGGTAGCGTTTGAATATATCAAACATAATGTTCTTCAAGTGGAAGACCATAATAACTTCATGTCTAAGGATTCAAATGACACAACTAATATGAGATATATACGTATGACATTGACCATGACATAAATCTCATAGAGCGGGTCATGTCCAGTACCAAACAAGTACCCATAAATCCAACATTATCATCCCATAATCATTTAGCCTTTATACTAATACCTAACAAGTACTAGAGATGGAGATTATTATATGTAAACATGAACAACAATAATAATCAAAATATCTCTTTATTAATATGAATTAAATGATAACAATTACAACGTTTTTTAAACGTGCCTAGGGCACCAACACCAACAATCTCCCACTTTCCCTAGGCCCAATCTCCCATGTATCTAATACCCATGGACCTAACATGACCATCATGTTTAGCTTGTGGAAGTCCCTTTGTTAGCGGGTCCGCGACATTGTCATCAGTTGGTACTCTGCATATATTTACGTCTCCCCTATCAATCGAATGATATGAAAACGCCTAAGTATGTGTTTGGATTTTTGATGTGCCCTTGGTTCCTTTGCTTGAGCAATAGCACCATTATTATCACAATAAAGGTCTATTGGATTAGAAATACTGTTGGTAGTGGTGCCCTAGGCACGTTTAATAAACGTTGTAATTGTTATCATTTATTTCATATCAATAAAGAGATGTTTTGATTGTTATTGTTGTTCATGTTTACTTATAATAATCTCCGTCCCTAGTACTTGTTAAGCACTAGTATAAAGGCTAAATGATCATGGGATGATCATGTTAGATTTATGGGTACTTGTTTGGAACAAGGTACTGGACATGACCCGCTGTATGAGATTTATGTCATGGTCTATGTTGTACATATATCTCATATTAGTTATGTCATTTGAATCCTTAGACGTGAAGTTATTATAGTCTTCCACTTGATGAACATTGTGTTTGACATATTCAAACGCTACCTTAACACGGTAGTTATAAAGGGTATGATTGGCATAATCGGATTCCCGTAGGGAAGAATAATAAGCTAAATGGATTTGTCCCTCCACGGAGAGATGTCAAACTTGGGCCCCTCGAAGGAATGATGTTGATGAAATGTTCGGCCGGACTCAAATGGATTGATTGGATCAATAGCATTTGAATTATCAACATATTCGGAATCGAGAAAGTATTGAACAATATAAGTTGACTGTTTGACCATGACTTATGTTCAATGACATCGTGGACAAAGGGATTATGACATATTCTAAAGGAATGCGAACTTGTATCTAGTTATACTATTTGGGTAGGTATGACGGTTTGCTAGAACCTAATCATATCTTATGGAATCATGTTTGAGCCCATTGCCAACTTAGTATAATCCTAGAGGGTCACACACAATAGAACGAATCTTAAATAAAAGGACTATATTGGCATTTAGGGTCGGAGGACTTCCAAGGAATTTCTGGAAAAATCTGGGCCTCCTGGTCAACCAAGCGGGCGCTTGTGTTGCACCAGGCGGGCGCCTACTCAAGCCAAAAAGGAACTGGAGTTTCTGCCCAAACAGGCGGGCGCCTGTGTGGTGCCAGGCGGGCGCCTGGTGCTGCCGACAGGAAAATTCCTAATTCAATTTAGGAAGGTTTTTGGCACAAGATTCCTATTTGGAATAGGTCTTAATTGTGTATAAAAACCCCAATTCGGCCAGACCATAAAAACAAGTGCTTTTGTGAGTCTCAAAGAGTTTGAGAGAGATTTTTTTGTTCTAAGATATCATTGATTGAGGAACAAAATAATTCACAAATAAATTCCATATAGTTCTTTATTATATTGTGAAAGTGTGTTTCATAATATTGGTCTAGCAACCAAGATCAAAGAAGCTCCTTTGATATTCGTTCGAAGTGTGGATACCACTAGAGGGTGAATTTTATCATCTTACAAAGTTCGTGATTTGTTCGTGATAAAGCTTCAAGATCTCCACCAAGACCAAAGAGAAAAATTCATAGCCATCAAGGGTTAGGTATTCCTCTATTCATCTTATTGTATTTGATTTAATCATATGAACGGATCCATGGTTTTGGGTTTCTTAAAATTTTAAATGCTATATTCCGCTGAGCATGTTACGACGAAACCCAACAGTGGTATCAGAGCCCCGTTCATGTTGATTAATTCAATACTTGGATCATGTTGTGTGTATATAAATTGTTTATGTGCCAAGCATGATATGAATATTGGATTATATGATGTTTATGTGTTTTGTGATTTTATGTGGTTTATTGTTTTTCCAACTTTAATCGCACGATTCAATCGCAATAAAAATTATGGTGGATTCTGAATTATTTCGATTATTGATTTTTTGATTGGATCAAAGTTTTAATAATCGGGGAAAAATAATTTTGAGACAAAATTTTCGAACTTGAAAATTCCATACCATTCTGACCATACAGGCGCTCGCCCGCGCTGGACCAGGCGCGCGCGCGTTTCAGGCGCCCGCTCGCCCTGGACCAGGCGCGCGCTCGCTAGGCCAAATATTCTGATTTTGTTCAAAAAATCTGATTCTGGAATTTTTCGATAAATCCAACAAAACCAGTAACAAGACCACTTCAGACTTGCTGATCTGGAATGGGTTTTGGGTAGTTGGTTTGTGTGTGGATTTTGGGGTTTGATTTTCCTATTTGTTTTAGTCTTGTGATTCCTAGATTGGTTCAAGTTTTGGATGGCTAATCTGCGTTCATCGAGATTGTGTTTCCCAAAATTGATCGCAATCAAAGTTTCAAAGATAAAACGAAGTTAGAATTATGAAGAGTTCATAATTGCTAAAATTGAGAAACAAAGTTCTTGATTCAATGATTGGAGATCCATGTGGAATTGTGAATGCAATTGGCCTACGTTCATCGAGACCATCTATTGCTTAGTTTCGGCCACATGGACTACTTTCTTGGTCTCTTGAATTAGTGCGGGATTGTGGTTGCCTAATGGCTTAGTTCGACCGCACTTCTTGTTGTCTTGATTTGGAGATAATGACCAAAGTTGAAATAGTCTCATCCTCATAATTATAGAGAAACTAATGACACATAAATACCATGCTTAAATTAATGGAGATTAATTTAGTGGCTAAACTTGATGTGTAACATGTTTATATTATGTGCTCATAAATGTGTTATATGCTATATGTAATGAACCTTCAAAGAAAGTTTTAAGTCTTTTATTGCCATACCATGATTAAAACACTTGTTAGTACATAAGTGACTCTAATGTAGATTCGCCCTAGCGAGATGCATTAAATTTATTTATGTATAAGCAAGATAGATAATGTGGGCACGCCCTAGCGAGACACATTAACTATGCGTTTAAAATGGTTAGACTTAATTGGGCGTCAAAACAGTTTTGGGCCTAGGCAAAGATGAGGTTTAACATGCTTTTTGAAATTGGATTTCTTAAAGAATCTCATAAAAGGAATTAAGAGTCATATGAGATATGATTGACAAGAGTTGTCTACCAAATTAATTTGATTTTGTGTAATCCGCCGTATCGGACTTAAAATTAAATTAAAGTTGGATCTTAACCCATTTGAATTATATTATACATTGGATGTATATGAAGGTTATATAATTTAGTGGGAGTATTTTGTTTTAAAATACATTGTTTATCTCTTTAATGAAAATCGGTACTTATTAAATTTTGGAAATTTTTGCATATTTGTAGATAATGACTAATAACACTCAATCAATGTCGTTGCGATCGATCCTTGAGAAGGATAAGCTCGAAGAGAATGGTACAAACTTTTATGGATTGGATCCGAAGCATAAGAATTGTTCTTAGGCAAGAAGATAAGTTGTACATTCTCGATGGGCCTCTCCCTGCTGAACCACCGCCTACTGCCCATAGGGTAGAAAGAGACAATTACAAGAAACATCGTAATGATTCTAGAGATGTAAGTTGTCTCATGCTTGCTGCTATGTGTTCAAAACTCCAACAAAGTTTGGAACATTTGGAAGCCTATGAGATAGGCGTGGAGTTGAGAACCATGTTTCAAGAGCAAGCTAGGCAAGAGAGGTACAAGACCATTATTGCATTCACTACTAGTAAAATGAATGAAGGGCAACAAGTGAGTCCTCACTTTCTTAAAATGAAAGGTTATGTAGAGCACCTTGAGAAACTTGGCTATCCAATCCCATTGGAGCTAGCCACGGATCTCATTCTTAATTCATTGCCTAAAAGTTATAATCAGTTTGTGATGAATTATAACATGCATGGAATGGATAAGAATCTCTCTGAGTTGCATGGGATGCTCAAAACTGCAGAGATGAAAATTGTGGAGAAAGGTTCTCCCGTGCTCTTGGTTCATGATGGGAAGAAGGCTGGTGCCAAAGGAAAGGGTAAGGCAAAAGTTGTCAAACCCAAAATAAGCAAGGCAAAGGTTGCCAAGGCTTCTGAGGCAAAACCTGATTCACAAAAGGATGCAATCTGTTTCCATTGTCAAGAAATTGGTTATTGGAAACGTAATTGCAAGGCTTTCTTGGAAAAGCAAAAGAAGAAGAAGAGCAGCAAGGCTGCGTCGACTTCAGGTATCTATATGATAGATATTCTCCTTTCTACCAATGATTCTTGGGTATTGGATACCGGATGTGGTTCTCACATTTGTCTAAATGTGCAGGGACTAAAGAATAGGAGACTGCTTAAAGAAGGTGAAGTAGATCTACGTGTGGGAAATGGAGCAAGAGTTGCTGCATTAGCCGTAGGGACTTATGAAGTCACTTTACCTTCCGGATTAATTCTTGTTTTGAACAATTGTTATTATGTTCCGGATTTAAGCAGAAATATTATTTCAATTTCTTGTTTGGATAATGAAGGTTTTAAGTTTCTTATTGAGAATAAGAAATTTTCTATTTATTTAAATGATGTGCTTTATGGTATTGCTAATTCATTTAATGGCCTTTATATCTTGGATGTCAAGAATGAAAATAATGTCTATCATGTAAATAAGAAATCTAAACCTAATGATGTAAATCATACTTATTTGTGGCATTGCCGTCTTGGTCATATTAATGAGAAGCGTATCTCAAAACTCCATGGGGACGGACTTTTGGGTTCATGTGACTTAGAGTCATATGATACTTGTGAGTCGTGTCTTCTTGGAAAAATGACTAAGACACCTTTTACCAAGTTGGGTGAAAGGGCAAGCGACTTATTGGGATTGATACATTCCGATGTATGCGGACCATTAAGTAGCAATGCTAGGGGAGGATTTCAATACTTCATAACCTTCACTGATGATTATACTAGATTTGGGTATGTTTACCTAATGAAACATAAAAGTGAAGCATTTGAGATATTTAGAATATTTCAAAATGAAGTAGAAAAACAACTTGGCAAAAGTATAAAGGCACTTCGATCAGATCGAGGTGGTGAATACTTAAGTCAAGAATTTGATGATCATCTAAAGAATTGTGGAATAGTTTCACAATTGACTCCACCTGGAACACCACAATGGAATGGTGTGTCCGAGAGGAGGAATCGGACTTTGTTAGACATGGTTCGATCAATGATGAGTCAAGTTGATCTTCCAATATCCTTTTGGGGTTACGCTCTAGAAACCGCTGCTTTCACACTAAATCAAGTTCCAACTAAATCGGTTCGAAAGACTCCATATGAGATGTGGAGTGGAAAGAAACCTAGTTTATCTTTCATGAGGATTTGGGGTTGCGAAGTTTATGTCAAGAGACTTATCTCTGACAAACTAGCACACAAATCTGATAAATGTATTTTCGTGGGATATCCTAAGGAAACTAAAGGATATTACTTTTACAACCGAAAGGACAACAAAGTGTTTGTTGCCCGAACTGGTGTCTTTGTAGAGAAAGAGTTTCTCTCCAAAGAAATCAGTGGGAGTAAAATAAATCTTGAAGAAATTCGAGACCCAGAAAATAACATTGAACCAATAGTGGAACAAGAACAAGAACCACAAGGAGTTGTGGAACCTGTTCAAAATACACAAGCATCTCGCAGATCTAGTAGGTTACGATCCGAGCCCGAGAGATATGGATTTCTCGTAACGGATAGTAATGAGGTAGAAATCATTGAGAATGATGAACCGTCAACCTACCAAGAGGCGATGTCTTCTCCTGATTCGGACAAGTGGCTTGGAGCCATGGAATCCGAATTGCAATCCATGCAAGACAATCAAGTTTGGAATTTGATTGATGCGCCCGAAGGTGTAAAAACCATAGGATGCAAATGGGTCTTCAAGAAGAAGACTGACATGGATGGGAAGGTGCATACTTACAAAGCTAGGCTTGTAGCGAAAGGTTATAGGCAAGTTCATGGTATTGACTATGATGAGACCTTTTCACCCGTAGCAATGATCAAGTCTATAAGAATTTTGCTTGCCATTGCCGCATATCATGACTATGAAATATGGCAGATGGACGTCAAAACCGCTTTCCTGAATGGAAAACTTCAAGAGGATGTGTATATGACACAACCAGAAGGTTTTGAACAAGATTCTAAGGTATGCAAATTGCAAAGATCCATCTATGGATTGAAGCAAGCTTCTAAGAGTTGGAATCTCCGTTTTGATGAATCGGTCAAAGAGTTTGGTTTCATCAAGAACGAAGATGAGCCTTGTGTATACAAGAAGATTAGTGGGAGCATAGTGCTATTCCTTATTTTATATGTGGATGACATATTGCTCATTGGAAACGACATTCCTACACTTCAGTCTGTGAAGACTTGGTTAGGAAAGTGCTTCGCAATGAAAGATATGGGTGAAGCCGCATATATTCTTGGCATTAAGATCTATAGAGATAGATCAAGGAGGCTACTTGGTTTAAGCCAAAGTACATACATTGACAAGGTCATTAGAAGATTCCGTATGGAAAATTCTAAGAGAGGAACCTTGCCGTGTTACATGGAGTTTCTCTAAGCAAGACTCAATGTCCTAAGACAAAAGATGAGCGTGAGAAAATGAATGATGTTCCATATGCTTCGGCAATTGGGTCCATCATGTATGCCATGATTTGTACTAGGCCGGATGTATCTTATGCTTTGAGCATGACAAGTAGATACCAATCCGACCCTGGCGAAAATCACTGGATAGCCGTAAAAGCGATTCTTAAGTACTTGAGAAGGACTAAAGACTCGTTTTTGGTCTATGGAGGAATGGAAGATGATCTCGTTGTAAATGCTTACACGGATGCAAGCTTCCAAACTGACAAAGATGATAGCCGATCGCAATCGGGTTTTGTGTTTATGTTAAATGGTGGAGCTGTAAGCTGGAAGAGTTCCAAGCAAAGTACAACCACTGATTCTACAACAGAAGCTGAGTATATTGCTGCATCGGATGCTGCAAAAGAAGCTGTTTGGATTAAGAAGTTCATAACTGAACTTGAAGTGGTTCCTAGCATTGCTAATCCAATAGACCTTTATTGCGATAATAATGGTGCTATTGCTCAAGCAAAGGAACCAAGAGCACATCAGAAATCCAAACACATACTTAGGCGTTTTCATATCATTCGAGAGATCGTTGATAGGGGAGACGTAAATATATGCAGAGTACCTACTGATGACAATGTTGCGGACCCGCTAACAAAGGGACTTCCACAAGCTAAACATGATGGTCATGTTAGGTCCATGGGTATTAGATACATGGGAGATTGGGCCTAGGGCAAGTGGGATATTGTTGGTAGTGGTGCCCTAGGCACGTTTAATAAACGTTGTAATTGTTATCATTTATTTCATATCAATAAAGAGATGTTTTGATTGTTATTGTTGTTCATGTTTACTTATAATAATCTCCGTCCCTAGTACTTGTTAAGCACTAGTATAAAGGCTAAATGATCATGGGATGATCATGTTAGATTTATGGGTACTTGTTTGGAACAAGGTACTGGACATGACCCGCTGTATGAGATTTATGTCATGGTCTATGTCGTACATATATCTCATATTAGTTATGTCATTTGAATCCTTAGACGTGAAGTTATTATAGTCTTCCACTTGATGAACATTGTGTTTGACATATTCAAACGCTACCTTAACACGGTAGTTATAAAGGGTATGATTGGCATAATCGGATTCCCGTAGGGAAGAATAATAAGCTAAATGGATTTGTCCCTCCACGGAGAGATGTCAAACTTGGGCCCCTCGAAGGAATGATGTTGATGAAATGTTCGGCCGGACTCAAATGGATTGATTGGATCAATAGCATTTGAATTATCAACATATTCGGAATCGAGAAAGTATTGAACAAGACAAGTTGACTGTTTGACCATGACTTATGTTCAATGACATCGTGGACAAAGGGATTATGACATATTCTAAAGGAATGCGAACTTGTATCTAGTTATACTATTTGGGTAGGTATGACGGTTTGCTAGAACCTAATCATATCTTATGGAATCATGTTTGAGCCCATTGCCAACTTAGTATAATCCTAGAGGGTCACACACAATAGAACGAATCTTAAATAAAAGGACTATATTGGCATTTAGGGTCGGAGGACTTCCAAGGAATTTCTGGAAAAATCTGGGCCTCCTGGTCAACCAAGCGGGCGCTTGTGTTGCACCAGGCGGGCGCCTACTCAAGCCAGAAAGGAACTGGAGTTTCTGCCTAAACAGGCGGGCGCCTGTGTGGTGCCAGGCGGGCGCCTGGTGCTGCCGACAGGAAAATTCCTAATTCAATTTAGGAAGGTTTTTGGCACAAGATTCCTATTTGGAATAGGTCTTAATTGTGTATAAAAACCCCAATTCGGCCAGACCATAAAAACAAGTGCTTTTGTGAGTCTCAAAGAGTTTGAGAGAGATTTTTTTGTTCTAAGATATCATTGATTGAGGAACAAAATAATTCACAAATAAATTCCATATAGTTCTTTATTATATTGTGAAAGTGTGTTTCATAATATTGGTCTAGCAACCAAGATCAAAGAAGCTCCTTTGATATTCGTTCGAAGTGTGGATACCACTAGAGGGTGAATTTTATCATCTTACAAAGTTCGTGATTTGTTCGTGATAAAGCTTCAAGATCTCCACCAAGACCAAAGAGAAAAATTCATAGCCATCAAGGGCTAGGTATTCCTCTATTCATCTTATTGTATTTGATTTAATCATATGAACGGATCCATGGTTTTGGGTTTCTTAAAATTTTAAATGCTATATTCCGCTGCGCATGTTACTACGAAACCCAACAAATACTAGGAACCACTTCAAGTTCAGTAATGAACTTCTTAATCCAAACACCTTCCTCTGCAGCATCCGATGCAACAATATACTCAGCTTCCATTGTAGAATCAGTGGTTGTACTTTGCTTGGAACTCTTCCATCTTACAGCTCCACCATTTAACATAAACACAAAGCCCGATTGTGATCGACTGTCATCTCTACCAGTTTGGAAGCTTGCATCTGTGTAAGCATTTACCACGAGATCATCTTCCATTCCTCCATTGATCAAAAACGAATCTTTAGTCATTAGCAAGTACTTAAGAATCACTTTTACAGCCATCCAGTGATTTTCACGGGGGTCAGATTGATATCTACTTATCATGCTCAAAGCATAAGATACATCCGACCTAGTACATATCATGGCATACATGATGGACCCAATTGCCGAAGCATATGGAACATCATTCATCTTCTCACACTCATCTTTTGTCTTAGGACATTGAGTCTTGCTTAAAAAAACTCCATGTAGCACTGGCAAGGTACCTCTCTTAGAATTTTCCATGCGGAATCTTCTAATGACCTTGTCAATGTATGTACTTTGGCTTAAACCAATTAGCTTCTTTGATCTATCTCTGTAGATCTTAATGCCAAGGATATACGCGGCTTCACCCATATCTTTCATTGTGAAACACTTTCCTAACCAAGTCTTTACAGACTGAAGTGTAGGAATGTCGTTTCCAATGAGCAATATGTCATCCACATATAAAATAAGGAATAGCACTATGCTCCCACTAATATTTTTGTATACACAAGTTTCATCTTCGTTCTTGATGAAGCCAAACTCTTTGACCGATTCATCAAAACGGAGATTCCAACTCCTAGCTTCAATGCATAGATGGATTTCTGCAATTTGCATACTTTAGAACTTTGTTCAAAACCCTCGGGTTGTGTCATATAGACATCCTCTTGCAAATTCCCATTAAGGACAGCGATTTTGACATCCATTTGCCATATTTCATAGTCATGATATACAGTAATGGCAAGCAAAATTCTTATAGAATTGATCATTGCTACGGGTGAAAAGGTTTCATCATAGTCAATACCATGAACTTGCCTATAACCTTTCGCTACAAGTCTAGCTTTGTAAGTATGCACCTTCCCATCCATGTCAGTCTTCTTCTTGAAGACATTTGTATCCTATGGTTTTTACACCTTCGGGCGCATCAATCAAGTTCCAAACTTGATTATCTTGCATGGATTGTAATTCGGATTCCATGGCTCCAAGCCACTTCTTCGAATCAGGAGAAGACATCGCCTCTTGGTAGGTGGTCGGTTCATCATTATCAATGATCTCCACCTCATTACTATCCGTTACGAGAAAACCATATCTCTCGGGCTCGGATCGTAACCTACCAGATCTGCGAGTTACTTGTGTATTTTGGACAGGTTCCACAATTCTTTGTGGTTCTTGTTCTTGTTCCACTATTGGTTCAATGTCATTTTTTGGGTCTCGAATTTCTTCAAGATTTATTTTACTTCCACTGATTTCTTTGGAGAGAAACTGTTTCTCTAGAAAGACACCAGTATGGGCAACAAACACCTTGTTGTCCTCTCGGTTGTAACAGTAATATCCTCTAGTTTCCTTAGGATATCCCACGAAAATACATTTATCAGATTTGTGTGCTAGCTTGTCAGAGACAAGTCTTTTGACAAAAGCTTCGCAACCCCAAATCCTCATGAAATACAAACAAGTTTTCTTTCCGCTCCACATTTCATATGGAGTCTTTTGAACCTATTTAGTTGGAACACGATTTAGTGTGAAAGCAACGCTTTCTAGAGCATAACCCCAAAAGGATAAAGGAAGATCAACTCGACTCATCATTGATCGAACCATGTCCAACAAGGTTCGATTCCTCCTCTCAGACACACCATTCCATTATGGTGTTCCTGGTGGAGTCAATTGTGAAATTATTCCCCAATTCTTTAGATGATCATCGAATTCATGACTCAAGTATTCTCCACCTCGATCCGATCAAAGTGCCTTAATACTTTTGCCAAGTTGTTTTTCTACTTCATTTTGAAATATTCTGAATATCTCAAATGCTTCACTTTTATGTTTCATTAGGTAAACATACCCAAATCTACTATAATCATCTGTGAATGTTATGAAGTATTGAAATCCTCCCCTAGAATTGCTACTTAATGGCCCGCATACATCAGAATGTATCAACCCCAATAAGTCGCTTGCCCTTCACCTAGCTTGATAAAAGGTGTCTTAGTCATTTTTCTAACAGGACACGACTCGCAAGTATCATATGACTCAAGATCACATGAACCCAAAAGGCGGTCCCCATGGAGTTTTGAGATACGCTTCTCATTAACATGACCAAGACGGCAATGCCACAAATAAGTATGATTAACATCATTAGGTTTAGATTTCTTATTTACATGATAGACATTGTCATTATTTTCATTCTTGACATCCAAGACATAAAGGCCATTAAATGAATTAGCAATACCATAAAAAGCACATCATTTAAATAAATAAAAAATCTCTTATTCTCAATAAGAAACTTAAAACCTTCATTATCCAAACAAGAAATTGAAATAAAATTTCTACTTAAATCCGGTACATAATAGCAATTGTTCAGAACAAGTATTAAACCGGAAGGTAAAGTGACTTCATAAGTTCCTACGGCTAATGCAGCAACTCTTGATCTATTCCCCACTCGTAGGTCCACTTCACCCTCTTTAAGCAGTTTCCTATTCTTTAGTCCCTGCACATTTAAACAAATGTGAGAACCACATCCGGTATCCAATACCCAAGAATCAGTGGTAGAAAGGAGAATATCTATCATATAGATACCTGAAGTCGACGCAGTCCCACTACTCTTCTTCTTCTTTTGCTCTTCCTTAAAAGCCTTGCAATTACGTTTCCAATGACCAATTTCTTGACAATGGAAACAAATTGCATCCTTTTGTGAATCGGGTTTTGCCTCTGAAGCCTTGGCAACCTTTGTCTTGCTTATCTTGGGTTTGAAAACTTTCTTACCCTTTCCTTTGTCACTAGCCTTCTTCCCATCTTAAACCATGAGCACATGAGAACCTTTCTCCACAATCTTCATCTCCGCAGTTTTAAGCATACCATGCAACTCAAAGAGATTCTTATCCATTCCATGCATGTTATAATTCATCACAAACTGATTATAACATTTAGGCAATGAATTAAGAATGAGATCCGTGGCTAGCTCCAATGGGATTGGATAGCCAAGTTTCTCAAGATGCTCTACATAGCCTTTCATTTTAAGCATGTGAGGACTCACTTGTTGCCCTTCACTCATTTTGCAAGAAGTGAATGCAACAATGGTCTTGTACCTTTCTTGCCTAGCTTGCTCTTGAAACATGGCTCTTAACTCCACGCCTATCTCATAGGCTTCCAAATGTTCCAAACTTTGTTGGAGTTTTGAGAACATAGTAGCAATCATGAGACAACTTACATCTCTAGAATCATTACGATGTTTCTTGTAACCGTCTCTTTCTGCCCTAGGGGCAGTGGCTTCGGGTTCAACGGGAAGAGGCCCATCGAGAATGTACAACTTATCTTCTTGCCTAAGAACGATTCTTAGGCTACGGATCCAATCCATAAAGTTTGTACCATTCTCTTGAAGCTTATCCTTCTCAAGGATCGATCGCAACGAAATTGATTGAGTGTTAGTAGTCATTATCTACAATTATGCAAAAAAATTCAAAATTTAACAAGTATCAATTTCATATAGACATTAATTTAAGCATAACATTTATGTGTCATTAGTTTCTCTATAATTATGAGGATGAGACTTCTTTGAACTTTGGTTATCATCTCCAAATCAAGACAACAATAAGTGCTGCCGAAACTAAGCCATGAGGCAACCACAATTCCGCACTAATTCAAGAAACTAAGAAAGTAGTCCATGTGACCAAAACTAAGCAATAGATGGTCTCGATTAACGTAGGCCAATTGCATCCACAATTCCACATGGATCTTCAATCTTTGAATCAAGAACTTTATTTCTCAATTTTAGCAATTATGAACTCTTCATAATTCTAACTTCGTTTTATCTTTGAAACTTTGAATGCGATCAAGTTTGGGAAACACAATCTCGATGAACGTAGATTAGCCATCCAACCTCTGATCCAATCTCAGAATCACAAGATCAAAACAAATAGGAAAATCAAACCCCGAGATCCACACCTAAACCAACTGCCCAATCCCCGCTCCAGACCAGAAGGTCCGGCCGGGTGTTGTCACTGGTCCGGTCGGACCCGCCTCTGAAAAACTCAGAATTTTCAAGTCCAAAAACCAAACGCCTGACCCCCGCTCCAGACCCGATGGTCCGACCGGGTGCCTTCTTTGGTCCGGTCGGACCTACGCTGAAAATCCCAGAATTTTTAAAGTTCGAAAATTTGTCTCAAAATTGTTTTTCCCCGATTATCAAAACTTTGATCCAATCAGAAATTGATAACCCAAACAATTTTAAATCCAACATAATTTTTATTGCAATTGAATAGTGCGATTAAAGTTTATTAAAACAGTAAACCACATAAACTCATATAACACATAAACATCATAATCCAATATTCATATCATGCTAGGCACATAAACAAACAATTTACATAATCACAACATGATCTAGTATTGAAATAATCAACATGAACGGGGCTCTGATACCACTGTTGGGTTTCGTAGTAACATGCGCAGTGGAATTAAGCATTTAAAATTTTCATGAAACCCAAAGCCATAGATCCGTTCATATGATTATATCAAATACATGCAATATGAATACTAGAATACTAACCCTTGATGCCTTTGAATTTCAACCTTTGATCTTGGTGGAGATTTAGAAACTTGATCACGAACACAAAGCTTGAACACGAACTTTAAAGATGATGAGTTTCACCCTCTAGCGGTATCCACACCTCGAACGAATATCAAGAGCACTTGATCTTGGTTGCTAGACCAAATCGAGAAACACGTTTTCTCAATTATATTTTGACTATATGGAATATTATTGTGTTTGTTCTTGTTCTTCAATCTAGGGATTTTTTAGAACAAGAAATAACTCTCAAAAACTCTTTGGAGGCTTGCAAAAACACATGTACTGATTAAGGACGAATTAGGGCTGTTTATATACAAGTTAGATCTATTCCAAATAGGTAACTTATGTCTAAACCTGCAAGAAAACGGATTAAGGAAAGTTCCTGCTGAAACCGACTGGTCCGGTCAGGTATGGCAAGTGGTCCGACCGGACCTATCTTGGTTCGCCCGGACCTCACCTTTTTCCACTTTTCTTCCTCTAATTTCTTTAAATCCCCGAATGGTCCTTCTACCTAATATTCTAATGTAGTCCTTTATGATTCGTTCTATTTGTGTATGACCCTCTAGGATTATACTAAGTTGGCAATGGATTCAAACATGAAACCATAAGGTATGATTAGGTTCTAGCAAACCGTCATACCTACCCAAATAGTATAACTAGATACAAGTTCGCATTCCTTTAGAATATGTCATAATACTTTTGTCCACGATGTCATTGAACACAAGTCATGGTCAACAAGTCAACTTGTCTTTGTTCAATACTTTCTCGATTCCGAATACGTTGATAATCTAAATGACATTGATCCAATCAATTCATTTGAGTCCGGCCGAACATTTTCATCAACATCATTCCTACGAGAGGCCCAAGCTTGACATCTCTCCGAAGAGGGACAAATCCATTTAGCTTATTATTCTTCCCTACATGAATTCGATTATGCCAATCATACCCTTTATAACTACCCGGTTAAAGGTAGCGTTTGAATATATCAAACATAATGTTCATCAAGTGGAAGACCATAATAACTTCATGTCTAAGGATTCAAATGACACAACTAATATGAGATATATACGTATGACATTGACCATGACATAAATCTCATAGAGCGGGTCATGTCCAGTACCAAACAAGTACCCATAAATCCAACATGATCATCCCATGATCATTTAGCCTTTATACTAATACCTAACAAGTACTAGGGATGGAGATTATTATAAGTAAATATGAAGAACAATAATAATCAAAACATCTCTTTATTAATATGAATTAAATGATAACAATTACAACGTTTATTAAACGTGCCTAGGGCACCAACACCAACTATCAGACGCAAGAGATAGCAGATAATAATGAACGCAAATCTTATATATATATATATATATATATATTAAAGTTGGTGAGGAGGGTTGTGGGTTTGACATGTGTACATGTTTTACTAAAAGCTTGAATTTGAAGAAGCCACATCAACATCATCCTAAAATGTAATGACTTTTGATATTCTCATTCTTAGCTAATACTATTAGTTAATCATATTAGTAATTATATAAGTTAATTATTACTATTAATAGTATAAGTTAACCATTACTACTAATAGTATAAGTTAACTATTACTATTAATAGTATTAGTTAACAATAGTAGTTACTATACAAGTTAAATATTACTATTAATAGTATAAGTTAACCATTACTACTAATAGTATAAGTTAACTATTAATATTAATAGTATTAGTTAGCAATAGTAGTTATTATACAAGTTAAATATTACTATTAATAGTATTAGTTAACTATAATAGTTAATATATTAGTTAACTATTACTATTAATAGTATTAGTTAACTATAATAGTTACTATATAAGTTAATTATTACTTTAGTAGTATTAGTTAACTATAATAGTTCATTTATAAGTTAGTTTTTACTATTAATAGTATTAGTTAACTATAATAGGTTATATACATTAACTATTACTATTATTAGTATTAGTTAATTATAATAGTTATTATATAAGTTAAATTATTAATTTTTAATATTAATTAATCATAATTGTTAATATAACTATTAACTATTACTATTAATAATATTAGTTTATTATAATAATTATAATTAATAATTATTATATAAATTAATCATTGCTATTACTAAATATTAACTATTACTATCAATAATATTATTTAATTATAATAGTAATTATAATAATAGTAATTATATAGATTAATTATTATTATTATTAATAGTTTAGTTAAAATGATGATTACTATATTAGTTAACTATAGTTAAAATATTATTTTTAAGATATAGTATTGGTTTCCCGTGCAGAACACGGGTTACCCGCTAGTCAACAAGTAAGAACACAGATTTTACATGGCGGAGAAACAATTATAAGAAGATGATCACATTAATCTATGTTTGCATGAACTTTGATCACAAAGTTCCTAGCTATGCAAAACCCTAGATCTAGAATTATTGATCTCTCTCTCTCTATGTCATTGAATCACGCGTAGAGAAAATACTAATTTATGGCTAGTATTTATAGCGCTAGAGACCTAAACCGGAAGATAGAAGGAGTCCTAAATTAAATCCCCAAATGACTTAATTTACTTTCCACACAAGCCATGAATTCACCAAAATCCGAAATAGCTCGGAACAAGATGGTCCGACCGGGTCAAGGACCTAGTTCGGCCAGACCTCACCATGTCCGACCGGATCACCCAAGCTACCCGGACGGATCTTTCCCTTTTGCTGCATTCTTCTTTTGTCTTCTTAATTTCTTGACTTCTTCAAAGTCATACTCTAACACACACCCTTGTAGGGAATTAGATTTTTTGTGCTTTTCTCTCGAAATATCTCAACTCATTAGTGACTTAACGGATGACGGCATGAACGACACGTTATTTTTCTATAAAGAAAAGCTAGTCAAACCAACTGGTCGACTTGGAGTGTCCTAGACTCTAAGAGAGTACATGGTTTTAGACACGTACAAGGCTAAACCTCAACCGCTCGGAAGCGTACACGGTGAGTTAGATAAACCAGGTGCCACGAAGAAAGAGGCGACGGGATAGCCAAAATCTGTGCACTCAGCAGGTTATCCGGAGTTAGGGTGTGCAGTGTGACATGGACTAGTGGGAGTGTGCGGACACAGACTAGTTACTTTTGTTGGGTTTTGATGCATCATGCGCAGTGGAATAAACATAAGATCAAACACCCATGAGCCCGGATCCATGCATGTTGATTAAATTAAATACAAGATGAAAGAAACATACCCTTGAAGATCGAATCCATGAACACGGAATTTAAGGTGCTAAAGCATACACCCTCTATCGGTATCCACACATCGAACGGATATCAAGAACACCTTCTTGATCTGGATTGCTAGACCCAAGGCTTGGTGAAGAAACGATTTCTTCATAGGAATTATTTTGCTCCATTGATCATTGTATTTTGATGATTCTCAATCTCAATGTGTATTGATTTCCAAAATCAACATTAGAGGCTATCAAACCTGGCTACGTATCTTATATGAGGGTTTGACCTAATTTTGTTTGGGATCGGGATTCCTTGTCTAACAAGAAAACTGAACAAACTGACCAGTATCGGGGGGGGGGGGGGGCAGCCACACGGCTAGATAGGAGCCGTACGGTGCCCAATCAGCCGTACGGCTGGTCAGTCCAGAATTCCCAGATTTTTGCCTTTTTCCAATACGTTCTATTGTGTGTGACCCAATATGATTATACTAAGTTAGCAATGAGTTCGAACCATTCAGAACCCGTAAGTCATAAGCGGACTCTAGCAAGCCATTATGACTATCCAATTAGTATAACTTTGAAAGTCCAAAGTTACCTTATAGAACATAGCACAATCCCTTTATCACGCGATATCATATTGGACATAAGTCATGGTCCATGTCAACTTATGTTGTCCAATGCTTTCTCGATCCCGAGTAGATTGATATGAGCAAATGACATTGAACACATCAATTCATTTGGGTATGGCCATACACTATCATCAATCTCACTCATCGAGTGGCCAAGCAGATATCTCTCTTGAGAGAGGGACAAATCCCATCTTGACTTATAATTCTTCCTTACAAGAATCCGATTATGCCAATCGTAGCCTTTATAACCACCTAGTTAAGGGTAGTGTTGGTCCCAGAGACACAACAAGGGTATGAAAAAAGGCTAGAGGGGGGGGGTGAATAGCCTATTTAAAATTCCAACCCTTTTTCAAAATTCAACCTTATGCTTACACTTGAATTTTGCGGTAGATGAAATACCACGCGGTCAAGTATAAAATGCACATCGGAAGTTTTTGATGAAACAAGTTAAGAGTTGTTTTTGATAAGTAAAATGCGGTAGGTTATATGCGGTAGGTTAAGGTGCGGTAGGTTGATATGCGGTAGGTAAGAGTGAGGTAGGTTGAGAGATTGAAAACTTGTGTCTTAGAGATTTTTGGCAAATGATAAGTTAGTCAGATTTTAGCTAAGGCAATGAGGTAGACAAACAAACACAATTCACAATTGTTCATAAATCTGAAAGGATCAAAACACTAAACAATAAACAAGATTAATATGAACAATAAGAACAAGATGAACAAGACTTGAAATAAAGTGCAGAAAATAAACAGCAGTAAGTAAATGGCACAATGATTTGGAAAGGTTCGATCTGTTAAAAGATCTACATCCTTTACCAAGATGGTCAGTCTTGGATTTTGAATGAGGTATATATTGATTCGTTTGTGTACAGATTATAGAGATGAAGTATTAAATCAACACCTATTTCTATGAAGAACAAATCCTAGACTTAGACCAGTGTATCCCTAATGATGCAATCTATGTGATTGATCAATCGGGGTGAGTGTGTGTGTAAGAATAAAAAGCTCTTTAAAATTTAAGTGATTGTAGAGCCTAATGAATCTTGTGTGTTGCAAGGATTGAGATGACTTGAAGGTTGCTGGAGACTTGTTGAAGACTTGAAGGTTGAGTGCTTGAAGATTCGAAGGATTCTAGAAATCTTGACTATGATTTTCAATCACCAAGAATTTCAACAGCAATTTATCTCTTGGAATCTCAGTGTTAGTTCAATGAAGAACTCAAGGACTATTTATAGCCTTCAATGAGAAACTAGCCATTAGAAATACTTGGGCTTCATGTTGAAGGACAATGAGCTGTTGAATTCTAATTGGAGCTCAGTCTGAGTTGTCCTTTTGTTGCAGAGTCATGGTGGTCCAACTGTACTATGATGACAATTGTATTCAAATTTGAAATTTAAATTTGCAACGTTCTAAACTAACCATAGTGTTGGACACTAGTGTGACCATGGTTAAGTTTGAACCAACTTGAGTTTCTTCAACCTAGGTTCCATGCGGTAGAGTGGTATCAACCATGCGGTAACTTCAATGGCAAGTGTAACCTTGGTCATGCGGTAGGCTTTCATGCGGTATGATTGGGCCTTGCCACATATCTCCAGAGTTAGAAAAATTCAGGGTCCTAATCTGCTAAGCCTATCAAACTAAAAAGTGGACTATTCTAAATGAAGTACAAGTACTTCTTACAATATATCCTAAAGTCCACAAAGAGTAAAATTAGGTTATGGGATCAATCAAATTAAGGTAATAGGAGTGGTTTATAATAAGCATACCCAACAATCTCTCCCTATTTGATTGAGACCATTACCTACTATAACAAAGGCTAATTCATTGTACTTGGAAAAAACTTGTTTTCAAGAATAAACATTTTATTAATATCATGTTCCAAGTCAATGCACACTCTAAGCCAATGTCATAGATTTCTATCATCCTAAAAAGAAAAACAAATTCCTAATCCTAGAAGATAGAAATATTATTTGAAGCATTTCAATATAAGTAATCAATGAAGAATAAAAATGCAACAAACATACGAAGCATAGAATACTCCAAAATAATAATCATTTAAGCATCAGGAGTATAGGTGCAAACAAAAGAATAATAGTTTGTTACATGCCCAATTGAAAACAAACATAAAAGGAGATTGTTTTAAAACATCAACATAATTGTTTCAAATGACCACATGCGGTCATATCAAATGGTGGAGTTGCGGTAGGTCTAAATACGGTCAATATCAATGAAGTCCTCAGCAGAGCTTGCGGTAAGAGGGAATATGAGAGGGAAGCGGTAGGCAGGAAGATCCAATCCAGGAATCATCACTGGGGTAGAGATTTCGTCTTGTGCATCCTCTTCTTCCCCTTGAGCTTGAACGTTACCATGTCTTGCTAGAACGCCTTGATTTCCATCTTGACTTTCTGTGTGGTTAAGGCGAATCATGGCCGTATTGATTCTGTTAGAGAGAATATCAATCTTTGTAGATTGACTTTCAATTCTGATGTTCTGGGCCTCAATGCAGTTTATCTGAACTTGAATTGCACCAGTTAAAGCGTTGATCTTGGGAACAAACTTCTCTGTAACAGCCATGAGTGCGGCGTTGGTGTGTGTGAGAATTTCATCTTTGATATGTTTCTTCATTTTTTCAATCTCTTCCTTTACCTCCATCTTATCATCACTCATCAATTTTGAAAGCTCTTTACTTGCTGCCTCGACTCCTCTAACTATATTGCTACTGATAAAACCAATTTCCTTTCTAAGAGCTTCATTCAAGGCGGTAGGAGTGAGAGAAGCGTCTATTGCGGCAGAGCTGGATGGTACGGTAGAAGTGGAAGTACCTATATTACCTGCTAAGGTATCTCTAATTGCCTTTGTTATGAATACGTTCTCCCCCTTAATGGTTGAAATCATTTCAGAGGGAAGAGCAGCAATATCACGCTTGAGTGAGGCTTGATCAGTCTTCATTTCAGTAAGTTCTTCCCTAAGTATAACCATGCCAGACACCAAAGAAGATACCTGAGATTGGGTGTCATCCTTCATCTGAGTTAAAAGCTTGACTGTTTCAAGAAGCTCAGCAGTAGATGATGTGGCAACTTCAGGTTGTGCGGTTGAGGGAGCGGTAGCTTCAGGAGCTGCAGCAGAAGGAGGGATAGGTTCCGTAGCAATATGAGTAGGAGGGACTTCGTCAACAGACTCAACCGTGACAAAGGTCTTAGCCTTGTCAGGTATAGGTTCATCCTCAACATTCTCAATAAGCATCTCAAGCTTTTCAAGAACCTGCTCTTCCTCCACAGTTTTAACATCCATAGCCTTTTCAGTAGCTAACTTATCACTTTCAGAGGAACTTTCCTTCTCTTCTTCGTCTGAGCTTTCATCAACCAATCCTTTCTCAATAGGTCGCTCAAGAATTGGTTCACCCTCATCATTAGAATCATCTTCACCATCTTGTTCAATCCGGGTCTTTTCACTATCCTCCTGCACGGTAGGGTCTGCACCCATATCCTCAGATCCAGAAACTTCTTCCATGTCATCAACTTGAGCATCTAGAACAAAGTTTTTTGAAACTTTGGGAGGATCAACCGTAATATCCTCATCTGAGGTAACGACTGGAGAATGAATTTTAGGGGATGGTTTCTTGGTTACCCTCGCCTTTTTTGTGATTTTGATGGGACTAGGAGTGTGAGACCTCTTCTTGATTTTCTCAACCTTTTCAGCTCGATGCTCCCCCTGTCTAGGTGAGGGCTTGGAAGAGATGGGTTTGGATTTTGATGAGGGCACGGAAGGTTTATGAATGGAGGAAGGTTGCCTTGGTGCGGCAGGGAAAGGCTTGGAAGGTTTGGTTTTTGGAGGAGGTGAAAGGGAAGGGGATCTAGATGGAGCGTATTAGACATGTTTGGTGACTTTGGTTTTGGGTTAAGGTTTAGGAGAGGGAGAGGGAGACATAGGAGGTGCGGTAGGAGTGACCTTTGGTTTCGAGGGTCTTGGTGCTAAAGGCTTTGAAGGTGCGGTTGACTTGACAGGAGCGGCAGACGTAATCTTGATTCCTTAGAAGACTGGTTTTGATCTCCTTACCTATTCCACAACCTTTTCTTTTCCTTTGACAGAAGTGGGAGGAAAAGAAATTTCAAGATCCTTACCCTTTGCACGAGCCTTGAGCGCGGCAGCTTGCCTACGGTCCTGATCAAATGCGGCAACTTCCACATCACTAACTATCCTATCACCCAGATTAACCAGACCGCACTTCTACTATTTGGGAGGGACATACTCCTCAACAGGGTCTCGAAGGAGGTAAGATCTATACATTTCATCCCCAAAGTTGTTGCGGTAGTTCGTTCGCATGGATTTGCGGCAAAAATCTTTTTTGGTAGGGATCACCACCTCGTAGTTTGCATTCCGCTCATACAAATTCTTGATTCTGAGAGTAAGGCCCATTAAGTAGGAAATCATCCTACTGTTTGTGCGGTACTTGGTCTCACCTTCTTCAGTCGTATCTTTGTAAGACAGAATGTTGGCGCGAAGGATATCGTAAATGATTTGTCCCCAGTCCAGATGCTTTCCAAGATAAATTACGGTACAAATCATCCACTGTGTGTTGTTGAAATTGGAATGATTGCCAGTCTTGCACAGAAGGGCATGATCAACTAAGTGCCCAATGTGATACATAATCTCCCCAACATCTTTGCACTGAATCTTCAGAATACAGCCGTTCCAGCGAGCTTCTTAGCAAGACTTAGAGATTCTTTCCGTGAGATTTCATTAGGGCCTTCCTTTCATAACTTAATACCCAAGGCATGGGTTATTCACTGGCATCAAAAGCCATCTTGATTCCCATAACGGAGGCTTAAATGAATTTGGGGTGAGCGGCAGGGTCGTCTGAGCTCTCCATTTCCACTGCCGTGTTGAAGAACTCATCAACGAAGGCCGGCAGGTGGAAGTCTTGACTTAGAGTAAAGAATGGTGGAAATCCAGACTTTTTTAGCCGACCCAGAATATTGCGGCCGATGGCATCTTGTTTGAGATCTTCCAAGTCCAAAACTATGCCTAGAATGAAATGATTTAAATCCTGAAATAAAACAATGTGCAAGGTTTAGAATGGAGGTAAGTTGTGCGGTCACTTGACAATAGAGTGTGGCGATGATAGCACGGTCAAGTGAGGCACGGTAGAGACGAGATGCAGTAGGGAGTAGATGATGTTACCACAAACTCAAAAGTATTGCACAAAAAAAAAGATTGAAGTGTGAACAATACACGAACATAAAATTCAAGTACGGGTGAATCAAAAAATTGATTACGCCAAGAACACGAAGAACACCATGATGAACACCAAGAACACCATATGCAAAAATACCCAGAATATCCAGAAAATGACAAAAAATGAGCGAAAATTATATAGACGGAATCGGAATTGCAAATTGGGCAAAGATATCAAGTAAATTTCATGAAACAACCACTAGAATATCCAGAAATCGAAGGGGGAACTTCAAGGGAATGACCAAAAATTTCATAAACCCATTTGGTTGAATAGGATCTAACACAACAGAGATGAAATCTTGCGAAATTACAAAATGGAAGAATTATAACCAACAATAGTTAAAAGGATAAGATTCTAACAACATTAAGGCCCAAAATCGAAGAAAATCACAAGGATTATGAAGGGTTTTCAAAACCCACCAAGAACAAAAAAATAGCAATTTTGAGAATCCATACCATAATATTGACTGGAGAAGTAGATTGGGGTTGATGTTCGTCACCGGATTCAACAGATTTCGAGAATTTCTTGCTTTGATGTTTTGAAGTCATTATATAGAGAGATTTCAGAGAGAGAATGGTGGTTTTGGAGAGAGAAGTTAGAGAGAAGGTAGAGAGAGAGAGGTATTCTGAAAAAAGCAAGAAACAGAGAGAGTGGTGGAGAGGAGGAAGGTGGAACGGTTTGGTGAAGGGGATTGCGGAGGTCAGAGTGATGGGAAGTTGGGAGGTTAACTCTGCAAAAGGTCTGACATGACCTAGGGTGTGAACTTTTCATTAAATGCAAGGTGACTAGGTGTCAAATCAACATACCCAATGACGGCTCAATAAATATTTAAGGAATAAAAATTAAATGCGAAAATTTAATGCTCCAAAAGATTTGAATTAAATAAAGCGAGGGAAAAGTGGAAGTTACCTTAATGCCCTTGAGGTAGATATTATCAAAATATCCAAAATATTTCTAAGTTAGAATGACTTACCTGGGTCCGTAGAATGCGGTATCTATGAGTCCGACCGTGCTATATGCGGTCGATGTGAGGTCTTACCTTTCTTCTTGATTTAACTTCTATAAAGTAGTGAACATGTATCATCGTTTTCCACCTTGATAGGTTTCTTCAAAACCTTGAAATAAATTATCACTATGCGGTAGTATGGTCTATGCTACAGCATAGAGTATGCGGCAACATAGATTTCTACGGCAGCTTTAGTGATGCGGTCAAGTTAGAGATTGGAAAATTGTATATCAATGTCATTTGCTTGACCGTGAGTTATATGCCGTGTACCTACTTGATTTTGAACTTAAAAAAAAACATTAGTACAAGAAGTTATATGGCAAGTTAAAGTTCAAGCATACCCATTTCTCCTCTTAGATACCTAAATCTCTTGATCGTCAGTACTCACATACTCTAGATGGATATTACCTTTTTCCAAATGATCCATGAGAAAGTGGTATTTGATATCAATGTGTTTGGTCTTGGAATGCATGACAGGGTTGTTGAAGACAGCAATGGTAGATGTATTGTCACAATAGATTGGACAATTTCCTTCTTTGATTCCGTAGTCGACCAATTGTTGTTTCATCCACAGCACTTGGCAGCAGCAGCTTCCAACAGCTATACATTCAGCTTCTGTGGTAGGTTAAGGTGCGGTAGGTTGATATGCGGTAGGTAAGAGTGAGGTAGGTTGAGAGATTGAAAACTTATGTCTTAGAGATTTTTGGCAAATGATAAGTTAGTCAGATTTTAGCTAAGGCAATGAGGTAGATAAACAAACACAATTCACAATTGTTCATAAATCTGAAAGGATCAAAACACTAAACAACAAACAAGATTAATATGAACAATAATAACAAGATGAACAAGACTTGAAATAAAGTACAGAAAATAAACAGCAGTAAGTAAATGACACAATGATTTGGAAATGTTCGATCTGTTAAAAGATCTACGTCCTTTACCAAGATGGACAGTCTTGGATTTTGAATGAGGTATATATTGATTCGTTTGTGTACAGATTACAGAGATGAAGTATTGAATCAACACCTATTTCTATTAAGAACAACCCTAGACTTAGACCAGTGTATCCCTAATGATGCAATCTATGTGATTGATCAATCGGGGTGAGTGTATGTGTATGAATCAGAAGCTATTTAAAATCTAAGTGATTGTAGAGCCTAATGAATCTTGTGTGTTGCAAGGCTTGAGATGACTTGAAGGTTGCTGGAGACTTGTTGAAGACTTGAAGGTTGAGTGCTTGAAGATTCGAAGGATTCTAGAAATCTTGAGTATGATCTTCAATCACCAAGAATTTTAACAGCAATTTATCTCTTGGAATCTCAGTGTTAGTTCAATGAAGAACTCAAGGACTATTTATAGCCTTGAATGAGAAACTAGCCGTTAGAAATACTTGGGCTTCAAGTTTAAGGACAATGAGCTGTTGAATTCTAATTGGAGTTCAGTCTGAGTTGTCCTTTTGTTGCAGAGTCATGGTGGTCCAACTGTACTATGATGACAGTTGTATTCAAATTTGAAATTTAAATTTGCAACGTTCTAAACTAACCATAGTTTTGGACACTAGTGTGACCATGGTTAAGTTTGAACCAACTTGAGTTTCTTCAACCAAGGTTCCATGCGGTAGAGTGGTTCATGCGGCAGGCATCAACCATGCGGTAACTTCAATGGCAAGTGTAACCTTTATCATGCGGTAGGCTTTCATGCGGTAGGCTTGGGCCTTGCCACATATCTCCAGAGTTAGAAAAATTGAGGGTCCTAATCTTCTAAGCCTATCAAACTAAAAAGTGGACTATTCTAAATGAAGTACAAGTACTTCTTACAATATATCCTAAAGTCCACAAAGAGTAAAATTAGGTTATGGGATCAATCAAATTAAGGTAATAGGAGTGGTTTATAATAAGCATACCCAACAGGTAGCGTTTGAGTACGTCAAACATAATGTTCATTATGTGGAAGACCATGATAATCTCAGCTTCAGGTCTAATGATTCAAATGGTATGACTATTATGAGATTTAATTATGACATTAGATCATGACATAAATCTCATAACGGGCCTATCCAGTACATTGTTCTCCAACAAATACCCACAAGTACAAGTACTATTATGCACCATAATCATCATATGATTATCCATTAAACTCATGCTAGCCCTTCATAAGTTCTAGGGACAATGATTATTATAATAAACATGCAAAAGATATAATAATCGGGTTTGTTATCTCTATAACTATGAAGCTATGATATAACGCATAGGCCTTTCTCAAGGGCCTAGGGCTTAATATCCAACAATCTCCCACTTGCACTAGGCCCAATCAACGTGTATCCAATACCCATTGAGCTTAGTTATGATCTCCATCATTATTGCAAGCGAGCTTATGTAAGATGATTATCCTTGTTATCATCATATGGTACTTTGCATATTTTGTCATCTTCCATCTTTGATGATTTCTCGAATGAGATGAAAATGTTTGAGTATATGTTTAGATGATACATTAGCCCCTTGTATTATGTAATAACAATTATTACACAATGAAGGTCCACAAAAATTAGTGACACTAGAAACGATTTCTAGTTTACTAATTAGCATCTTAATCCAAACAATTTTCTAGTTGCATCCCATGATACTAGATACTCAACCTTTTGTAGAATAGTAATGGTATATTTAGAACTCTTCTAACACCATTATTTAACAAAAAAAAAAAACATGTATTTATAGTGCAATATTTATCTTTGTTGGTTTGTAAGAATGCATCTATGTAACTGTTACAAGATCATCTTTCATTCCATCAAAGATCAAGAATGCTTCCTTTAGTTCCTTTTCAAGTACATAAGGAAGTTTCTTATCTAGTGACTGTCACTAGGATCCGATTGGTATCATCTCATCATACTCAAAGTATACGAGATATCCGGTCTTGGTACATCAATATGGCTTACATGATAGATCTAATTGCCGAAGCATATGGAATCCTAATCATGTACTCTTACTCACTAGTCTTCCAATAAGACTAAATCTTGTCAAGAGTGATGCCTTTAGACATTTTCAAGTAGCCTCTCCAAGAGTCTTGCATAGTGAACCTTTCACTATCTTGTTTATGTTAGTACATTGACTTCAACCAATCATCATTTTAGATTTATCTCCATAAATCAGTCCAAGGGTATAGGCGGCTTTTATCGAAGTCTTTCATTTAGAAACTCTTTCAAAATGAATTATATGTCAACCACATATATTAGACTATGAATAATGTTATGCTCCCACTAAATTTATTGTAATCACAGGTCTCATCTTTGATGAATTCAAACTCTTTGAATACTACATCAAAATGAAATTTCACTCCAAGTAGTTTGCTTCAATCCATCTCAAGGATTTCTGCAATTTACAAACTTTATTAGAAATTTATGGATCAAAACTTTTAGATTGTATCAAACACATCCTAAAGTATGTTCCTGTTAAGAAATGCTGTTTTGACATCCATTTGTCATATTTCATATTCAAAATATGAGGTCATGACAATTAGAATTCTAATAACATTAAGCATGACTGTATGCAACAAAGTTTTATCATAATCGATATTATGAGTTAACTTTACTCAATTAGTCGTGCTTTAATAATATGCACCTTGCGGTCCATGTCTGTTTTCTCCAAGAAAACTCATTTTCTATCATATGGTTTTTAAACCTTAGGGTAGAACAATCAAGTTCGAAACTTGATTATGATACATGGATTGTGTCACGACCCGAAAACTAGGCTCTATTTTATTAGTAATAAATAATTATTATTTATTTAATTGCTTATTTATTTATTTAAATTATTATTTATTTAAATATTTATGTGTGCACTTTATGTGTCATAATAAATTATGTCTAGCATTTTAATTGGTCTTTTGTGCTAGTGTAGAGTTTTGGGGTCTTAATTGTTAGTAGGGAGCGTAAGTATTTGTGTATAGTGTAGAGGAGGGGCCTGAGTGTAAGTTTTTGGAAATAATTCCCCCTACACCCTCTCCTCTCCCTCATTTCCAGCTCATCTCTCTCTCACTCCATCTCCCTCTCTCTTCCATTGCCAAAGAATGGGTAAGTTCTCTCTCACTTCTCTCTACATTTCCATCATCTTCCTCTCTTTATTTCTCATTTCTTAAAACATGAATCATGTTTAGATCGTCGATAGGATCGTAGGAAGCCAAGAAATTTCGAGTTCCGTCACCTTTGAGAAAATCCGAGTAAGTTGCTTTTCCCCCATTTTTATGCTAAAGTGTTCATATCATGTTTATATTATGCTTGATGTGTTATATTTGAAGTTTGGTTGAATTTGGAATTTATTTTGAGTTTTGGTCAAAAATGGTGATTTTAGGAATGTTGGGTTTTGAATCTTGATCTTGGTTGATAAATGGTATTATTTGAGTCCCCATTCTAGTTATAAGTTGTTTTGGGTTCATCTTTATGCTTGGTGGAAGGTTAATTATGTTTGATTTTGGTTGTAATATGAAATGGGTAAGAAAAATTGGTAGAAACCCAGATTTTGGCCGGATTTCGTCCCTCCGGGCAAGGAGGCGCGCGCACCATGTTTTGGGAGGCGCGCGCACCCTTTTCTGCTTCGAAATCGCAGCCTTCTGACCTTAGGAGGCGCGCGCATCACTTTTTATGGAGGCGCGCGCATCCCTCTTTTTCCGGTTTGTCCATTTTTCGTTCGATCTTCCGGAGGCCATAACTTTCTCATCCGGACTCCGTTTTAGGCGTGTAAACAATCGTTTCGAAGATATCTTCGAGTAATACAAGATGGTATAGGTTGTTCAGTTAAGTTATAAGTTTTATACTTCAGGATTTTATTGGGTGTTTGGGCATCTTATGACGTGTTCGTGGTTGTTCCAATCGAATTGATTTTCGAGTAGGACTTGGTCTAGGTTTTAGGCGATGTCCCATAGTACCTAGGGGGTTGTTGTTGAACACCAAAGTGTAGGGTTTAGTCCGGTCGTGATCATGTTCTAAAGATTAACCTTTTGGATTCGTTTGGGGGTTTGGGATTGGTTCGTTAAGGACGGAGGTAAAGCGTGTATTGGCAATTGGGTACTTACGGTTTGATTAACCTTAAAGTGTATTCATTCTGATTCCTACTTGGAATTCCAGGTGTGATGAGATGGTTGAGTCATAGTCCTAGTATATCTTTATGAGTAAATGTTTAGGGTCTTTTGGTATTAGTCATTGTGCCATTTGTGAGCGACCGTTTTGGTTGTGCTCTTTATGATTAACTTGTGGGAATCATATTTAGGATGTATTTGGTACGTGCCTTATCTCTGAATCATTATGTTTTAATGGTCAATGTTGTTGGACTCTTTTATGAGAAACTCCTTGTGCTATTGTTGTTGAACTCTTCGTGAGTAACCGTTGCATCTTTATGGTGATTATTTGGTATGATTCCCTACTTTGGAATCAATGGTTGTTTATTGTGCTAGTATTTTATTACTTAGCCTTTACTTGAAAGTCCAGCTGGTATTTTGTGTGTGTTTGGGCGATGCGAAACATTATGATGGCACAGCCAAGTCCATTGTGATGTTGACCATTGTTTTGCCCCATTATTACCCTCCTCCAGATTGGCCTTGGATGTGAGAAGAGCTAGCTCCTTTGTGTGCATTTTAGCTTTACTTGGAGCATGACTTTGTGGCATGTCTCCCGTCCCTTGTGACACTTCATTTGGTTATTGGTTCCGGTACCGGGTTTCTCTTCAGCTTTTATGCTGCTATGAAGATGGTTTGTTTGGTTGATGGGTTGATTGGTCGCTTCTGATCGGGGTTTTCTCTTCAAGCTTTCATGCTGCTATGAAGATGTTGATTGTGGTTATTGAAGCTGCGCAGCGACCTTTATTTGGTTCTTTCAGTTGGGTGAAACCTTGGCTATGTATCCACCTATGAGTATTTATTTCAGCTTTATGTGTTGCATGATGAGCTGGTCGTTATTTCCAACCGGTATGGGACGGTTGGCGATAGGGAGCCTCTCATTTGTTGTTATATGTTTATTTATATGATTGATTATTGGACACTACTGTTTGACAGCATGTCACTTATTATTCCGTTGCTATCTGTCATATGTTAATTGCTATTGGTTATTGCATAATAGCATGGCATGTAGTTGCATTAGTAACTTACTGAGATTTTATCTCACCCCGTTTATTTCCATCTTTGTTTTTCCTTAACCCCCCCCAGGAGGAAAATGATTAGGTTTTGCGGTTCGAGGAGGACGTCGAGAGGTTTGAGATTTTGAGGCAGGTTGTTATGGATCGGTTTACATTATTTAAATGTATAACCTTTTGGGGATAGTTTTACCATTATTGACGTCATTAAGAATTGTATATTTTATTCTTTTGGGTATAAGCTGTGGAGCTTGTGTTAGATGTACTTTGTTGATTTAAACTTGGATTTGTAAAACCTTGTGTTATCATCTTTTGGTTCAAAATGGAATATCTAACTTCTATATTTTAGAGTTTTGGTTCTAAGTCGACGTCCAGCTCGCGATCTCGGGCCGCGGGGTTCGGGGTCGCGACAGTTGGTATCAGAGCCATGGTTTGGCTCTAAGTATAAGTCTAGGTGGATTAGTATGACCTAGGTGGGTAGTTGTGTTCGGAGTGAGTAACGATGAGTATTTTATGCAGGTATTTGTTTGTGATGGCTAGAAGAAGAATTGGTGAAGCTTCTAGTGGGACTCAGAATCTTAATGGTCTAAGGGAAGAAAACCGTGCAGTGTTTCAGGACAGGTTTGAAGTGGCCGTGAAAGCAATTCGTGACCAAGGGCCGAGAGAGGAACATGTAGCACCTCTGCGATATGGGTTGGAGCAGTTCTTGAAGTTGAAACCAAGTGAGTACGACGGTGAGCCTGATGTGAAGAAGGCCGAGCTATGGATAGAATCGATGGAGAAAATCTACGAGGTCTTTGGTTGCACTGATGAGGATAGGGTTCTGTTTTCAGCTTATAAGCTCGTGGAGCTGCGGAACATTGGTGGAAGGCACTGAAGACCAGTTGGGATGCGACTCTTGTACCATATCCTTGGGAGTGGTTCGTGAAGAAATTCAAGGATCATTTTATCTTTTTAGTGAATCAAAACCGGAAAGAGATCGAGTTCCTCAGCTTGGAGCAAGGCATGATGTTAGTAGCACAGTACTCAGCTAAGTTCACAGAATTAGCCAGGTGTTGTGAATACCTTGTGCGGACCGAGGAGCAGAAAGCGATGAGATTGATCAGGGGTTTGAAGACATCCATCCGGACTCAGCTTATAGCACAGCGGATTCAGACTTATCAGGATGCGGTGGATCGAGCCTACTTAATTGAGCAGGATATTGGGGAACACAGAAGGAAGACTGAGATGGTTAACCCGGGTAAGCCAGGAGGGCAGAGTAAGTCACAACAGCAACATTCGGATAACAGAGGTAATTCTGGAGTGCAAACTCGATTCAGAAGGCAACTTCAAGGCAACCAACAGTAGGAAATCAAGGCTCTAATAAGGGTACACGAAATGGGAAAGTCTGCAGTTACTGTCAGAGGAAAGGACACTCAGAAGACAAGTGTTGAAAGAAGCAAGGAAAATGTGTGAAGTGTGGTCAGTCGGGACACTTTGTTAAAGATTGTCCTAGGTTTAGAGTTCAGTCATCGGGGACAGGAACTGGAATATCACAGGGTCAGAAGAGGGATGCTTCGGGAAGCCCAAGATTTCGGGTAGAGTATTTGCAATCAATCAGCACTCAGCGGGTGATTCATCAGTTTCAGAAGGTATTATTTTGCATCGAGAGAGCGAGCGCGTGCATTTTAGGATCATTGCATTCACATGTTTCTGTGCATTTAGTTGCATTTATTTCTTTTGAGTCTTTAACTTATGTGTTGTCAGTGTCTACTCCTATGGAGGAGTGTAGGATGTCTGATGGAGTCTTATGTGCTCATGTTGTGCTTAAAGGTAGATATAACTTACCTGCTAAATTGGTCATATTGCTATTATAAGATTTTTGATGTCATTTTGAGAAGGGAAATGTCATGCTTTTGTCGATGGTTGTAGGGAAATTGTTACATCCTCTCTTCCCTTTTGCCTAAAATTGTTTTGAGACTGTTCATTTGGGTAGAGTTATACCTATCTTTCCTTAATTGAAATCCGAGTATTTAGTTTCGGTGAATTGTTGGGCGTATTTATCGTTTGTGAAAATTTCTATTTTATTTCTGAATAGTACCTAGTAATTGGGGAGAACCTTGGGTTAAATTGAGTTGTTATAGTACAAGGTTGTAGTGCTAATATTTAGATCAATGTCCTTATGGCATCGGTTGGGTTATAAGAGTTGAGGATTCAAATTGAGGATTTCTGGATAGGAGATTTTGTTTACTTGTAGTGCATCTACGTGAGCGCATCGGAATTGGATAGTATGAGGAAAAGCATGATGTGTTATGGGATATGAGTATATTATGGAAGTTATAATCATCGATAGTGGTGAGCGTGTTAAGTTAGAAAAGACTAATAAGTACATTTTGGGAGAGTAACAATTTCTCGATCTATGTTAAAGGCATTTTGAATTTTGGTTAGAGAGTGGTTCTATGGTCCTAAATCTCTCCTTGGTGGCGTTTCGCGATTTGGATCAAGGGTATGTGGAGGAAGTGGAGTATCAATACTTGGGCATAATTAAGGAATATCATGATTTGGCACTGGGTCAATTGGAACGTTGCTAGCTAATTGGTTTATTATGATGGTAGTACCATTAAGCTTAAATATCATTAAGTCAATAAATGTATGCGTGAGAGACTAACTGGGTTTAGCTATTGAATTTAGAGTTCGTTGATTTCCTTTGGGTATATGAGCACGGATTATGACTTAAATGGGAGTTAGAGAAAATCTTTTGAAGATGAAATTTGGATCGTTTTGCGGACTATTGAGTATATTGAATGGTTTAGGCTTCAAGACCAGATTAATGAAGGGATGAGAGTATAACATAGATTTAAGTGGACACTTTGTACGAGATATTTTGGGGTTTGTATGGTACTATTTATTTAAGGTGTTAACTCAAAGTGAAGACACTATAATGGTAATCCATAGAGGTATAGCCATTTCGATGAATATTGTGGAAATAGAAATTTCTTTAGCCTTTTTATATTTTTAAAAGCTAATTAGGCTCGGGATGGTGATGTTTTGAATTTCTGGGGAATACTACTAAGTATGCGATTTACAAAAGGAAACACCTTTGCAGTGTAATTAAGATTGTGAATAAGGTGAGCTTGGGATATCTCGAGAGTTATGTTTGGGAACAATTGGGATTCTCCAATTTTGATTATGGATTCTAATTAGTAGTGAATGTTATGTTGAAGGAAGTTATGTGCGAGAGGTCGTGGTATTGTGAACATTATTTAGGGTTACTACGTGGTGGTTTAGAATGGACAATTGAGGAATTTGAGAAATGGCGGAACTATCGTATCCATAGCTATTGGGTCTTTCGGGTAAGTCTCGTTAAAATTCGGGTCGAATTTTCTTTAAGGGGGAGTGAATGTCACGACCCGAAAACTAGGCTCTATTTTATTAGTAATAAATAATTATTATTTATTTAATTGCTTATTTATTTATTTAAATTATTATTTATTTAAATATTTATGTGTGCACTTTATGTGTCATAATAAATTATGTCTAGCATTTTAATTGGTCTTTTGTGCTAGTGTAGAGTTTTGGGGTCTTAATTGTTAGTAGGGAGAGTAAGTATTTGTGTATAGTGTAGAGGAGGGGCCTGAGTGTAAGTTTTTGGAAATAATTCCCCCTACACCCTCTCCTCTCCCTCATTCCCAGCTCATCTCTCTCTCACTCCATCTCCCTCTCTCTTCCATTGCCAAAGAATGGGTAAGTTCTCTCTCACTTCTCTCTACATTTCCATCATCTTCCTCTCTTTATTTCTCATTTCTTAAAACATGAATCATGTTTAGATCGTCGATAGGATCGTAGGAAGCCAAGAAATTTCGAGTTCCGTCACCTTTGAGAAAATCCGAGTAAGTTGCTTTTCCCCCATTTTTATGCTAAAGTGTTCATATCATGTTTATATTATGCTTGATGTGTTATATTTGAAGTTTGGTTGAATTTGGAATTTATTTTGAGTTTTGGTCAAAAATGGTGATTTTAGGAATGTTGGGTTTGAATCTTGATCTTGGTTGATAAATGGTATTATTTGAGTCCCCATTCTAGTTATAAGTTGTTTTGGGTTCATCTTTATGCTTGGTGGAAGGTTAATTATGTTTGATTTTGGTTGTAATATGAAATGGGTAAGAAAAATTGGTAGAAACCCAGATTTTGGCCGGATTTCGTCCCTCCGGGCAAGGAGGCGCGCGCACCATGTTTTGGGAGGCGCGCGCACCCTTTTCTGCTTCGAAATCGCAGCCTTCTGACCTTAGGAGGCGCGCGCATCACTTTTTATGGAGGCGCGCGCATCACTTTTTATGGAGGCGCGCGCATCCCTCTTTTTCCGGTTTGTCCATTTTTCGTTCGATCTTCCGGAGGCCATAACTTTCTCATCCGGACTCCGTTTTAGGCGTGTAAACAATCGTTTCGAAGATCTCTTCGAGTAATACAAGATGGTATAGGTTGTTCAGTTAAGTTATAAGTTTTATACTTCAGGATTTTATTGGGTGTTTGGGCATCTTATGGCGTGTTCGTGGTTGTTCCAATCGAATTGATTTTCGAGTAGGACTTGGTCTAGGTTTTAGGCGATGTCCCATAGTACCTAGGGGGTTGTTGTTGAACACCAAAGTGTAGGGTTTAGTCCGGTCGTGATCATGTTCTAAAGATTAACCTTTTGGATTCGTTTGGGGGTTTGGGATTGGTTCGTTAAGGACGGAGGTAAAGCGTGTATTGGCAATTGGGTACTTACGGTTTGATTAACCTTAAAGTGTATTCATTCTGATTCCTACTTGGGAATTCCAGGTGTGATGAGATGGTTGAGTCATAGTCCTAGTATATCTTTATGAGTAAATGTTTAGGGTCTTTTGGTATTAGTCATTGTGCCATTTGTGAGCGACCGTTTTGGTTGTGCTCTTTATGATTAACTTGTGGGAATCATATTTAGGATGTATTTGGTACGTGCCTTATCTCTGAATCATTATGTTTTAATGGTCAATGTTGTTGGACTCTTTTATGAGAAACTCCTTGTGCTATTGTTGTTGAACTCTTCGTGAGTAACCGTTGCATCTTTATGGTGATTATTTGGTATGATTCCCTACTTTGGAATCAATGGTTGTTTATTGTGCTAGTATTTTATTACTTAGCCTTTACTTGAAAGTCCAGCTGGTATTTTGTGTGTGTTTGGGCGATGCGAAACATTATGATGGCACAGCCAAGTCCATTGTGATGTTGACCATTGTTTTGCCCCATTATTACCCTCCTCCAGATTGGCCTTGGATGTGAGAAGAGCTAGCTCCTTTGTGTGCATTTTAGCTTTACTTGGAGCATGACTTTGTGGCATGTCTCCCGTCCCTTGTGACACTTCATTTGGTTATTGGTTCCGGTACCGGGTTTCTCTTCAGCTTTTATGCTGCTATGAAGATGGTTTGTTTGGTTGATGGGTTGATTGGTCGCTTCTGACCGGGGTTTTCTCTTCAAGCTTTCATGCTGCTATGAAGATGTTGATTGTGGTTATTGAAGCTGCGCAGCGACCTTTATTTGGTTCTTTCAGTTGGGTGAAACCTTGGCTATGTATCCACCTATGAGTGTTTATTTCAGCTTTATGTGTTGCATGATGAGCTGGTCGTTATTTCCAACCGGTATGGGACGGTTGGCGATAGGGAGCCTCTCATTTGTTGTCATATGTTTATTTATATGATTGATTATTGGACATTACTGTTTGACAGCATGTCACTTATTATTCCGCTGCTATCTGTCATATGTTAATTGCTATTGGTTATTGCATAATAGCATGGCATGTAGTTGCAATAGTAACTTACTGAGATTTTATCTCACCCCGTTTATTTCCATCTTTGTTTTTCCTTAACCCCCCCCCCCCCCAGGAGGAAAAGGATTAGGTTTTGCGGTTCGAGGAGGATGTCGAGAGGTTTGAGATTTTGAGGCAGGTTGTTATGGATCGGTTTACATTATTTAAATGTATAACCTTTTGGGGATAGTTTTACCATTATTGACGTCATTAAGAATTGTATATTTTATTCTTTTGGGTATAAGCTGTGGAGCTTGTGTTAGATGTACTTTGTTGATTTAAACTTGGATTTGTAAAACCTTGTGTTATCATCTTTTGGTTCAAAATGGAATTTTTAACTTCTATATTTTAGAGTTTTGGTTCTAAGTCGACGTCCAGCTCGCGATCTCGGGCCGCGGGGTTCGGGGTCGCGACAGATTGCCCTTTTAGATTTCATGACTCCAAGTCATTGATCTAAAACCGGAGCGGACTTTGCATCTTGATAGGTGATAGGTCAATCATTCACAATGATATCTTCCTTATTACTTTCTATTACGAGAAATCAACATTTCTTGTTATAGATAGTATCATATCATATATGCAAATAACTTGTTATAGTTGAACGAATTTCCACAACTCCTTGTGAAACTTTGTTCAACTTCCATCTTAGGTTCTATGTTATTTTCTGGGTCCCGAACTCTTCGAGATACATTTTATTTTCACTAGTTCTTTAGAGATAAACGATTTATCTAGAAAGTACTACTTTGAGTAACAAACGATTTCTACTCATTAAAGGGTGTAAAATCAATATCATTAAGATATTCCACAAAATACATTAATTAGATTTGGGTGTGATTTTGTCCAAGACACCACTTTTCACAAAAGTATCACGTCACAAATCTTTATGAAAGACAAACCAAGTTTTCTTTCATTCCATATCTCATATGGTATCAGTCGAACCTCCTTAGATGAAACTCAATTTAGTGTAAGCGCAGCTGTTTCCAGCACATAATCTAGAAGGTTAATTAAATATCAATTTGACTTATTATGAGGTGAAAGACAGCAGTTTGCAGACAATCTGCAGTTTTCTGTGAACAGTGGCCGTACGGCTCATTGCTAGGCGTACGCCTAAATCGCAGTCGTATGGATGTTGTTTCCAGATTCTGTTTTTCTTATTATGCAGACTTTCTGAAGAATTCTCGTAAAGTCCAGGGCTCAAATATTCATTACTTTGATCAGATCAGAGTACACTAATACTTTGCCATGAGATACTAAAATCATTTCCAAGCATTGTTACTTTAGTGAACCACATACATCAATATGTATTAGTCCAAAAGAGTATTTCCTTTCACTACTATTAGTAAAAGGCGCCTTGATCAATTTTCAAGATTCACATATATCACATGATTCGAAATCATATGAATTTAAAAGTCTGTCCCATGGAATTTTAGATATGTGTTTCTTATCATTAATATAGACATCAATGCTTTTTAAGAATGTAACACTTACATCCTTAGATTCAGATTTCCATTATTTATGTTATACTCATTATTTTGTTCTTCTAAAATAAGGATATAAAGCCCCATTATATGATTAACAATAAAGTAAATCATATTTAATGGAGCACTTCCTTATTCAAAATAAGAAATATCCATTATCTTCTAATGAAGAAACCAAAATAATATTTCTACTTAAAGTAGGAACATCACAATATTTGTTCAAAAGAAATATGAACCCATTAGGTAAAGACACTTCGCAAGTTCATATGATTAATGTTGCAACCATTGCATCATTATCAACACATAGGTTAATCTTTACCCTTTTAAGTAGTCTTTCTATTTCTTAAGTCTTACACATTTATACAAATGTGGGATCCATATCCGGTATCCGATACCTAAAGAACTTAGAAGTAGAACCTTAACATAAATACTTGAAGTGGTACTCCTACTACCCTTCCTTTTAATCTTTTAATTCAAATTGTAATTTCTCCTATGGTCAATCACATAGCCATGGGAGGAATTACATCCTCATGATTTTAGGTTTAGCCACAAACATTTCCTTTAGGCTTGACAACTCTTGTCTTGCCTTTATCTTAAATCCTTGTCTTTATTAACCTTTAGAGTTTGAGAAGGTTTCCATTTCATATTAAGACTTAGCATTTTATATATCAAATGTTGATTATGAATTAATATCAAATTCGTTTGTTAGTTCCAAACTAACTTGATCACCAAGCCATCTAAGGTAATTAATATGTCTCTCCATATTCAAAACATGAGAACTTATCAACTTACCTTTCATTCATCACATAAATGTTAGGATCTAATCAATCTCAATTTTTTCTTGCCTTTTTTGCTTGTAGGAACGCTTCCTACGCGATTGCTTATCACATAAGCATTCATGTGTTTTAGATACTTCTAAAGTTATAAACACTTGGTAGCAAGTCGTAGGACAATTGACATCTATAGAATCATCCACATGTTTCTAATCAATATTTTTGTCCATCCTTAAGGCATTAGGTTTCTTAGGAATATGATTTATTAAGAATTCATAACTTCCGTTCTTGCTTTAGAACAATTCTTAAGCTCATGACTGGGTCAAGGAAGTTAGTCTTATTCTTATTCTTTTTCGTGGGGTCAATCGCAGTAATTATACATGATCAATGTTTAACACATTCTACAAAATATGCAAATAAATATACACATATTTCATACCATTATCATTTAAAGATATATAATGTATTTCATAAATACTCCCACAAAATTATACACCTTCAAATATAACAATTGTATAATATAATTTAAGTGGGCTAAGATCCGTATTTCACCCAACTTTTAGTCGGCTAGGGCACGACTGCTCAAAATCAAGTTATTTAGGTAGATAACTCATCTAACGCAGCAGAATAAATCCAAAAGCCTAGATTCATTAAAGATGACTAAATTAATACGGAGATGAATTTAGAATACTAACCGCGGTGATGCTTTAAAATTTTCAGATCTTCAATCATTGTTCTTCGCGCTTCTTTCAATCACGATCGCAGGAACACGACCTCAAGGCTTGGATCATGAACTTGGAGGAGTTGATTCCAATGCCCTCTATGTTTATCCACACGCGAACGAATATCAAGAACTTTTCTTGATCCGGATTGCTAGACCCAATAGAAAACATTTCTATTATGAAGGCTATATGAAAATATAGTTCTTGTTCTTGAGGAAGAAGAAGACCTAATTTTCTCTCTATAGAGAGGGATATTTAAACTCATTAAACCTAAACCCTTTAGGAGAAATAGGTTAAAACTAGTCATAATACGAAATCAGGAAACTGGGCCTGAACAGGGCCTGCTCGGCCGAGTCCTTTGAGGTGCTCGGCCGAGCGCCTCTAAATCTGACCATTCTGTTTCTCTTGCTCGGCCGAGTCCTTTGAGGTTCTCGGACGAGCACCACCAGAATGTCAATTTTAGCCTTTTAAATAATTCATTCTTTTGTGTGTGACCCCATAGGATTATATTAAGTTGGCAATGAGTTCCAACACATTTCTACTCATAAATCATGAGCGGAATCTAGCAAGCCATCATGACTACCCAATTTATATAACTTGTCAAAGTTCGTGAATCCTTTATAGAACATATCATAATCCTTTTGTCCACGATGTCACTGAACAGAAGCCATGATCAATGGACAACTTAGAATGCTCAATACTTTCTCGATTCCGAATAGTTTGATAACACAAATGATATCGATCTCATCAATTAATTTGAGCACGACCATGCATTTCATCAACACTATTCATCGAGGGGCCCAAGCCTGACATCTCTCATATTGAGGGACAAATCCAATCTTGACTTATTACTCTTCCCTACATAGCTTTGATCATGCCAATCATATCCTTTATAATTACTTGGTTAAGTGTAACGTTTGAATATGTCAAACATGATCTCCACTATGTGGAAGATCGTAATAATCTCAGGTCTAGGGATTCAATGATATAACTATTAGAGGTTTAATTATGACATTATGACCATGACATAAACCTCATCTTTGGGTCATGTCCAGTATATGTTCACCAACATATACCCATAAGTTTAACTTGTATCTCAACACATAATCATCATATGATTATCTAATTAAACTTATACTAGTCTTCATAAGTACTAGGGATGGGGATTATTATAATAAACATGCAAAAGATATAATAATCAACATCCAATATCTTTATTAAGACATAATCAATAGTTAACATTAATCGTTCAAATAACGTGCTAGAGCATACAACACCAACAATCTCCCACTTGCACTAGGCCTAATTAATGTATCGAATACCCATAGACCTAACATGACCATCATGCTTTGCTTGCGGAAGACCTTTTGTCAATGGGTCGGCAATGTTATCATCAGTTGATACTCTGCATATATTCACGTCTCCTCTATCAACGATCACTCGAATGATATGAAAACGCCTAAGTATGTGTTTAGATTTGTGATGCGATCTAGGTTCCTTTGCTTGAGCAATAGCACCATTATTATCACAATAAAGGTCTATTGGATTAGCAATGATAGGAACCACCCTAGTTCACCAATGAACTTCTTAATCCAAACAGCCTCTTTAGCAGCATCGGATGAAGCTATATACTCAGCTTCAGTTGTAGAATCAGCAACGATACTCTACTTAGAACTCTTCCAGCTTACAGCACCACCATTTAGCATAAACACAAAACCAGATTGTGATCTATAATCATCCTTGTCAGTTTGGAAGCTTGCATCTGTGTAACCCCTTACAACAAGATCATCTTCCAAACGTATATATACCAAAAATAAGTCTTTAGTCCTTCTCAAGTACTTAAGAATCGCTTTGACAGCTATCCAGTGACACTCACCAGGATCTGATTGGTATCTGCTCGTCATGCTCAAAGCATAAGAGACATCCGGTCTAGTACATATCATGGCATACATAATGGATCCAATTGCAGAAGCATATGGGATTCCATTCATGCGTTCTCGCTCATCAGTTGTCTGAGGACACTGAGTCTTGCTAAGAGTTTTACCATGTAACACTGGCAGACTACCTCTCTTAGAGTCTTCCATACGGAATCTTCTAAGAACCTTATCAATGTATGTGCTTTGACTTAAACCAATCAATTTTCTAGATCTATCACGATAGATCTTTATGCCAAAGATGTAAGCAGCTTCTCCCATATCTTTCATTGAGAAACACTTTCGTAACCAAGTCTTTATAGACTGAAGTGCAGGAATGTCGTTTCCCATGAGCAATATGTCATCAACATATAGCATTAGAAATAATACTACGCTCCCACTAATTTTCTTGTATACACAAGGTTCATCTTCGTTCTTGATAAAGCCAAACTCTTTGACCGATTCATCAAATCGAAGATTCCAACTCCTAGAGGCTTGCTTCAATCCATAGATGGATCTCTGCAACTTGCATACTTTATTAGAATTTTCTGGATTTACAAAACCTTCAGGTTGTGTCATATAAACATCCTCAAGTAAGTTCCTGTTAAGGAACGTTGTTTTGACATCCATTTGCCATATCTCATAGTCAAAATATGCGGCTATGGCAATTAAAATTCTTATAGACTTGATCATTTCTACGGGCGAAAAGTTTTCATCATAGTCAATACCATGAATCTTCCTATAGCCTTTCGCTACAAGTCTAGCTTTATAAGTATGCACCTTTCCATCCATGTTAGTTTTCTTTTTGAAAACCCATTTGCATCCTATGGTTTTTACACCTTCGGGTACATCTATCAAGCTCCAAACTTGATTATCATACATGGAATGGATTTTAGATTCCATGGCTCCAAGCCATTTATCTGAATCAGGAGCGGACATCGCTTCTTGGTAGGAAGTAGGTTCATCATTCTCAATGATTTCTACTTCATTACTATCTGTTATGAGAAATCCATATCTCTCGGGTTCGGATCGTAACCTACTAGATTTACGACGGACTTGACTATCTTGAACAGTTTCCACAACTCCTTGTGTAACTTGTTCAGATTCCTCCATCGGTTCAATGTTAGTTTCGGGTTCTCGAATCTATTCAAGATTAATTTTACTCCCATTGATTATTTTGGAGAGAAACTGTTTCTCTAGAAAGGTACCAGTTCGGGCGACAAACACTTTGTTGTCTGCACGGTTGTAAAAGTAATATCCTTTAGTTTCCTTAGGATATCCCATGAAATTACATTTATCAGATTTATGTGCAAGTTTGTCAGAGATAAGTCTCTTGACAAATGCCTCACAACTCCAAATCCTCATGAAAGAAAGACAAGGTTTCTTTCCACTCCATATCTCATATGGAGTCTGTTGAACCGCTTTAGTAGGAACTCTATTTAGTGTGAACGCAGTAGTTTCTAATGCATGACCCCAAAAGGACAGTGGAAGATCACATTGATTCATAATCGATCGAACCATATCCAATAAAGTCCGGTTCCTCCTCTTGGACACACCATTCCACTGTGGTGTTCTGGGTGGAGTTAACTGTGAAACAATTCCACAATCTTTAAGATGATCATCAAATTTTTGGCTCAAATATTCACCACCACGATCTGATTGAAGTGCTTTAATAGTTTTTCCAAGTTGATTCTATACTTCATTTTGAAATATTCTAAATATCTCAAAAGATTCACTTTTGTGCTTCATTAAGTAGACATAGCCATATCTACTAAAATCATCAGTGAATGTTATGAAGTATTGATATCCGCCCCTAGTACTGCTACTTAATGGTCCGCATACATTAGTATGTATAAGTCCCAATAAGTCACCAGCCCTTTCACTACTCTTAGTAAAAGGTGTCTTTGTCATCTTTCCAAGTAGAAAGTACTCACAAGTTTCATATGATTCAAAATCATGTGAATCTAAAAGTCCGTCCCCATGGAGTTTTGAGATACGCTTCTCATTTATATGACTAAGACCGCAATGCCACAAGTATGTATGGTTTTCACCATTAGGTTTGGATCTCTTATTTATGTTATATATTTCCTTATTATTTTGTTCTTCAAGATTCAGGATATAAAGTCCATTATATGAGTCTGCAATACAATAGAGCAAATCATCATAATAGACAACACATTTATTGTTCTTAACAAGAAAAGAATATCCTTCATTATCTAGCGAAGAAACTGAAATAATATTCTTACTCAAACTTGGGACATAATAGCAATTGTTCAAAACAAGTATTAGTCCAGTAGGTAAAGTGACTTCATAAGTCCCTACGGCTAATGCAACAACTCTTGCTCCATTTCCCACACGTAGGTCAATTTTACCTTTGTTGAGTTGTCTCTTATTCTTTAGTCCTTGCACACTCGTACAAATGTGGGATCCACATCCGGCATCAAATACCCAAGAACTAGAAGTAGAGAGATTAATTTCTCTAACAAAAATATCCGAAGTAATAGTCTCAACATCCTTTACTTCCTTTTGATCTTCTAGACGTCTTTTACAATTTTCATCCCAATGGTCAATCTGATTGCCATGGTGAGAAATTGTACCTTTTGGAGTTTTAATCTTAGTTACATCCTCTGCTTTAGACTTGACAACTCTTGTCTTATCTAAATATTTAAATCCTATCTCCATCTCAAAACCTTTTTGCCAAGCTTGCATAAGGAACCTTTCCTTTAAGAGTTTGCTTATCACATAAGCATCTATGTGTTCTTGATACTTCTCAAGTATTAAAAGAATGCGTAACTCCAAGAGAAATTTAAAGAATCATCAACATGTTTCTTATATATGTCTTTGAGTGTCCCTAGGACATTGACAATAGTTTCTCTTGACTTAGGATTATCCAGAATGCGTAACTCCAATTCTTGCTTAAGAACAATTCTTAAGCTCATGAAACAATCAAGGAGTTTTGAAGCATTCTCTTTTAATTCAAGGATAGATCGCAATGACGGAGTTTGATTATTGTTTAATACCATTATCTACACACATAAGCAAACATGTATCCATACATAAGTACCAACTTTATTAAAGATATTATAAATAATAGTTCATAAATACTCCCACTAAATTATATAACCTTCATTAGGAATCATGCATAATATAATTTAAATGGGCCAAGATCCATATTTCACTTGATTTGTGAGTCTGCTTTAGCATGAACCTCAAAATCAAGCTATTTAGGTAGATAACTCCTTGTCAATCATATCATATATGACTCTTAGATCCTTTTATGAGATTCCTTAGACATTTTATGTCAGAAGCATGTTTTAATCTCATCTTATGCCTTCAGCCTAAAATTGTTTTGATAGCCTAATTAAGTTCAACCACTTTAAACGTGTAGACAATCTTTGTCTCATCTTGCTTCTCAAAGATAGAATTATGTGCCTCGCTTTGGCGAATAAACCACATCAAAACGATCAAAGTACTTGACAAGTGTTTTAATCGTGGATGGCATAGAACTTAATTTTTTTTAAGAAGGTTCAACACATATAGCATGGTAACATGTTTATACATAATATAAACACATAAAGCATCGATTAACAGTTTAATTAATCCCATTAATTAAACTATGATTTCATGTGATTGATTTATGGGGATAAATTTTTTAACACATAATTGAGAGCACGATTGTACGGTCGAAACTAAGACAAAAGGCATCCACAATCCCGTACCAAATTTAGAAACTAGAAGAAACAACTATGTAAGGTCAAAACTAAGCCAAAAGGCATCCACAATCCCTTACATAAAGTAACTCGATTCTAAATTATTTTGTCTCATCAATTTATTACTTTGACCTTGAGATTTGTTTTCAGGAAACACGGTTTCTTAAACAAGCCATCTGACAAACAAAATTCAATCCAAATTGATTTCGAACATGACATTTAATTTCAGGAAACACGGTTTCTTAAACCAGCCATCTGAAAAACAAATTTTGTCCAAAATCCTTCTGCTCGGCCGAGTCCTTTGAGGTGCTCGGCCGAGCACATTTGTGTTTCAAAAACTGTACCTTCTGATCCTTCTGCTCGGCCGAGTCTTATGAGGTGCTCGGCCGAGCACGCCTGTCAGAACAAATTTTTCGAATTTTAATCCTAAAATTGTCTTCCCGATTCAATTAGGGTTTGGTGTTCATGATGATTAAATCACCATGTTCATCAAAACCTTGAATAAACAATTTATTCATGAATCAAGGATCATCAACAAATCAATCCAATTATTTTTTGATGATCACAAGGAACATAATAATCGAATTATTATTTCAATCTTAGATCCCACATAACGTATTTAAATGGTGCGATTTTATGATCTCCATATATCTCATATACATACATAAAATAAAAATCACATAAAACATCATGAATCTAAATTCAAATAGCATGCCAACACATATAATCCAATTATATTATTAACATGATATTATTAAAATAATTATGATGAACGGGTTTCTGATACCACTGTTGGGTTTTGCATAATCAAACGCAGCGGAATAAACCCAAAAGCCTAGATTCATTCAAGATGATTAAATTAATACGGCGATGAATATAGAATACTAACCGCGGTGATGCTTTAAATTTTCAGATCTTCAATCTTTATTCTTCGCGCTTCTTTGAATCACGATCGCAGGAACACGACCACAAGGCTTGGATCACGAACTTGGAGGAGTTGATGCCAACGCCCTTTATGTTTATCCACACGCGAACGAATATAAAGAACTCTTCTTGATCCGGATTGCTAGACCCAATAGAACACGTTTCTATTATGAAGGCTACATGAAAATATAGTTCTTGTTCTTGAGGAAGAAGAAGACCTAATTTTCTCTCTTGGAGGCTCTTTTATTGATAAAGTATCAATTATTTTTGATTAGGGTATAGAGAGGGGTATTTAAACTCATTAAACCTAAACCTGTAGATACCCCGGGAGGAACCACGGCTTTAGGCTCGAGTGCGTGGGTTATCCTAGGATGTCAAACTTGTTTTTAGAGTTGCCACCTATGTTTTGAGGAACATAAGAAAAACCTATTGATAATAGCCTAAGTTTGATTACGAAAACAGAGATTCTTTGTTTTGAGGTTCGGGGGTTAGGTTACGAGATGGGAAGTACCGAAACACCCATCTCGCCCAACTAAAGTTGGTCTTGCTTGATCAAAATCTACATGAATGATTAACGTTCTTCTTCTTCTTCTTCTTTAAATCATAAAAAGGGGGTTTTAAAATAGAGTTTGGAATGTAGGAGATAACTCCTTAACCAACCTCAATGAGATGAGGTGATCATTAGAGTCATGTCCCAAAATGATTTGGGTGATTGCACTTTGATAAAACAAAAAGAAAGAGAAAAGAGATGAAGCTGAGAAGGGGAAAGAAATAGCTTTACCTAGACTTCAAGAGATTTCAAACACTTCTTGTTGAATTCTTTGGAAAAATCCTTTGGAAAATGCTTTGAAAGTAGGAAATTTGGTTTCTTATTGAGAATGTAAGATTGAGAGCCAAAGGTCCAAGGTCCTTGAAAATGGAGGTAAAGGGGGGTTTTTATAGGTGAAAGAGAGATGTTTTTGGTGCCAAAACTCAGTCACCAAGAAATCTTTCCCGGGCAAAATCTTGTAAATTGAGCAACACAAGATCAAATGTGCGCATCTGGATCCTCCTGTCGGAGGCGCGCGACTCAGAGAAGGCGATTTTGACAGAATGGACTAGAAAGTCAGCCCTGTTATTCAGTTTAGTCCCTGGACTTAACGAAGTCAGTCAGGAACTTAATGGAAGTGACAGAAACTAACGAGAAACACTTAAAATGGGGAGAAACACAAGATCAAATGTGCAATCGGGGTGAGCGGTCCAAGGCGGGGTGTCTACAGAGCCCCTCGGCGACGTGGATTGTAAAGCAAAATGCATCGGCGAAAGTTAAAAACACCCGCCGAGGACATCACCAAGAAAAGGCAAAGACTCGATGAAAGCAAGAATTTGAAATTGCGAGAGATAGTGGTGTGCTCCCTGTGTGAGCGGTTTTTGTTTATAGAGGGGGTAGCATGATCCGTTAGGTGAACCTGCCGGCTGAATATGTTGAATGAGACCGTTAGTGAACCTTTTGAACGAGGCCGTTAGTGAACCTTTGGAGAGGCCGTTAGTGAACCTTTGAAGAGGCCGTTAGTGAACCTTTGAGGAGGCCGTTAGTGAACCTTTGAGGAGGCCGTTGGTGAACCTTTGTAGAGGCCGTTGGTGAACCTTTGTAGAGGCTGTTAGTGAACCTTTGAAGAGGCCGTTAGTGAACCTTTGAGGAGGCCGTTAGTGAACCTTTGTAGAGGCCGTTGGTGAACCTTTGTAGAGGCCGTTGGTGAACCTTTAGAGAGGCCGTTAGTGAACCTTTGAAGAGGCCGTTAGTGAACCTTTGAGGAGGCCGTTAGTGAACCCTTGAATGAGGCCGTTGGTGAACCTTTGTAGAGGCCGTTAGTGAACCTTTGGAGAGGCCGTTAGTGAACCTTTGAAGAGGCCGTTGGTGAACCTTTGGAGAGGCCGTTTAGTGAACCTTTGGAGAGGCCGTTGGTGAACCTTTGTTGACGAATCCGTTAGTGAAATTCGTTGATGAAATATTGCTTTGAAGTCGCGTGCCACTTGGAGTCACACTTGACTTTTTGACTTGTGGGGGTGCGGGCACAGTTGACCGCGACCAGAAGAATGTTCCTGCTGGGGATGAAATGTTGAGATTGGCTCTTGAGGGGGGTATGGCACCCGTGACAGAACTTAGGGAGTTCGGAATCCGTGGAGAAAGATAGCATACTTTTGAGTGGGAGTTTCTATCCTACTTTCAATTTTTGACATGACTTAAGGGCGGACCAGAAGAAGGTGTGCCCAACTGGGTGTCCGAGGACCGGGGCTGTGTCTTGATTTAGGCTGGAGATTTCTGACAAGGCCTTTTCTGAAGTGATCTAGACTTGGGAGGCGCGCGCTTTCCCCTGTAGGCTTGGGACGCGCGCGCATTTCAGACCGCTGGCGGGTGGCGCGCGCGTCTGGGAGGCGGAATTCCGGGCTTGACATTTGCTGGCCAAAAGACCCCCCAACAGCTATAATGTCAGCTTCTGTTCGACCACTTGATTCTCACAGCTCTTTTCTGCCATTTTTGAACATCATATTATTGCTCAACTTTGCTTGTGATCAACATTTTCCATGGCTTCCAATTCTTTTGTTCTTGATGCCAAGGTTGTTAGTGGGTATGAAAAGGACTTGGACACTTTTGTGTATTCTTTCAAGACCCATCCCAAGAAGGCCTTCGTTAAAGACTTCGGGTTCCGAATTCTTTTCACTTTGCGGACGTTGAAGCCGTATTGGGATTTGTTGAGAGCTGCCGCGGCTTTCTAGGATTGCGATAGCCATACCTTCAACTTTTCAGCTAATGAAATGGTGCCGACTGTCGATGATTTCGGGGCCATCCTTGGCATGTCTTTGGCCGGTCGGATTGCCGTCCCTAAATATCACCGTGGTGCCATCCTTGGCATGTCTTTGACATAACTGAGTTGCCGATGTTCTTCAGTTTACACTCGGAGGATCCGGTGGTTCAATCTTTCAAGAGGAATGCCATGGCCGCTTGTCTCTTTAGTGAAGTACTGTTTGTCACACCCTTCGGGACTGCGGATGCGTAGTTGGCTGAGATTATTTTGCAAGCCAAGGAGCAGCAATTTAGTATAATCCCTCTTATTGTAGGGGAGACGTTGCACGGCCTCGATGAGTTACATATGTCACGACCCGAAATCTAGGCTCTATTTTATTAGTAATAAATAATTATTATTTATTTATTTGCTTATTTATTTATTTAAATTGTTATTTATTTAAATATTTATGTGTGCATTTTATGTTTCATAATAATTATGCCTAGCATTTTATTTGAGTCATTTGTGTTAGTGTAGTATTGTTGGGTCTTAAATGTTCATATCATGCTTATATAATGCTTGAGTTGTCTATAGCTCAATACTCGGCTACGTTCACAGAATTAGCCCGGTATTGTGACTATCTTGTGAGGACCGAAGAACAGAAAGCTATGAGGTTTATCCGGGGTTTGAAGACTTCTATCCGTACTCAACTTATAGCCCAAAGGATTGTGACATTCCAGGATGCGGTGGACCGAGCCTATATGATCGAGCAAGATATAGAGGAGCATAAGAAGAAGGTAGAGGTGACTAATCCGAGCAAACAAGGAGGGCAAGGCAAGCCACAAACCCGTTCTGATAACCGAGGTAACTTTGGGGGACAATCTCAGTTCCGAGGGCAACCGATCCCAAGCAACCCGGGTACTACTTCTGGGAACCAAGGAAACCAAAATAGGAGACTTTGTTCCTATTACCAAAAGGAGGGTCATTCTGAGGACCGGTGTTGGAAGAAACAAGGGAAATGTATTAGCTGTGGGCAGTTGGGGCATTTTGCGAAGGATTGCCCGAGATTCAGAGGTCAACCATCCGGATCAGGAGTTGGTACTACTCAGGGTCAGAAAAGGGATGCTACGGGGAAGCCCAAGGTCCAAGGAAGGGTATTTGCCATGAATCAACAACAAGCTACCGATGATCCTTCTGTTATTGGAGGTATTGTTTCTGTGTTTAATGTGAGCGCCCGAGCGTTAGTAGATCCAAGATCATCTGTGCAATTTGCTTCTATGCTAAATGCTGCATTTGAGTCTTTACCTTATGTGCTAGAGGTGTCGACCCCTATAGGAGAATGCTTGGTGACTGATAAAGTCTTTCGTGCTTGTGATGTGCTTATATGTGGTCATGTCTTGTGTGCGGACTTGGTAGTCCTTCCTATTCAGAACTTTGATATTATTTTGGGTATGGATTGGTTGAGCAAGTTTCATGCTTCTGTTGATTGCCGTAGGAAAGTTGTTACTTTTTCTATCCCTGATATGCCTAAATTTGTTTTTGAGGCTATGCCTTCGGGTAAAAATATTCGTATGATTTCCAATGTGAAAGCGAGAAAATTATTGCACCGTGGTTGTGAGGGGTACTTGGCTAGTGTGCTTGATACTAGGAAAGAATCCCCTAGTTTGGAGAGTGTACGGGTAGTTAGGGAATTTCCCGATGTTTTCTCTTCCGAATATAATATGCCTCCCGATCGTGAGATAGAATTTTGTATAGATCTTTTGCCGGGTACGACTCCGATTTCAAAGGCACCATATAGATTGGCTCCCGCAGAGTTGAAGGAACTAAAGGTTCAGTTGCAAGAGTTGCTTGATCGAGGGTTTATCCGCCCTAGTGTTTCCCCGTGGGGAGCACCGGTTTTGTTTGTGCGAAAGAAAGATGGTTCGTTGAGATTGTGTATTGACTACCGAAAGTTGAATCAGGTTACAGTGAAGAACAAGTATCCTCTACCTCACATTGATGATTTATTTGATCAGCTTCAAGGCTCAGTTGTGTTTTCTAAACTTGATTTGAGGAGTGGGTACCATCAGTTGAAGATTCGATCGGAGGATATTTCGAAGACTGCTTTTCGCACTCGGTATGGTCATTACGAGTTCTTGGTTATGCCGTTTGGGTTGACGAACGCGCCTGTCGTATATATGGATTTGATGAACCGGGTTTTCCATCCTTATCTTGATTTGTTCGTGGTGGTCTTTATTGATGATATACTCGTCTACTCTAAATCTAGAGAGGAGCACGAGCAACACTTGAGGACAGTTTTATCCGTTCTTGCGAGGGAGAAATTATTTGCGAAGTTTAGTAAATGCGAATTTTGGCTCGAGAAAGTGTTATTTCTGGGCCATGTTATTTCGAATGACGGGATTTCTGTGGATCCTTCAAAGATTGAAGCTATAGTGGATTGGAAGAGACCCGAGTCAGTGACCGAGATTCGTAGCTTTCTGGGTTTGGCCGGGTATTACCGAAGATTTATTGAGGGGTTTTAGAGGATTGCTACTCCGATGACTCAGTTGACCCGGAAGGATGTACCGTTTGTGTGGAGTGAAAAATGTCAAAGTAGCATCGATGAATTAAAGAAGAGATTAACTACGGCTCCTATTCTTGCGTTACCGAATGGAAATGATGATTTAGTAATTTACAGTGATGCTTTGAAAGAGGGTTTGGGTTGTGTTTTGATGCAGAATGGGAAAGTAATTGCGTATGCTTCGAGGAAGTTGACCCCTAGTGAACAGAATTACCCCACTCACGATATGGAGTTGGCGGCGATAGTCTTTGCGTTGCACAAATGGAAGCATTACCTTTATGGAGCGAAGTTCGAGATTTTCACGGATCACAAGAGTTTAAAGTATCTTTTCTCGCAGAAGGAACTTAATAACCGACAGCGTCGAAGGATGGAACTTTTAAAGGACTATGATTGTATGATTTCTTATCATCCGGGGAAGGCGAATGTGGTAGCAGATGCGATTAGTAGAAAATCTTATGTGGCATCAATGATGGTTCGAGAGTGGAAAATGCTTGAGGATGTTCGAGATTGGTCTCCTCGTGAATCGAGACATGGGGCTATTTTTGCGAATATTAGGGTGTCTCCGACCCTAATTCAAAGAATAAAGGATGCTCAAAAGGAAGATCCCGAGTTAGTGAAAGTAATGGGTATAATGAAGGAAAAGAATTTTAAGGATTTTTCTTTGAGTTCGAGTGGAGTTTTGACTTTCCGTGATCGTTTGTGTGTACCCGATGTTGGTGGGATAAAGAGGCAAGTTTTAGATGAAGGTCACAAATCGAGGTATACTATTCATCCGGGTAGTACGAAGATGTACCAGAATCTGAAGCAACATTTTTGGTGGAATAATATGAAAAGGGAAATAGCGGAGTATGTTTCGAAGTGTCTAACTTGTCAGCAGGTCAAAGCCGAGCATCAGAAACCCGCGGGACTACTTCAGCCGTTAGAGATTCCGGAGTGGAAATGGGAGCATGTGACTATGGATTTCGTTACGGGACTACCTCGTACCCGTAGGAAGTATGACAGTGTTTGGGTAATAGTGGATAGATTGACCAAGAGTGCCCATTTCTTGCCTATTGACATCAGATATTCGATGGAGAAGCTTGCGATCCTTTATATCGATGAGATCATTAGATTGCATGGGGTTCCGGTTAGTATTGTGTCAGATCGCGATCCGAGGTTTACTTCTAGGTTCTGGAAGGCATTTCAAGAAGCTTTGGGTATAGATTTGCGTTTTAGTACAGCTTTTCACCCTCAGACCGACGGTCAATCCGAGAGGACTATTCAGATTCTTGAGGATATGTTGCGAGCTTGTGCGATAGACTTCTCTGATTCTTGGGATTCGCACCTACCGTTAGTGGAGTTCTCTTACAACAACAGTTATCAGGCTAGTATCGAGATGGCACCGTATGAGGCCTTGTATGGAAGAAAGTGTAGATCGCCTATTTGTTGGGATGAGGTCGGTGAAGCGAAGATCGTGGGTATTGATTTGCTTCAGGATTCAGTTGAGAAAGTTAGAGTTATCCGGGATCGATTGAAAACAGCCCAGAGTCGACATAAGAGCTACGCAGACAACCGAAGGCGAGATCTTAGTTTTCAGACCGGTGATTTTGTGTTCTTGAAAGTATCTCCGAAGGTGGGTATTCGAAGGTTCGGGAAGAAAGGCAAATTGGCTCCGAGGTTTATAGGTCCGTTTGAGATTTTGGGAAAGGTTGGACTTCTAGCGTACCGTCTTGCGTTACCATCTTCTTTGGACCGGTTACATAATGTTTTCCACGTTTTTATGCTTCGGAAGTATGTTCATGATCCATCTCACGTTTTACCGAGGGTACCGGAGGATATAGAGCCGGATATGACTTACGAGGAACGACCGGTTCGGATTTTAGATGCCAAAGTCCAAGAGTTGAGAAACAAAAGCATTGCGTTGGTTCGAGTTCTTTGGAGGAATCATAATGTTGAGGAGTTGACGTGGGAGCTTCGGGATGAGATCGAGAGGAAATATCCGTGGCTTTTTAATTCGGGTAACTCTCGTTAAAATTTGGGTCGAATTTTCTTTAAGGGGGAGTGAATGTCACGACCTGAAATCTAGGCTCTATTTTATTAGTAATAAATAATTATTATTTATTTATTTGCTTATTTATTTAAATTGTTATTTATTTAAATTGTTATTTATTTAAATATTTATGTGTGCATTTTATGTTTCATAATAATTATGCCTAGCATTTTATTTGAGTCATTTGTGTTAGTGTAGTATTGTTGGGTCTTAATTGTTAGTAGGGAGTGTAAGTATTTGTGTTAGTAGATGGGGAAGGGGTCTAAGTGTAATTTTTTGAAATAATTCTCCCTACTCCCTCTCTTCTCCCTCACCTCCCTACTCTTTCACCTCACTTCTCATCTCTCTCTCCCAGCACACTCTCCTTTCTCTCTCTCTCCATTGTCAAGAAAAAGGGTAAGTTTTCTTCTTCCTTCTCTCTTCATTTTCTTCCTCTTCCTTCCATTATTTCTCATTTCTTAAAACATGAAACTTGTTTAGATCGTCGTTAGGATCGTAGAGGGCTAAAAATATTCGAGTTCCGGCAACTTTGAGAAAATTCAAGTAAGTTGCTTTTCCCCCATTTTTATACTAAAATGTTCATATCATGCTTATATAATGCTTGAGTTGTTATATTTGAAGTTTGGTTGAGTTTAGAATTTATTTGGAATTTATTTGAGTTTTGGTCAAAAATTGTGATTTTAGGAATGTTGGGTTTGAATCTTGATCTTGGTTGATAAATGGTATTATTTGAGTCCCCATTCTAGTTATAAGTTGTTTTGGGTTCATCTTTATGCTTGGTGGAAGGTTGATTGTGTTTGATTTTGATTGTTGTGTGAAATGGGTAAGAAAAATGGTAGAACCCAGCTGGGAATTCCTCCCAGCCCGTAGACCAGGCGCCCGCCCGGGTTGGACCAGGCGCCCGCCTACATGCCCTTTCCTGATGGCCAGACCTTCTGGTCATTCAAGCGCGCGCCCGACCCCCTCCAGGCTCCCGCCCGCCCCTGGTTCAGAATTCTCCCTTTTTGCTTGGTTTAGGACTTAGGGCTTAACTGGTTTAGGTTTTATTCTTCTAATTTACCTAAGTTAACATCGTGGAACACTTTATTAATTGAAATTGATTCTTTTGTGAATAATTATGTTACGGAATTTGATTATGTATCATTTTGGGAATGTGATCCACCCTTGATGTATTGTTTGGATTGGTTTACCTTTGTGGTAATTTAATTGGAATGGTTCCCTACTTTGGAATCAATAGTTGCGTATCGTGCTAGTATTTTATTACTTAGCTTTTATTTGAAAGTCCAGCTGGTTATTTGTGTATCGAGTCAGGCAATGGATAATGCTATAATGGCACAAGCCAAGTCCAGTATAGCATCGCCCATTGGTCCTTCTTTCCTCATCCAGATTGGCCTTGGATGGGATGAGCTAGCTCCTTTTGTGAGTATTATAGCTAGGCGTTTTGGAGCATGACTTTGTGGCATGGCTCCCGCCATTTGTGGCACGTTACTTGGTTATTGGTTCCGGTACCGGGGGTTTTCTCTTCAGGCTTTCATGCTATTATGAAGATGTTGATTGTTGATTATTGAAGCTGCCCAGCGACCTTTATTTGGTTATATCAGTTGGGAAACCTTGGCTAATATCCTTTGTTAAATGTTTATTTCCGCTGCTATCTGTTAATTGATAAACTCTATGTGCTAAGTGATATTTGTTATTGTTTATTGCTTATTGCATATTAGCATGTCATGTAGTTGCATTAGTAACTTATTGAGATTTATCTCACCCCCTTTCTTTTTATCTTTGTTTTTCCTTAACCCCCCCCCCCCAGTACCAAGGAATTAGACTCGTTGATCACGAGGATGTCGCGAGGGTTGAGCTTTTGGGGCAAGTGTATATTGGTGGGTTTACATTATATAAATGTGTAACTCTTTTGGGGATAGTTGTACCACACTTTGACGTCACTAAGATTTGTATACTTTATTATTTTGTAGTGTGAGCTTAAGGGGCTTACACTAGTATTTTGTTGTTGATTAAATTGTTTTCCAAAACCTTGTGTTATCATCTTCTGATATGAAATGAAATTTTTATCTCCGATGTTTTGGTATTTTGATTAGTAAGTCGACGTCCAGCTCGCGATCTCGGGCCCGCGGGGTTTGGGGTCGCGACAACATAGGACGGACAAGATGTGTCGGGGAAGCCTTTTGGTCTTGACCATTTGGCTCCGAGAACACTTCAAGATTTATTCCCCGGATGGTGATTTGTCTCCTTTTGCTGTTCATAGGAGGAAGCTGTTGGACCGGGATTTATCTGAAGATGGTTGGAAGAAGTTCTTTGCCTCTCGGGTAACCGTCGATATTGAGTGGTTCCCTCCTTCTTGGGGTCTTCGTCCTTTTGTGGAATGGACTCTTGGTTTTCAGCACGTGGTGGTACCCGGCTTGAGAGATTCTTCATTTTACCAGCCAGAGCGGGTTCTGCGGCAGTTTGGTCGCCAACAGATAATTCCTTTTCCGAGGGACGGAATGCTTCATCCAGTTGCTTACATGGATCCGGACTTATCGAGTTAGCTTCAGTCGGCTTGGGGAGATGACCGCAACCGTTTGGCTTTTGCTCCTCTGCATCGTGGGAGTGTCTTCCTTCCCGAGAGCTACTTGGATTATTTGTTTGGCACCCTTTACTGTGGCATCACTTGGGTCGATTCGCTTCGTTCCGAGTTGATGGGAAAGGGTTTTGAGCCTAGCAGCGCCTTGAGGTATAGGGAGGCTGCTGCTGATTCGAGTAACATTCTTACTGACCCTTTCGGTACTCCTTTGGATGACTTTTATGCTAGGAGACGTGCTGCAACACAGAAGGTTTCGGTGCGTATTAGTGCTCCTCCGTTATCCAAGAAGAAAAGGATTGAGAGACGATCGGGTGGTCCTTTGAAGGCTAAGAGAAAATTGGGCTTTTCTTAGTACCCTAAGAGATTGCAATTAAATTAGACCACTTTGTTTTAGGATTTAATGTTTTGATGTCTTTTGTTGCTCAATAAATCCGTTGTAATGGCTTGAATAATTCATTGAATGAATAAAAATTGCATCTTGTTATTTGAAGTGAATTGGGTATTTTTGATATGTTTTAGACCGCACCCGAAGGTTGCCTACGTTCCTCCAGTTGGGAGGCTCAGGTCTCCGTAGTTCAAACAAACAAAGACCATTTTTTTTTGTGTGCACCCTGTTTTTTGCCTAGCCAGCCCTTTCGGGTTTTCAATCTAGCGGGCTTCTTTTTTGCACGTGCTCTAATTTTTGCCTAGGCCGCCCTTGTGGGTTTTCAACCTAGTGAGCGATTTTTTTTTTTTCATGGTCTTTGTTTATTAAGCATAGAACCTCTTGAGCTTGTCGAGGTTGACCTCCTTTGGCAGCTGGTCACCATCTAAATCCACGAGTCGGACTGCACCGCCGCTTAGTATCTTTTTGACCACGTACGGACCGATCCATCGGGGTCCCCATTTCCCCAGGGGATTCATGGCATTTGGAGGATGTTGTCTTAAGACCAAACCTCCCACATTGATGTTTCGAGGCTTCACCTTTTTGTTGAAAGCTCTTGCCATCCTTTGCTGATACGTCCTTGTGCGTTCGAGTGCTCTTAGCCTTTTCTCGTCGAGTAAGGCTAGCTGTTCATATCGACTTTGCATCCAGTCGACCTCGTTGACTTTATTCTCGAGGAGGACCCGTAGAGATGGGACTTCAAGTTCGATTGGGAGTACGGCTTCAGAACCATAGACTAATGCATAAGGAGTTTCTCCTATTGCTGACCGTATTGATGTGCGGTAGTCCCACAATGCTAATGGTAGCTTCTCGGGCCAATCCCTTTCGGTTGAGGCCATTTTCTTGACGATGGTCTCGATGGTCTTATTTGCTGCTTCAACTGCGCCATTTGCTTGGGGACGGTAAGGAGATGACTTGTGCTTGGTGATCTTGTATTCTACCAAAAGTGCATCCATTTCCTTCTCAAAGTGAGAGCCGTTGTCGGAAATGATTTCATGAGGCACGCCGTATCGGCACATGATGTTAATCTTTACAAATTCGGCCACTTTCTTGGCGTTGAGGGTCCGATAGGCTTGTGCTTTGACCCATTTTGTGAAGTAGTCGACGGCCACTAGGACGAATGACTGCCCATTGCTTCCGGCAGGATGGACTTTACCGATGATGTCTATCCCTCAACAAGAGAAAGGCCAAGGCGTGACCATGTTGTAAAGTTGCGAGGGTGGAGCATGTTGCAGATTAGCATGGAATTGGCACTTGGCACACCTTTTGACTTTCTCGATACAGTCTCGTTCTATAGTGCTCCAATAGTAACCAATGCGGAGTATCTTCTTGACTAGCATAAACCCATTCATGTGGGGTCCACACTCTCCATCGTGCACTTCACACATTATCTCTTGAGCTTCGGCCTCATTGGCGCATAAGAGATTGATCCCATCGTGGTGCCTTTTATAGACTCGGTCCCCAATTAGTACGTACCGAGAGGCTAGCCTTTGCAGAGCCGCTTGAGACTTCTTATTCGGGATAAGTGCCATCTTTGAGGAGTGCAGTCAGTCTGTCTCTGTCGTCCCCCTTAAAGAAGCTTCCGATCTTAGTTTCCTTTGCTCTTCGTCGGTACCCAGATTAACAACATGCAATTCTTTGTCAGCCCCTGGACCATTTTCACCACGACTACGGACTTGTTGAGCAAGTTCATTTAAGTATGCTGTGTTTTCGTGGTCTATTTCATCATAATTTGAATCGTTATTAACTTGTTCATTAAGTTCATTATTAGTTAATTCATCATTTATGATATTTGCAATCTCAGGGTACTCAGAAATATCAAATTTTCATTAGCAAAGAAAGGAAACACACGCTCGGCTATGGCCTCCATATCCTCTTGGGTGAGGGTATTAGAGACACTCTCGGACTCGAAAGTAAGTGTGAGCCGCTCTTCCTTTGTTGCTGTGCGGGGTATGAAACCCATTTCTTGGACTAAGAATTCCTCGGATACCACGGGCCCTTTCATAGAATACCAATTGTTGATCGGCTCGGAGCTTGGCGGGATCTCACTGATAGTCTCATTCATGATGACGGTGTCATAGATGGCGTTGACTTGGCATTCATTCATTATGGCAAGCTCTTCGAACATGGAGGCTAAATCTGTCGGTTCTTCCCCCACGATGATTTCTGTCTCGGACTCTATAGTCACCTTCCTTCCCCACCATTCGCGGGGCGACATGGGAGTTGGTTCCCCTTCGGATTTCTGGATCTCACAATTGGAGAAGATTTCGAGACCGGGCTTTTTGACACCCTTATTGTTAACCCATGGTTCGGGAAAGATCATGTACGGTACGTCTTCCCCCTGGCGGACAAAATAGCCATTCAACGTCTTGCGGTAAGGCCTTAGATTAGGGATCTCATAACGACGGCCTTCTTTACGAGCTCGGGCCTTTTCATTCTTGGTCGCTTGCTCTTGTTTCAAGTCCTCTCTGGAAGGCTCGTACCCCAAGCCGAATGTGTTCTTGACAAATGGGACTTGCACAGGATGTAGGATTCCTTGTTGATATTTCCCTAGGCCTAAACCAGGGAAGTAGTCCATATTCCTCATCATGCGGAGGACTTTGTGATTGTTGGGGGTCCATGATCCGTTTCCCCCTTCTTTGTCAATGGCGTTGATTGAGACGCCGGAGAGAGTGGAGTCTGGTAAACCATGCTGAACTTGGTGGACGGGCTCACCTTTTCTGTGGATAGTGACGTTTTTTGCCATGACGGTCACTATTTCATCACCATTTCGGATCTTGACACATTGATAGAGAGTTGACGGGACGGCATTAGAACTGTGAATCCATGGTCGACCCAAAAGCAAGTTGAACGAGGCCGGGATGTCAAGCACTTGGAATGGAACGGACATGACCATGCTCCCAAACTCAATGTCTATTTCGATCATGCCCATGACTGTACGGGCGGTGCTGTCATAACCTCTGATTACTTGAGTAGAAGGCTTCAAATCAGAATCCTTAAGCCCCAGTATGCCCATGATTCTGCCAGGCATGAGGTTGAGTGCGGAACCACCGTCCACTAAGACTCTTGAGATGGGCCTCCCCTTGCTCGTACCTTAAGGTAAATAGCCTCGTTGTGGTCGGAACCAAATGGTGGAAGGTCCATATCGGCAAAGGTGATGACGTTGCCAAAATGAATGTGACCGATCATTGCCGTGAGGTCCTCGGGAGTAGTATTGGGAGAAACTGATGTATCATCGAGATTGCGGATGACAAGATCTCGGTGTTTCTTTGAGGATGCGATGAGGTCCCAAATAGAGATGTTGGCTTGAGTTTTCTTGATTTGGACAAGTAGAGGATCTTCGGGAATGTCGCGAGCTTGCGGCCTTTGAGAAGAGGAGCTTGGTGCGGAAGTGGAAGGGTTGCTTGCTATGACTCGACCGGATCGAGTTAGCATGTTGACGTTCCCATCTTGCTTCTTTTTCCTATTCTCTAGTACTTCCCTCATTACCTCATCGTAAGTTACAACATAACAAGAATTGTCAAGTTTATTCATAACATTGGGGCCCCAATTCACAATTGGGATTGAATGGGTGGTCCCCTCGAGTTCTCCTATCTCTATTACGTTGACATGTTCGTCGTTAGTCACTATAAATTCTTTCTTGTCTATGAGATCTTGAATGATATTGCAGAGAACGAAGCATTCCTCGGTGGTGTGGCCACTATATTGGTGGTAGCCACAATATTTGTGGTGAGCATGATTGGGGTTGACTGTCTTGGGTTGGTACCCTTGTACGGGTGTGACTTGACCCTTTGCTTTGAGGACTTCGAAAGCTTCGGTTTGAGTCATGCCTTGGAGAGGCGTGTAGACACGGTCATTTCGAGACTTCTTCCCTTGGGGTGGAGGAACCTTTTTGTAATTCCCCTTGTCGATAGTGATGGCCTTGACCGAGGCCTCTTTTATGGAGTTGGAAGCGGCCTTGTAGCGGTAGCTAGGAGCACTTTTCTTGACCTCCTTGAGCAACTCGTCCATTCGGACCCCTGCCTCATACATTTGGGAGAAATCCGCATAGCAAGCCCCACTTAGGTGGGTGCGGAGATCAATTTTGAGACATTTGAGAAAGATGTCCATTTGCTCTTTGGTATTTGGCCTTTCCACAATCTCGGAGAGTTTATCATTCCATCTCCTTGTGAAGTCGATGAAGGACTCGTGGTCTCGTTGAGTAGTGTTCTCTAGCTCTTTCCTTGTGGGCCGGTGAGTGGTGTTGCCTTGGTATTGGTTCTTGAAGGCAAGCATGGCGGAGTCCCAATCAAGACGGATAGTGAGCGGGAGAGTAGCATACCAATCTTTTGCCGCCCCCTCGAGAGTGAGGGGAAAGCATTGAGCCATCACCTTGGGGGAGACCTTCTTCGGAACCATTGCCCAAATATAAGTCTCAATGTGAGCCATAGGACAAGAGTTGCCCTTGAATTTGCTTATGTCGGGCATCTTGAACTTATCAGGAAGAGCGGCCATAGTACTCATGAGGATGGATGATTGATAAAGGCTTGTGTCGGAGCCTTTCCCCATGTTGAGCCTATTGAATTTTTGGTCGATGTAGGCCATGAAAGAATCCACCATTTTGGGCTCATTGGTCTCGGAACTTGGCTCTCCCACTTTCTTGGTGCGGGTGTTGACATAAGGACTTTTGAACAAACCTTCGGTCCATTCGGATTCGTCATCGTCATTTTTGCTCTTCCCCTTGGCAAGATTAGTGAGCTTTTCTTTCATTAGCTCCATCTCGGCCTCATGGGCCTCCCTTTGGCTGTCGAGGTGGGATTTCCAAATGTCATCCTTGCTTTGTGCCTCCTTATTAAGGGTGGAGACTTGCTGTTGGAGGAGTTGGACCATGGTTGCGAGTTGCTCGAGAGTCATGGTAATGTTGGTGTTGGAGCCGCCGGCAATTGTTGATGTAGGAGCTGTTGGAGTGATCTCTTCACGGACTAACCGATTTTCCGAATCCCGGTAGACTCTATAAGTACCAATTGAACCTATATTGAAGAAGAGGCCCTTGTCAGTCTTGAGTAACACTTGCGGTTCACGAAGAGGCTTAGAACACACAGTTGGGCACACGACTCGAACCACATAAGAAAAGACTCTTTTTTTTTTTATAAGTCGGAGGGAATGGATCCCTTTTGGGGTTTCTAAGAAAATAATGGAATCGTCACACTAGTATATAGACCATCTCGCGGTCCCATATACTCATCGGATTCCATCGCGTTTGTGAATCCTACATGTATCGGGATTAAACTAAATTAATGTAGTAAAGCATACATGCGGGGACGGATTTTTATTTTCGTCCAAAATAACCACTTTTGGGGACGGATTTTTATTGCGTCCGTTTCAACAAGTTGGCATGTATGATTTGAAGACATTAGTTTAGGGAAATCTCGGTACATGGAAACCGACTTGAGTCACGGAGTGTTAGACCTTAACTAGAATTGTGTGTCTTGTGCTCGGCTTGAATATGAGGCTCAAAGGTCACCCCCGGCATGTAGTCATGAACTACGCCACGGGCTGAGGTTTACCGCTTCGAAAGAGCCAAGGTCGAGTGGAGCTTGAAACTTTCTAGGACGGGCCTCGACGGGTTTGGGGTTGGACTTGTGCGACTCGATAGTGAGCAATTCATAGGAATATGTGCATGTAGTGTGAGGTCTAACAAGTGACAAAACATTTTTTATATTTTTTTTTCAAAAGAAATAAAAAAAACAAATAAGCACATAATTACAACTTTCGAATCACCCGTGTGACCGATAAAATAGAACATAAAATTAAAACAGTCCGAAGTTCAGAATAACCACTGATGCAGGCAACTGTGCCCACACCCCCATCATACTGCTCTGTTCTGAGACCTGTTTCTGTTCTGGGAACCAACCCAGAAGCGTGCGCCTCTGAGTGTTGATACGAGACGCGCGTGCATGGCACGATGCTATTGGGAGGCGCGCGCTTCTGGGCACACCTGTCAGATTGTCAGATTTTGGACTCAGGGGATTGCCCTGGTCCTATGTGCATATTGTAACCCCTGCAGAAATGATTAGTAGAAAATAGCAGAAGAAGAAGATGAAGAACATGAAGAAGCGGGCGATTCTGGTCCTTGATGCGGGATGCGCGCGCCTTAGGCTGAAGAGGCCAGAAGCGCGCGCCTCCCCCATCAGGAGTCAGAATGCCCAGAAAAGATGTAGATTTTGATCAGAATGCAAGTTTAACCCTCAAACGTCCCCAGCGGAGTCGCCACTGTAGATACCCCGGGAGGAACCACCGCTTTAGGTTTGAGCGCGTGGGTTATCCTAGGATGTCTAACTTGTTTTTAGAGTCGCCACCTATGTTTTGAGGAACATAAGAAAAACCTATTGATAATAGCCTAAGTTTGATTACGAAAACAGAGATTCTTTGTTTTGAGGTTCGGGGGTTAGGTTAGGAGATGGGAAGTACCGAAACACCCCATCTCGCCCAACTAAAGTTGGTCTTGCTTGATCAAAATCTACATGAATGATAAACGTTCTTCTTCTTCTTATTTAAATCATAAAAAGGGGGTTTTAAAATAGAGTTTGGAATGTAGGAGATAACTCCTTAACCAACCTCAATGAGATGAGGTGATCATTAGAGTCATGTCCCTAAATGATTTGGGTGATTGCACTTTGATAAAACAAAAAGAAAGAGAAAAGAGATGAAGTTGAGAAGGGGAAAGAAATAGCTTTACCTAGACTTCAAGAGATTTCAAACACTTCTTGTTGAATTCTTTGGAGAAATCCTTTGGAAAATGCTTTGAAAGTAGGAAATTTGGTTTCTTATTGAGAATGTAAGATTGAGAGCCAAAGGTCCAAGGTCCTTGAAAATGGAGGTAAAGGGGGGTTTTTATAGGTGAAAGAGAGATGTTTTTGGTGCCAAAACTCAGTCACCAAGAAATCTTTCCCGGGCAAAATCCTGTAAATTGAGCAAGGGAGAGAATCCTGGCCAGAAATCTGTAACCGACGCCCAGAGGCGCGCGCTTCCTGATTTGGGGACGGGAGGCGCGCGCATCTGGATCCTCCTGTCGGAGGCGCGCGACTCAGAGAAGGCGATTTTGACAGAATGGACTAGAAAGTCAGCCCTGTTATTCAGTTTAGTCCCTGGACTTAACGAAGTCAGTCAGGAACTTAACGGAAGTGACAGAAACTAACGAGAAACAATTAAAATGGGGAGAAACACAAGATCAAATGTGCAATCGGGTTGAGCGGTCCAAGGCGGGGTGTCTACAAAACCCTTTAGGAGAAATAGGTTAGAACTCGTCATAATACGAAATCAGGAAACTGGGCCCGAACAGGGCCTGCTCGGCCGAGTCCTTTGAGGTGCTCGGCCGAGCGCCTCTAAATCTGACCATTCTGTTTCTCTTGCTCGGCCGAGTCCTTTGAGGTGCTCGGCCGAGGACCACCAGAATGTCAATTTTAGCCTTTTAAATAATTCGTTCTTTTGTGTGTGACCCCATAGGATTATATTAAGTTGGCAATGAGTCCAAGCACATTTGTACTCATAAATCATGAGCGGACTCTAGCAAGCCATCATGACTACCCAATTAATATAACTTGTAAAAGTTCGTGAATCCTTTATAGAACATATCATAATCCTTTTATCCACGATGTCATTGAATGTAAGCCATGGTCAATGGTCAACTTACAATGCTCAATACTTTCTCGATTCCAAATAGTTTGATAACACAAATGATATTGATCTCATCAATTCATTTGATCACGACCATGCATTTCATCAATACTATTCATCGAGGGGCCCAAGCCTGACATCTCTCATATTGAGGGACAAATCCCATCTTGACTTATTACTCTTCCCTACATAGCTTTGATCATCCCCAGTTTTCCCAGATTTCCAGAATTTCTGAAATTCGATCAATCCCAATATCGTGTTCATGCTTTTTAATCAGATTAAACTAACACGAAATTACAGATTATGAATTTTAACCCATGTAATTCATATATAATCAATAAACAATTGATTTCACATACAAATTAGATCAAGATCATCAATAAATATAATCCAATTATAAGACGATAATCTAAGCATGCGATTATACATACGAATCCAATTAATATTACAATCACATAATCCTCGTATTATCATGCTCATAAATTTTATATCTCATATATAAAACTCAAATCACACATTCATCTTATTATCATGCAAATCATATAATCGAATTAAACAATTTAAACATGATATATTAAGATAATCAACGATGAACGGGGCTCTGATACCACTATTGGGTTTTGATGCATCATGCGCAGCGGAATAAACATAAGATCAAACACCCATGAGCCCGGATACGTGCATGTTGATTAAATTAAATTCAAGATGAAAGAAACATACCCTTGAAGATCGAATCCATAAACACGGACTTTAAGGTGCTAAAGCAAACACCCTCTATCGGTATCCACATGTCGAACGGATATCAAGAACACCTTCTTGATCTGGATTGCTAGACCCAAGGCATTGTGAAGAAACGATTTATTCATAGGAATTATTTTTCTCCATTGATCATTGTATTTTGATGATTCTCAATCTCAAAATAAATAATCATACCTCTCTATAATTTATTGTTTTTAAAACAATGTGTATTGATTTCCAAAATCAACATTAGAGGCTGTCAAACTCGGCTGCATATCTTATATGAGGGTTTGACCTAATTTTGTTTGGGATCGGGATTATGACTACCCAATTAGTATAACTTTGAAAGTCCAAAGTTACCTTATAGGATTATACTAAGTTGGCAACGAGTCCGAACCATTCAGAACCTGTAAGTCATAAGCGGACTCTAGTAAGCCATTATGACTACCCAATTAGTATAACTTTGAAAGTCCAAAGTTACCTTATAGAACATATCACAATCCCTTTGTCACGCGATATCATAATGGACATAAGTCATGGTCCACGTCAACTTATGTTGTTGTGAATAAGTCCGATTGAAATTGAGAGTCGCCACGTTGTTTTATTTGTAGTTAAAACATTGAGAAAAACCATTTATGAGAATAATAGGGTTCGGGGGTCAAATTATAATAAAAGAAGAATATCAAGTGATCACTCCTATCGCCCGATGAATCGGTCTTTCTATCATGATCAATGTGTGTGTGTGTGTGTTAGTGTTTGAGACCGGATCCGAAGATTGCTTACGTTCTTCTCATCATGAGAAGCTCTGGTCAGCGTAGTTCATTGATGATTTAGAATAGAGATATGAAGCAGGATCATGCATAAAGAGGGGGAATATTAGGGTTAGAAGTAGTTCCTAGATCATATTAGGGTTTGATGAAACCCTAGGATTATCATTGGCTATGTTATATGCACATAATAGGGATTAAAGCCCTAGAGCTAGTATGTTATTCATGGATAAGTCTTAGATCTAGCATAATAATAAGAACATCATGAATATGTATGAAATAACACGTAAACATGAATATCTCTATCCTAAATATAGAATATGTTATGAATTTAGACTAAGAACATGAAGAACGCATGAAGAACATATGAATATGGATGCATAAACATAATGAAAACATGCATAAAATAGATCTAGCTTAAGAACATAATAAGACAAGTAAGGGGACTTACCTTGATCAGCAAGAACTATGATCGAAGCTTCTTGAAGATTCGAAGAGGCTTCGAGGGTGCCTAAAAGGCGTAAACTTGGAGTTTTCTCATCAGTTTAGACTCTGAAACTCGTAGAATGAATTATGTGTCGAAGTTATGAACTGATGTCACCTATTTATAGGGAACTGGGGTTGGAAGGAGTGGCCGCGCGGCTAACTCCCACACTGGCCGCGTCACCAGTATTGCCGGATATCGTGGTTATCAAGATCTCAGTGAAATCTCATCACTTTGTTCTCGGGATTAGTTCAATATCCTGATAGAATTCGACCTATAACTGATTTCGTCCATCTAGAACTCTGGAAAGCTATCGGATAAGTCCCTGTCATGTTATAATTGCCTAAAATGTCCTTAGAGGTTCCTAAAGGTCTAGGATGTCCTCTTTATTCAGACCGGGTACTAACACTTATCCAATGCTTTCTCGATCCTGAGTAGATTGATATGAGCAAATGAAATTGAACACATCAATTCATTTAGGTATGGCCATACACTATCATCAATCTCACTCATCGAGTGTCCAAGCAGATATCTCTCTTGAGAGAGGGACAAATCCCATCTTGACTTATCATTCTTCCCTACAAGAATCCGATTATGCCAATCATAGCCTTTATAACCACCCGATTAAGGGTAATGTTTGAGTACGTCAAACATAATGTTCATTATGTGGAAGACCATGATAATCTCAGGTCTAATGATTCAAATGGTATGACTATTATGAGATTTAATTATGACATTACTCCATGACAAAAATTTCATAACGGGTCTATCCAGTACATTGTTCTCCAATAAGTACCCACAAGTTTAATCCGCATCCTATGCACCATAATCATCATATGATTATCCATTAAACTCATGCTATCCCTTCATAAGTGCTAGGGACAATGATTATTATTATAAACATGCAAAAGATATAATAATCGGGTTTGTTATCTCTATAACCATGAAGCTATGATATAACGCATAGGCCTTTCTCAAGGGCCTAGGGCATAATATCCAACATCTTTTAGGGAGAAAACAGAGAGTTTTGTATTTACATGTATGCAATGCAAGAGAGTAAAATAGTACGGGGGAGGGGGAACATTAATATGTTTAACGCACTAAAGTACAAGGGAAGCAGATATATGCAAGAGATATAGTATAAGGGAGGTAAGAGAAAGGTATTTACAATCAAGATATTGACGAAAGTTTGACCCTCTACGTTTGAAAAAATTTCAAAGCTAGTCCCCAGCAAAGCCGCCACTGTGAATACCCCGTTCCGATGCAGCGACGCATGGGAAGTTTCTTTATTATTATCTTATTTTATCTTTTCTATGGGACAGGACATTAAAGTTAGCATTTAACTTATTAGAGTCGCCACGCCGTTTTAATGAGCTAAAACATTGAAAAAGCTAACAGAGAGGGTTCGGGGGTCAAGTTACAATAAAAGAAGAATATAACAGTGATCACTCCTATCGCCCGAGCAGTCGGACTTTCTATCATGATTAAGATGTGTTAGTAGTGTGTTAGTGTTTTAGACCGGATCCGAAGATTGCCTACGTTCCTCTCGATGTGAGAAGCTCAGGTCAGCGTAGTTCGCACATAGAGTGGAGAATAGAGAGATGAAGCGGGATCATGCATATAGTAAGGGGAGGAGAAAGAAACATGCAATATGATCACATCCTATAGTGGTGATTACACCATTAATAAGATCGATGTGTGATCATCGTCACTCATCCTAGGAGAGTTAATGATCATGGGAGTGATTTGCTGGTCTATTTGGTGCCATCGAAACAAACGGTTATTTGAAGGTTCTGATCTTTCGTCTCAATCTCTCATTCCTTGTATCATTCACGAAGTTATAGATATTTCTAGAGCTTTTAAGCTGCAATTTTCTACAACTCCGGCTGATGTGCAAATTCAGACTATGTTTAAGGTATGTCCAGCCCCTACTCGGCCTCTTGTTACCTGATTGGTGTCTTGGTCCAAACCAGCCCCTGGGATGTACAAATTAAACTCTGATGGTGCGTCTAGAGGAAATCCAGGCCTTGCTTCTGGAGGGGGTATTATTCGAAACACTAGAGGGGAATTCATTTTTTATTATGGTAAGTTCTACGGTGTGCGAACCAACATGTGGGCTGAGGCTAGGGCCGCTTTAGATGGTCTCCTGTATGCGTATGATTTTGGGATCCCCCATGTTTGGCTTGAGGTAGACTCCGAGGTCTTAATGAAAATCATCAGAAAGGTTTATCATATACCTTGGGAAATCCATTACATCATATAGCGGATACATCATATTATGAGTCTTATTCATGTTCATGTCACACATATCTTGAGGCAAGGTAACAGAGTTGCGGATGGTTTAGCTAATGAGGCGGCTGATTGTAAAGCAAATTTAGTTTGGTATAAGCTCTCGGATCTTCCCCCTATTAGTCGTGGCGCTTTCGTTCTTGACAAAATAGGGATTCCTTCTGTTCGGACATAATTTTTATGGCTAGACAGTTGTATAGGCTTATTTTATTGTTTGGTAGGGCCCCTTCCTTATTTTGTAGAGGACCTTACAACTTGTGTAAGGCCCTCCCCCTAGCTATTTATTCCCGGTGGTTGAGGTTGTCATGTCCCCCACCTTGCTTGTATTTTTCTTTAATTAATAAAATTTAGGGCTCTTTTCGCCAAAAAAAAAAAAAAAAAAAAAAAAAAAAAAAGGTAGTTCCTAGATCTGATAAGATCATCATCGGCTATAACATTCATAAATGAAGATTAAAACCCTAATCATAGCAATATAATAGGCATTTTATATGAACACATATGAACAAACATGTATAAGATAAGATCGATACCCTAAAACTAGCATTTGTGAATGTACAAACCCTAGATCTAGCATTCATATTATGAACACCATCATGAATATATGAATAACATAATAACCATAGGCATAAAATGGATCTAATCCTATGAACATGGCATGGACAACTCAAGAAATATAGTATGCCTCACCAATCTTGGCAAGAACGAAGCCGAATCTTCTTTGTGAATTCGTCGGACCTTCGGGATTGCTAGGAGAGCTTTAGCTTTGAGTTCTTTCGTCAGTTTTGACTCTGGAAATCGGGGGAGAGAGTTGTTGTTTTTAATTATAAGCTGAGGCAATCTATTTATAGGGGTTTTGGGCCGGAAGAAGTGGCCGCCCGGCCACACCCATACTGGCCGCCGGGCAAGGTATGGAGTTTGGCGTGGTTCCTAAGATTTTGGCTACATATGGACTCTGGAAAACCCTAGATGACGTTTATCTTTGAGCCTAATCTGATCAGACGTAAATATCTCATTATCCGGGCTTTTCGGGAAATTTTCCTGCGCAGTTTCTGAATACCTGTAAGGTCCCTGTGAGTTCTGGAATGTCTAACAACTCATTTTTCAGACCGGGTACTAACACATGGTCCATCCCAATCTCAGTTGTGTGAATCACAACTTCATCCCTAACCAACCAAACTTCACGGTGAACCCATTGTAGTATCCGCTCTATTACAATGACTTTGCCCAATACATGCAAGCTCTCCATCCAAATCACCCACCCAATGCTTTCGGTGCATTTGCCAACAGTGCTCCTCCGAATCAAGGCAATTCCTATGGTGCATTTGCCAACGGCATCCCTCCAAATCAAGGAACCTCCTACCTGATGGATTCCAACTTCATCTACCAAATGGAAGCGTTTTACAAAGGAGTCCCCTATGTACCCCTCACTATGGCTGAAATTAAAATGAAACAAATGAAAGAAATGATGAAGCAAATTTTGAATAAAGGAGAGTTTTCTGCTGATTCTTTGAAATTGTCTCCGTTTGTTATTCTTCCCCCAAACAGTGGTGCCAATGTCGGGGTTATGGCCTCCAACTTTCACCTGACTTTGGTAGGACCGACCAAACAGTGGTTCATGACTGTTGACTCTGATTTGGTTGACAATTGGAGTAAGCTTGTTGATGAGTTCCAGAAGAGGTACAAATATAACTCCACCTGGGAGAAAAGCCGTCGTGAGCTTGATGCATGCACTCAGCGTGAAAAAAGAGACTTTCTCTGAATTTGCGTGTAAGTGGAGAAAGAAAGTCGCTCAGACTTTGGAAAGGCCCAACAACGCCGAAAAAACTCGCATTTTCCTCAAGAGCCTCCAACCGGTTTATGCTCAAAAGATGAAATACCTCCCATTCCCTGACTTTGCTTCCATCTTGGATGTGGGCGCTCGTATTAATGAGGATGTCAGAACCGGGGTAATCAAGCTAGATCCTTCAACTGGCTCTTACAGATACCGATCAGCGGCCAATGCTCTTGCACCGGCCATGAATCATGTTGCTGTGACCACCGCACCATCTGGAACAATACTGCAAGACCGAGTCAAGGGAACTACAACAAAGCTCCCCCATGCTACAATCAAGATGGGTCAGTCAACTCTATCAACAATCAGCAAACGAACAATAGGAACCGAAAGAAAGGGCCCTTCGATAAATTTAATGTTCCCTTGTCCATAGTTTTCCAAGAAATGGTTGCTCAAGGAGAACTGAATCCAATAGAAGGGTACCACGTACCAAACCCTTTACCTAGGACCTGGGATGCAAGTAAGTACTGCGCATACCACGTATCACCTAGTCACGCTACTGACGATTGTTGGAATCTGAAGCACACTTTGCAAAACATAATTGATGATGGGTCATCCAGAAACCACCCCAGCCTAATGTTGTGACTAATCTTTGTCGGGTATCCACATGATTGAGTTTGAAGGAAACTACTCACCGGCTAGTTTCATTATGCCAAAGAAGACTTTGAACTACACTGTGATCCCTCTAGTTACCGATGTTGGGTTTTGATACACCATGCGCAGCGGAATAAAACATGAAATCAAACACCCATGAGCCCGGATCCGTGCATGTTGATTAAATTAAATACAAGATGAAAGAAACTAACCCTTGAAGATTGAATCCATGAACACGAACTTTAAGGTGCTAAAGCAAACACCCTCTATCGGTATCCACACGTCGAACGGACTCAAGAACACCTTCTTGATTGATTGCTAGATCTAAGGCTTGATAAAGAAACGGTTTCTTCATAGGAATTATTTTGCTCCATTGATTATTGAGTTTTAATGATTCTAAATCTCAAAACTAATAATCCCACCTCTCTATATTTTATTGTTTCTAAAACAATGTGTTATGATTTCTCAAATCACCATTAGAGGGTGTTAAACCCGGCTGCATATATTTATATGAGGGTTTGACCTAATGCCTTTTGGGATCGGGTTTCCTTGACAGTCAAGAAAACTGAACAAACTGACCAGTATCGGGGAGGGAGCCGTACGGCTATGTAGGAGCCGTACGGTTCTCAGTAAAAACTTCCCGTATTTTTAGCCTTTTTCCAATCCGTTCTATTGTGTGTGGCCCAATAGGATTATACTAAGTTGGAAACGAGTACGAACCATTCAGAACCCGTAAGTCATAAGCGGACTCTAGCAAGCCATTATGACTACCCAATTAGTATAACTTTGAAAGTCCAAAGTTACCTTATAGAACATTTTATAATCCCTTTGTCACGCGATATCATATTGGACATAAGTCATGGTCCACGTCAACTTATGTTGTCCAATGCTTTCTCGATCCCGAGTAGAATGATATGAGAAAATGACATTGAACACATCAATTCATTTGGGTATGGCCATACACTATCATCAATCTCACTCATCGAGTGTCCAAGAAGATATCTCTCTTGAGAGAGGGACAAATCCCATTTTGACTTATCATTCTTCCCTACAAGAATCCGATTATGCCAATCGTAGCCTTTATAACAACCCGGTTAAGGGTAGCGTTTGAGTAGGTCAAACAGAATGTTCATCATATGGGATACCATGATAATCTCAGGTCTAAGGATTCAAATGGTATGACTATTATGAGATTTAATTATGACATTTGACCATGACATAAATCTCATAACGGGTCTATAGAGTACCTTGTTCTCCAACAAGTACCCACAATTTTAATCCGCATCCTATGCACCATAATCATCACATGATTATCCATTAAACTCATGCTAGCCCTTCATAAGTGCTAGGGACAATGATTATTATAATAAACATGCAAAAGATATAATAATCAGGTTTGTTATCTCTATAACAATGAAGCTATGATGTAACGCATAGGCCTTTCTCAAGGGCCTAGGGCATAATATCCAACAACCGAAGATCTTGGATGCAATATGATCTCTTGGGATTCCATTCTCTTTAGTGACAAAGTAGGTGAAGAGCAAAAGACCCCTCTCGAACAAGCTACTTGGGTCGGTGGAAATGTGAATCATCTCACTTTCTATCAGCCTCCTAATCCCGAGGCAGATGGATCTAGAAAAGACCAAGAAGAAGCTCATGCTCCCAAAGAAAAAGTGGTAGAAAACCCTGTCTTAGCTCAATTGAAGAAGACCCAGGCTAACATATCCATTTGGGGCTTACTCTCATCCTCCAAAGAGCACCGAGACACTTTGGTGAAAGCTCTTAGTCAATCTGTCATCCCTATCGAAACTTCTCCCAACGATCTTATCCACATGGTCGGAAACATACATTTTGGGAACATCATCACTTTCACTGATCTTGATGCGCTAAAGATTTTCCCTAATCACATTGAATCTCTGCACATTACTATTGGTGTCAGAGGTGAGCATTTGGCTCGGGTTTTAATTGACAATGGTTCTTCTATTAATGTATGTCCCGTGCATGTTCTCGCTGATTTGGGTATCAAGATAGCAGATTTGACTCAATCTTCTCAAGTGGTTCGCAAGTACGATAGCAATAGTCGCTATGTTTTGGGTGTCGTCTCTCTTCCTCTCACTATCGGCCCTCTGATAATGCCGATTGAATTTCAAGTGATTGACATCAAATCTACCTTTAGTCTACTTTTGGGACGTCCTTGGATTCATGGAATGAAAGGTTTCGCTTCCTCCTACCACCAGTGCATCAAGTTTATCCACGATAATCATGTTGTGGTAATTCATGCTCAAGATGACACTCAAGTTCATGATCTCCCCATTTTGGGAATTGAGCACAAGGATACCGGCGTCTTTCTCTGCGGATTTGAGATGATTCCACAAGCTCGTATTAACTCCATTGAGTATGTCGAAGAGACTGATATTATTGGTGGGAAACGGACCAAGTATGGGGATGCTATGGCTCTGAACATGATGAAGAAGATGAATTTCTTACCTATACTAGGACTTAGAAAAGAACAGCAAGGTCGCACTGATATCATTAAATATGATGCTTTTGCTTTTATCCCTCCCTTCAGTCTTGGTTACAAACCGACACCCGCTGAAATCTCTATTGTAATGCGCCAGAAAAGGAAGAAGTAAGCTGCTATTAACAAGGGAGAGGCCTACGAGCTCCCACCACTCCATCCCTATGAGAAAACTCTGAATGGTTACTTTGTGCGCAAAGGTGAGGAAATTGCCTACATCTATTTCCCCGAGCCATGGGTTAGCACTGATGGAAAGCCCTACCCTGGTTGGGAGATATTCGACGATGTCCAATTGATTGATGAGAACTTTGACTTGGAGGGCTCCTATAAGCAGCCTGATTCCGTTTCTCCGTGGAACATTGATGAGGAAGATGAAATCTTCGCCCTACTCGAAGGACTGGATATCGAAGATGGCTTTACTGCTGTGATTGGGAATTCTAATGATGAAGTGTATGATCCGGCTAAGTACCTTAAGCCGGCAATGTCGCCACTTACTAACTGGCACATGACCGATGGCCTGCTCACTACTGTGGATGTGCTCGTGTAGCGTTTCAGCTATGATCGCCCTATTTCCCTTGCTTTTGAACCCTTTGTACTCTTTTCTCTTATTCCTGGGACTCCGGATGAGGACCTCACTATCGAGGACCTCGACGTAGTCGCCGAGCTTGTACTCCCTTCTATCATGAATGAAATTTCCCCTGTTTTTGCTTACTCCTTGGTTGCCAATATTTTAAATGATGATTTAACAAATGAAAACTTAACATCAAAACAGGTTAATAATGAATCTTTAAAAGATATAAGCCAAGATGAAAGAGGTTATTTAATGGAACTAAACAGGTTAGCAAAACAACACGGGGAACAAAAGTTAGAGGCCTATGGGGAAGACTTGTCCACCATTAATCGGGGGCTGAACGGGGAAGTAAAAGAAATGAAAGTGGGAAGCTTCATGCAAGGGACAGACAGGGAATGATTGATCAATTTGCTCAAAGAATTTGTTGCTGTGTTTTCCTGGTCGTACGAAGATATGCCTTGTTTAGATCCAACGATTGTAGAGCACCGAATTCCTACCTATCCTGATGCCAAGCCGGTCAAGAAGAAATTGTGCAGAATTAAGCCTCAGTGGGACCTCCAAGTGAAGGAAGAAATTGAGAGGTTGCTGCAAGTGGGTTTTATCCGGGTTGTGGAGTATCCCCAATGGTTGTCCAACATGGTCACCATCGAAAAGGCAAACGGCAAGGTCCGAATATGTGTTGATTTTTGGGACCTTAATAAGGCATGTACAAAGGATGATTTCCCATTGCCTAACATTGACATCTTGGTTGATTCAGTTGCAATGCACAAAGTCAAGTCGTTTGTTGACGGTATGGCAGGTTATAATCTGATTAAGATGGCTGTGGAGGATCAAGAGAAAACCTCATTTATCACCCTATGGGAAACTTTCTGCTACGCTGTGATACCATTCGGCCTTACGAATGCCGGAACTACTTATCAACGAGGCGTCACAACCCTCTTCCATGACATGATCCATAACGAGCTTGAAATTTACGTCGATGACATGATTGTACATTCAGTCGAAGAAGACACTCAACATTTGGTTGACCTCAGAAAATTCTTTGAGAGACTTCGCAAGTATCACATGAATCTCAATCCTTCTAAGTGCACATTTGGTACTACATGAGGCAAAGTTCTAGGGTTTCTATCGCGACCCCGACACGTGGTCCTACTTGGTCCCACGTCCGGGTCACGAGCGGACGACTACAATACATAACTTAAAACAATTTACAGAAGCTTTATATTACAATAAGAACATACTTTTGTTTAGACATAATACTAGAGTCCAACACATAACTGGAATACCACGTTTGAAATATTTACAAACTTTTGCAACGCTTACACCAAACATTAAGTCTCGGGAACACTACCCATAGTAACACATTTACATAATGCCTACTACCATAACTCCTGGCCATAACAACTCACCAAGTCGTCCTTTCCGTGCTCAAAGTGCCCTATTTCCTGGCTCTCCTTGACCTAAGGAAAACAATTAAAAAAGGAACGGGGTGAGATAAAATCTCAGTAAGTTACTAATGCAACTACATGGCATGTCAACAATTGTAATAGAACACACATAATACATAACCAACACATAGTCACGCAACGGAATTAAACACATTACAAAGGATACTGAGTCAAGGTTTTCCGTAAGGATATAATCTCTGAAGCTTCAACAACCGCAACAACAATCATCTTCAATATTTGAAGCAGGGGATCTGGAACCAAACAGCAACAAGAACAACAACGGGGGGAATACGACACAAAGTCGTAACCCAAAACAAGGCTACAATTCCAGAATGGGAAAAGACCGACCAAACTATGGCCAAATAGTGGGTAGCAGAGACCAGTGAGACATTATAATGAAGTTGACTCATGTGCCATTATAATCACTAACACTGCCCGACACAACATACCAGCTGGACTCTTCTAAACTATTGCACAAACCGTACATAATTCCACACGAGGGAATCATGCCAAACACGTCATAAATATGATAAAATTCTCATAAAGAGTTCCACAACCTTGTGCAATAATTAATCAAACAAAAGGATTTCGAAGTAGGAATCCCACCATCACATTACAAGATGAAACCACATCAAATGCCAAGAAGGTTATCTATTCATACCAAATACAATCGTTCACACGTTGGACTTAATCCTGTAAGACTAACGGTTCATATCAATTCCAAGTGTTAATAAATACCGAAGCAATTACTATCGAGAAGCGGAGAAGTTTGAGAGGTCACAACGAGACAAGGACTAGAGAGGGATTTGAAGAAATACCAGCTAAGGTCTAATCGGGGATTAAAAGAAAGAAAAGAGTTTCAGAAAGAGCAATGGTGCGCATGCCCTCACCAAAAGGGTGCGCGCGCCTCCCAGCATCAGATTGTTTGGCTGATTTGGAATAAGGAGGGTGCGCGCGCCTCCTTAAAAAGGGTGCGTGCGCCTCCTTCCATCAGTTGATTTGGTCTAATTGGTGTAATAAGGGTGCGCACGCCCTCTAAAAAGGGGTGCGCGCGCTTCCAAGTCGGATTGGCCCTTTTTCTGCAGAATTCTGGATTTGGACAAGATCTAACACCCCAAAGCCTAAGGTACAACCATTTCTAGCATGACAAGAAACCCAGCAACACAAAGATGAATTCCACCACATTTTTCCTTACCAAACAATACCATACTACCAAGTAGTTATAAACCATCACAAACAACATGAAACACCAAGAATTTCATCAAGAATTGCATGAACAACCTAAAGGGAAAAAGGGGTAGTAACTTACCTCTTCCAAGCTAGAAATTCAAGATGAAGAATCTTGACTTGGCTAATCTTGATCTACTCTTCACAAGGAACAACTAATTGAACTCTCCTCTTGATTTGGGTAAGAAATGGTGATGGATTTGGGGAACAACATGGAGGCTCTCTCTTTCACCCTCAAGCTCACCAAAGAACAACAACACAAGGAAGAAGGGGAAAGTGAAAATGAGTAACTAAAAGCTGAGATTTTCCACCCAAACTAACCCAACAAAAGCCATACTAGCCCCTCAACAAAGATTAGGAACAAAATAACCCTTGAACTAATATTTACACTAAGGCTCCCTTAGATTCTAACTTAATTAAGAACACCCTAACAATGCTAGACACATTACTAGATTAAAATAACTAACACATACTTGATAAGAAATAATGAAATGTAAGTAAGTGTAATGCACACAATTACTCAAATAATAATAGGAAAATATAGGGTCCGGGTTTGGGGTCGTTACAGTCTCTCCCCCTTAAGAAAATTTCGTCCCAAAATTTAGGTGAACTTACCCGGAAGACCAAATAGCCAAGGATATTTACGCTCCATCTCCTCCCGAAGCTCCCAAGTTGATTCCTCTACAAGATGGTTCCTCCACACAACTCTAACAAGGGGAATACTCTTATTCCTTAATTCTTGGACTTTGGTGTCGATTACTCGAATAGGTTGCTCCACGTAAGACATGTCGGGTTCAATATCCTCGGGTACTTCCAACAACACATGAGATGGATCGTGGACATACTTGCGAAGCATTAAGACATAGAACACATCATGCATATTTCCCAAGGAAGGTGGTAACACAAGTCGATAGGCTAGCTTCCCAATTCGCTCTATGATTTCAAAGGGTCCAATAAATCTAGGAGTAAGCTTACCCTTTCTACCATACCTCTTTATGCCTGCTTTCGGTGAAACCTTCAAAAACACAAAATCTGTAACCTGGAACTCAAGGTCTCATCTCCGATGATCAGCGTAGCTTTTCTGTCGACTCTGGGCTGTCTTTAGTCGATCCCGAATAAATTTTAACCTTTTCCACCAAGTCCTGAACCATGTTAACACCCCACAGTTTAGCTTCCCCAACTTCGTCCCAACAAATGGGTGATCAAAATTTTCTCCCATACAAAGCCTCATACGGTTCCATTTGTATACTCGACTGATAACTATTATTGTAGGAAAACTCTACAAGCGGTAGATGTATATCCCACGAATCTGAAAAGTCAACCGTGCAAGCCCGTAACATATCCTCGAGAATTTGAATGGTCCTTTCAGACTGACCGTCAGTCTGAGGGTGGAATGTTGTGCTAAACCTTAAATTAGTACACAAAGCCTTCTGCAACGCCTGCCAAAATCGTGATGTAAACCTGGGATCTCGGTCCGACACAATACTAACCGGAACACCGTGCAATCTGACAATCTCATGAATATATAAATTCGCAAGTTTCTGCATTGGATAAGAAATGTTAATGGGTAAGAAATGAGAAGATTTAGTTAACCTATCCACAATTACCCAAACTGCATCAAACCTTCTTTGAGTCCTGGGTAGTTCGGTTACGAAATCCACCGTGATATATTCCCACTTCCACTCGGGTATCTTAAGAGGCTGAAGTAGACCTGCAGGTCTTTGATGCTCTGCTTTGACTTGTTGACAGGTTAAACACTTCGATACATAATTCGCAATTTCTCTCTTCATATTAATCCACCAAAATTGCTGTTTTAAATCCTGGTACATCTTTGTACTCCCGGGGTGAATGGTATACCGGGATTTGTGACCCTCATCAAGAACTCGCTGTTTAACCCCATCAACATCCGGCACACACAATCTGTTTCGGTAAGTCAACACTCCCTTGGAGTCAAGCTGGAAGTCCACATATTGTCTATCCCGAGCATTATCCATAATTTTCTTCAACTCTGGGTCATCCTTCTGAGCATCCTTTATCTGTTGAATCAATGTGGGACATACATTAAGATTCGCAAAGATAGCTCCACATTTCGATTCCTGCGGACACCAATCCCGAGCATCCTCTAGCAATTTCCATTCACGAACCATCATTGATGCTACATAAGACTTTCGAATGATCGCATCGGCTACTACATTTGCTTTGCCCGGATGGTATGAAATGGTGCAGTCATAATCCTTTAGAAGCTCCATCCACCTACGCTGCCGGTTGTTCAATTCTTTTTGAGAGAAGAGGTATTTCAAACTCTTGTGATCGGTAAAAATCTCAAACTTCGCTCCGTAAAGGTAATGATTCCATTTATGCAACGCAAAGACTATCGCAGCCAGTTCCATATCATGAGTAGGGTAATTCTGTTCACTAGGGGTCAACTTCCTCGAAGCATAAGCAATCACTTTCCCATTCTGCATCAAAACACAACCCAAACCCTCTTTTGAAGCGTCACTGTAAATTACTAAATCGTCATTCCCATTCGGTAACGCAAGAATAGGAGCTGTGGTTAACTTCTTTTTCAACTCTTCAAAGCTATTCTGACATTTTTCACTCCATACAAACGGGACATTTTTCCGGGTCAACTGGGTCAACGGTGTAGCAATTCGTGAAAACCCCTCAATAAATCTGCGATAGTACCCGGCTAAGCCCAGGAAGCTACGAATCTCTGTTACTGTCTCACGCCTCTTCCATTCCACTATAGCTTCAATTTTGGATGGATCTACATAAATCCCCTTGTTTGAAACAACATGGCCCAAGAAAGAAACTTCTTCAAGCCAAAAATCGCACTTGCTAAATTTCGCAAACAGTTGCTTTTCCCGAAGCACAGATAAAACTCTTCTCAAGTGCTGTTCGTGTTCCTCCCTCGATTTGGAGTAAACCAGAATATCATCAATAAACACCACAACAAACGAGTCAAGGTAAGGTTTAAACACCCTATTCATCAAATCCATGAACACAGCCGGAGCATTGGTCAACCCAAATGGCATAACAAGGAACTCGTAGTGACCGTAACGGGTATGAAAGGCGGTCTTGGGAATATCCTCGGAACGAATCTTTAGCTGGTGATACCCACTCCTCAAATCTAGTTTCGAGAAAACAATCGAACCCTGAAGTTGGTCAAACAAATCATCAATGTGCGGTAAAGGATATTTATTCTTGACGGTAGCCTGATTTAATTTCAGGTAGTCAATACAAAGTCGAAGGGACCCATCTTTCTTTCTCACAAATAATACCGGAGCTCCCCACGGTGAGACGCTCGGTCGGATAAACCCCTTATCAAGTAACTCTTGCAGTTGCAATTTCAATTCTTTCAATTCCCCCGGGGCCATTCTGTAAGGTGCCTTCGAGATAGGAGAAGTAACTGGGAGTAAGTCAATACAAAATTCTATTTCTCTATCGGGAGGCATCATATATTCTGAAGAAAATACATCAGGGAACTCTCGAGCTACAGGCACATCATTCAACTCAGGCAACTTTTTAGTGGTATCCAAGACACTAGCTAAATACCCCGCACAACCCTTTGACAGCAACTTCCTAGCCTTCAAATAAGAAATAACTCGAATACCCCTACCACAGGGAACGGCTTCAAAAGTAAACTCGCTTATACCAGGAACAGAAAATTTGACAACTTTCCTATGACAATCCACAGAGGCATAATACCTACTTAACCAGTCTATACCCAAAATGACATCAAAATCATGCAATGGAAGAATGACTAAGTTGGCATGTAACACATGATCACATATATGCAAATCACAAGCATTCAACACCATATCAGTTATTAAACATTCTCTCATAGGAGTAGACACTTCTAGCACATACGATAAAGACTCGGTAGGTAAATGTAACTGAGAAGCAAAGTGCCTAGAAATGTAAGAATGCGAAGACCCAGGATCTATAAGTGTACGTGCCCTCAAATTAGATACCAAAAGTGTACCTCCAATAACTGTAGAAGCATCGGTGACCTGCTGCTGATTAAGAGTGAATACCCTTCCTTGGACCTTCGGTTTCCCCGCAGCATCTCTTTTCTGGCCCTGTGGTGTCCCGGTACCACTCCCTGTTGGTTGGTTCTTTCCCATAGTGCAATCCCTCTGATAATGACCGAGTTGCCCACAGTTCATACATTTTCCTTGTCTTTTCCAACATCTCTCTTCACTATGCCCTTCTTTCTGACAGAAATTAAAAATCTTCTTATTTTGACCTCCCGAATTATTACCTTGATTTCTGAAGTTTGGTTGTCCCTGGGACTGTCCCCGGAATTGAAATGACATACCTTGACCACCTCGATTATTACCTCCCTGAGGATGCGATCTTCCTTGAGCCACTTGCTTCCCGACACTTGTCCCTTCGGTTTTCCTTTTATGCTAAACTATGTCGTGTTCCACTCTATAAGCACGATCTACGGCATCCTGAAAATCTGAAAATTTCTGAGCCACCAATTGAGTTCGAATAACAGTCTTTAAACCCTTTACAAATCTCGAAATCTTCCTCTCTTCCGTAGCCACCAAATAAGTGCAATGCCTAGCTAATTCCGTGAATTTGGCTACATATTGGGCCAGCGTCATCATATCATGTTCCAGATTTAGGAATGCAACTTCCTTCTTATCTTGGTCCACCTTCGGGATGAAATGCTCTCTGAATTTCCTCAAAAAATTTTCCCAAGTATAAGCCACCTGTGCCTCGTCCCAACTAGCTTTTAGTCCCTTCCACCAATGCTCCACTGCTCCAACCATTTTATAAGCATCAAATCGAACCTTTTCTTCATCCGTGGTTCCTAACACTTCAAATATTTTCTCCATTGCATCGATCCACCTCTCATCTTTTGTAACATCAGGTTCTCCCTCGTATTCTATAGGTTTCATCTTCAGAAATTGTTCCAATCCTGCTCTTGGTTCTATTGGTATCTCCCGACGATTGTTATTGTCATTCATTGCTTTCATAGCAGCCTCAAACATCCCTTGAAACATCGCATAGGCTTATTCTCTAATATTTCCTTGCTCAGCATGGCCACCCTGCTCATCACCATCCGTTCGAACCATTTTTACTATGTACCTTCATACATCAACTAATGTTACTCACTCCGAACTCAACTACCCACCCAGGTTACTTAGTCGTTCTAGACCATCTATAAACCTAGGCTCGGAGAAACCATAGCTCTGATACCAACTGTCGCGACCCCGACACGTGGTGCTACTTGGTCCCACATCTGGGTCACGAGCGGACGACTACAATACACAACTTAAAACAATTTACGGAAGCTTTATATTACAATAAGAACATACTTTTGTCTAGACATAATACTAGAGTCCAACACATAACTGGGAATACCACGTTTGAAATATTTACAAACTTTTGCAACGCTTACACCAAACATTAAGTCTCGGGAACACTACCCATAGTAACACATTTACATAATGCCTACTACCATAACTCCTGCCCATAAAAACTCACCAAGTCGTCCTTTCCGTGCTCAAAGTGCCCTATTTCCTGGCTCGCCTTGACCTAAGGAAAACAATTAAAAAGGGAACGGGGTGAGATAAAATCTCAGTAAGTTACTAATGCAACTACATGGCATGTCAACAATTGTAATAGAACACACATAATCCATAACCAACACATAGTCACGCAACGGAATTAAACACATTACAAAGGATACTGAGTCAAGGTTTTCCGTAAGGATATAATCTCTGAAGCTTCAACAACCGCAACAACAATCATCTTCAATATTTGAAGCAGGGGTTCCGGAACCAAACAGCAACAAGAACAACAACGGGGGGAATACGACACAAAGTGTAACGACCCGAAAACCCGCCTCTATTTTCTTAGAAATAAATATTTAATTATTTATTTATTGCTTATTTATTTAGTTAAATTATTTATTTAATTAAATAATTATGTGTGCATTTTATGTTTCTTAATATTTTTGTCTAGCATTTTAAATTAATCAATTGTGCTAAGGTGAAGATAGGAGATTTAGTTGAAAGTGATTTATGTGTTCAATGTTGTTGTGGAGGGGTTAATTGTGAAACTTTCTTTAATATTTCAACTTCTTCCCCCTCTCTCCCTCACTCTCCTGCATACTCCCTCTTCCCTCACACACACACACACTAGTTTCTCTCTCTCTTTCCATGGAAAAGGTAAGAAATTTCTCTCCCCTTTATCTCTTCATTCTAGCTATCTTCCCCTCATTATTTCTCATTTATCATAACATGAAACATGTTTAGATCGTCGATAGGATCGTAGGAAGCTAAGAAATTTCGAGTTCCGTCGCCTTTGATAAAATCCGGGTAAGTTACTTTTCCCCCATTTTTATGCTAAAATGTTCATCTTTAGTTTATGTAATGCTTTAGTTCATATATATGCCATTTTGGTTGAGTTTGGAATTTATTTGTATTTTTGTTCATTTTTTGTGATTTTGAAATGTTGGGATCAAATCTTGATTTAGGATTGCTAGATGGTGTTATTTAGGTTCCTTATAGGCTTACATGTTGTTTTGGGTACTTGGGTATGCTAATAGAAGTGTTGGGAATGTTGAGTTTGATTTGGGTAAGGTTTATGTTTGATTATGGTAAGAACTTGAAGAACCCGGCTGATTTTCCTCCCAGTCCGTCGATCGGGCGCCCGCCCAGGTTTAGCTAGGCGCCCGCCCGCCTGTCCTTTTTCCTTCGGCCAGTCTACTGCCTAAATGAGCGCCCGCCCGCCCCTTGGCGAGCGCCCGTCCGCCCCCTTTTTCTGGAAATCACATTTGTGTTTGTTTAAGACTAGGTTGTAATTTTAGTTTGGGTTTTAGAGGCACATGAATTGAGTTTTCTTGTCTTTAAATGTTAGGATAGAAGTATATATAGGTACTCCTATGATTTAGAATGAAAGGAGTGAAATTCGGATCTAAAACTGGGATTTTTCATAATGTCCGGCCGAACACTTTATAAAAATTGTTCGTTTTACGTTCAATCTTCCGGAGGCCATAACTTCTTCGTCCGGACTCCGTTTTGGACATGTAAACTATCGTTGGAAAGCTATTTTCAAGTACTACGCAATGGTTCTATTGGTCGCATGGTTCCAGATCAGAATGGTTGTCTTATTGTTGAGGTTTAAGATTAAGGTGTAGTCTCGGTCTAGGTTCCGTAGTACTATTCTAGTTGACTTAGTTGGGCACCGTGGAACACTTTAGTAATTGAAATTGTTTCCTTTGTGAACAATGGTGTTATGTAATTTGATCAAGTATTGTTTGGGAATGTTTGGGCATCTTATGATGTGTTCGTGATTGTTCCAATCGAATTGATTTTGGATAAGACTTGGTCTAGGTTTTAGGCGATATCCTATAGTAACTAAAGGGTTGTTATTGAACACTAAAGTGTAGGGTTTGGTCCGGTTGTAATCATGTACTAATAGGTGTAACCTTTTGGATTCGTTTGGGGTGTTTAGAATTGGTTCGTTATGAACGGATGTATAACGTGAAATGGCGATTGGGTACCTGCGGTTTGGTTAACACTAAGGTGTAGTCATTCGGACTTCCTATTTGGAATTATAGGTGTAAAAATATAGGGATTAATAGTCTTAGTACATCTTCATGAGTAAACGTTTAGGGAAATTTTGGTAATAGTCATTGTACTATTTGTGAGCGACCGTTTGGGTTGCGCTCTTTATGAGTTACTTGTGAGTATCATCTTTAGGATGTGTTTGGTATGTGCCATATCTTGGAGTCATCATGTTTTAATGGTCAATGTTGTTGGGCTCTCTCTGTGAGCAATCTCGTTTATCGTTGTTGGATTCTTTTATGAGAAACTTCTTGTGTTCATTGTTGTTGAACTCCTCATGAGTAATCGTTTGTATCTTTATGGTGATTAATTGGTATGGTTCCTTAGTTTGGAATCACTAATTGTTTATCGAGCTAGTGTTATTTCTTAGCGTTTATTTGAAAGCCCAGCTGGCATTTGTGGTTGTGTCGGGCGATGGGGAAGATTATAATGGCAACGAGCCGAGTCCATTATAATGTGATCCATTGTTTTGCCCTTATTTTCCATCCTCCATATTGGCCTTGGATGAGAGATGAGCTAGCTCCTTTGTGAGCATTATAGCTATTGGTTTTGGGCTTTGACTGTGTGTCATCGTCCCCTTGTTGTTATTGGTTCCGGTACCGGGGTTTTCTCTTCAGCTATTATGCTACTATGAAGATGGGTTGATTGGTTTCCTTCAGCTCTTATGCTGCTACGTTGATTGGATGTCTTCAGCTGTTTATGCCTACACGAAGATTGGTTGATTGGAATTGGTTCAAGCTGCGCAGCAATTGTTATATACTTTGGTTTAAACCTTGGCTCAATATCCTTTGTAACGTGTTTATTTCAGTCTTATGTGCTGCATGATGAGTTAGTCGTTATTTCCAACTGGTATGGGACGGTTGGCGATAGGGAGCTTTCTCATTTGTTGTTATATGATTTACTTGCTCAGTTATATAATTGATTTGCATGATATTATGCCATATAGATGCATTTAGTAAGTTACTGAGATTTTATCTCACCCCGTTTCTTGTTTCAAATTGTTTTTCCTTAACCCCCCCCCCCCAGGAAAGCAAGTGGTATCGTTTGAGGTCCGTTGTATCGGGAGTCTTCTGAGCAGGTTGATCGCCTTTGGGGTAGTTACTCTTCAGAGCCTCTTTGTATATGGTTGAAAGGTTGTGGTCGTTCAGGGTCACGTATTTACTGTGGTCCTTTGGGAATTTATATTATTAATAGTTGTTCTTGCTTCCGCATTTGTTTCTAGTCTCCGAGTTATAATCTCGTTGAGGTATTGTTTGTTGGTATTGGTTTATAGTAGAATTCACGCGCCCGGTTTGGTATTTAGCATTTTTGGAGATGTTAATTATGTAAATTTTATATTTATTGATTTTTAGAATTTCCAGGGCGTGACAGTTGGTATCAGAGCAATGGTTTTAGATCTTGAAGGAGAATAAGAACTCTGATATTGAATAGGTTTCAATACTTGGGTCTTATGATTTTGAGTGGTTTAGAAACTAAGTTTTCTTGAAAGTATGAGGTTAAGGTAGAAGTTGGTTGAGTTATGAGTCGTGGTATTGACGTCGAGTGTTTCTTCTCTTGTGGTATATCAAGTATAGGATTGGTGTCAATAGTGTTGGTTCCATTGGGGTTAGTTGGCTTGGGAATCGAGAGTGCGAGTTTTGAAGGCTTGGACGTACCTATCTCGTAAAGTGGAAATGTCTTGTGCTATGTTCGTATGTTTGTTCTTATTAAGTGATTTATGTTGAGGTGTATTCTTGAGTACGAAATTTCGTGATTTCTACTGATTGAGGTAAGGTGAATTGGTTATGTCACCTATACAGGATATTGACGAGTTAAGTAGTATGGCCCAGCTTTCAAGGTGTCTCGAATTTCTTGGGTGCCATCGACAGGTGGGGAATAATTCTATATTAGTGTGTTTGACTTGTTTAGGAGCATACTAAGTATATATAATGTTCAGGTTCTATATTAAAAATCAGAAAATCTTTATTATAAGGTTGTGCAGGGAATTTAGGTTATTCAGTTGGCAATACTAATATTGAGTCTTGAGTATAATTTATGTTGGGTGCGATATGTCGCTTGGCCGATAGTGAACTTGGGTTATTTGATGAGTTAAGATAAGAAACAATACTGATAGGTGAATCAGTGAACATATAGTGTCGATCGGGTTAAAAGAGTTAAAGATTCAATTTGAGAATTTCTTGATAGGAGTTTTTCTTTACTTTTAGTACATCTACGTGAGTGCATCGGAATTGTTTAGTATGAGGAAATACTTAATTTATTATGGGTCATAATAAGAAGTTGAGTTATGATACTTTTGGGATCATTTTAATACATGACTGGAGTTGAATTAAAGCAATACGAGTTAGGAGTATATTGTGGGAGTTATAACCATTAATGATGGTGAGCGCGTTAAGTTTAAAGGACTAGACATATTTAGAGAAGGTGAGAATTCCTCAAACAATATTAAAGGCATTGTTGGGTTTTAGTGAACAGTTGTCACATGGTTCTGAATCTTTTCTTGGTGGCGTCCTCGTTTGGATTAAGGATTTGTAAAGGAAATTGGGTATAGCTACTTTGGCATATTAAAGGATACTATGATTTTGTATTGGGACGGAGCAGTTTATTGAATATTTCGGATTATTAGTGATCATTTGTAATATCTTTTAGAGTTGTAAGTTGTAATATATTACTATTTATTGAAACAAAGATTGTGAAAATTTCGGATCGTTACAGTTGCTACTTTAATGGTAATCCGTAGAGATATAGTCACGCGGTGAACATTTGGAGGATGAGAAATTTCTTTAGCTTTTCATAGTTTAAGAAGTTGAGTAAGCTCGAGATGGTTTAATGTTTTGAATTTCTGGATATTTCCTTAGAAAACTAAGTATGAGGTAATGCAAGTAGTTTAAGAAATTCAAAGATTTTGACTGTATTATGTTTTATCTCATGAGGAAGTGAGTGTGGTAGGGGAATCTCATTTGATCGGATAGTTGATGACAGTAAATTTTTGAGTATATCATTGAGTCATTGGGTGACAATAATCGTTAGCCCTATTCCTTCTCTTATTTGTTCGGGTAGTAGTATGATTACTTGGGATGATGTCTAGATCGTCAATGCGTACGGGTGAACCGGAAAAGTAAAACTTATGGATGTTGATGATTTAAGGGTTGATGGTGAGCGTGATGCTAATTAGGATCAAATCAGCTATGTCTCAGAATTGGTGAACGAGTGATAGTCTTGAGAATGTGAAATTCGGGATGAAAGAGGAAGTTAATTTTAGGATGTTGATATGAAATGCTTGAGATATGTATGTGTTCAATATGTGTGGGTTTATTTGAGTCATGGAATTGATGTCTGAAATATTTATTAGGTACTTGATTTGGGGTTACGAGTGCTTTATGCGAGTTGATATTTTGTCGCCTCATTATGACCGCGCATTGTGATTTTGATTAGTGAATTCGCGGGCGAATTCTTTTTAAGGAGGGTAGATTGTAACGACCCGAAAACCCGCCTCTATTTTTTTAGAAATAAATATTTAATTATTTATTTATTGCTTATTTATTTAGTTAAATTATTTATTTAATTAAATAATTATGTGTGCATTTTATGTTTCTTAATATTTTTGTCTAGCATTTTAAATTAATCAATTGTGCTAAGGTGAAGATAGGAGATTTAGTTGAAAGGGATTTATGTGTTCAATGTTGTTGTGGAGGGGTTAATTGTGAAACTTTCTTTAATATTTCAACTTCTTCCCCCTCTCTCCCTCACTCTCCTGCATACTCCCTCTTCCCTCACACACACACACACTAGTTTCTCTCTCTCTTTCCATGGAAAAGGTAAGAAATTTCACCCCCCTTTCTCTCTTCATTCTAGCTATCTTCCCCTCATTATTTCTCATTTCTCATAACCTGAAACATGTTTAGATCGTCGATAGGATCGTAGGAAGCTAAGAAATTTCGAGTTCCGTCGCCTTTGATAAAATCTGGGTAAGTTACTTTTCCCCCATTTTTATGCTAAAATGTTCATCTTTAGTTTATGTAATGCTTTAGTTCATATATATGCCATTTTGGTTGAGTTTGGAATTTATTTGTATTTTTGTTCATTTTTTGTGATTTTGAAATATTGGGATCAAATCTTGATTTAGGATTGCTAGATGGTGTTATTTAGGTTCCTTATAGGCTTACATGTTGTTTTGGGTACTTGGGTATGCTAATAGAAGTGTTGGGAATGTTGGGTTTGATTTGGGTAAGGTTTATGTTTGATTTTGGTAAGAACTTGAAGAACCCGGCTGATTTTCCTCCCAGTCTGTCGACCGGGCGCCCGCCCAGGTTTAGCTAGGCGCCCGCCCACCTGTCCTTTTTCCTTCGGCCAGTCTACTGCCTAAATGAGCGCCCGCCCGCCCCTTGGCGAGCGCCCGTCCGCCCCCTTTTTATGGAAATCACATTTGTGTTTGTTTAAGACTAGGTTGTAATTTTAGTTTGGGTTTTAGAGGCACATGAATTGAGTTTTCTTGTCTTTAAATGTTAGGATAGAAGTATATATAGGTACTCCTAAGATTTAGAACGAAAGGAGTGAAATTCGGATCTAAAACTGAGATTTTTCATAATGTCCGGCCGAACACTTTATAAAAATTGTTCGTTTTACGTTCAATCTTCCGGAGGCCATAACTTCTTCGTCCGGACTCCGTTTTGGACGTGTAAACTATCGTTGGAAAGCTATTTTCAAGTACTACGCAATGGTTCTATTGGTCGCATGGTTCCAGATCAGAATGGTTGTCTTATTGTTGAGGTTTAAGATTAAGATGTAGTCTCGGTCTAGGTTCCGTAGTACTATTCTAGTTGACTTAGTTGGGCACCGTGGAACAGTTTAGTAATTGAAATTGATTGAACAATGGTGTTATGTAATTTGATCAAGTATTGTTTGGGAATGTTTGGGCATCTTATGATGTGTTCGTGATTGTTCCAATCGAATTGATTTTGGATAAGACTTGGTCTAGGTTTTAGGCGATATCCTATGGTAACTAAAGGGTTGTTATTGAACACTAAAGTGTAGGGTTTGGTCCGGTTGTAATCATGTACTAATAGGTGTAACCTTTTGGATTCGTTTGGGGTGTTTAGAATTGGTTCGTTATGAACGGATGTATAACGTGAAATGGCGATTGGGTACCTGCGGTTTGGTTAACACTAAGGTGTAGTCATTCGGACTTCCTATTTGGAATTCTAGGTGTAAAAATATAGGGATTAATAGTCTTAGTACATCTTCATGAGTAAACGTTTAGGGAAATTTTGGTAATAGTCATTGTACTATTTGTGAGCGACCGTTTGGGTTGCGCTCTTTATGAGTTACTTGTGAGTATCATCTTTAGGATGTGTTTGGTATGTGCCATATCTTGGAGTCATCATGTTTTAATGGTCAATGTTGTTGGGCTCTCTCTGTGAGCAATCTCGTTTAACGTTGTTGGATTCTTTTATGAGAAACTTCTTGTGTTCATTGTTGTTGAACTCCTCATGAGTAATCGTTTGTATCTTTATGGTGATTAATTGGTATGGTTCCCTACTTTGGAATCACTAATTGTTTATCGAGCTAGTGTTATTTCTTAGCGTTTATTTGAAAGCCCAGCTGGCATTTGTGGTTGTGTCGGGCGATGGGGAAGATTATAATGGCAACGAGCCGAGTCCATTATAATGTGATCCATTGTTTTGCCCTTATTTCCCTCCTCCAGATTGGCCCTGGATGTGAGATGAGCTAGCTCCTTTGTGAGCATTATAGCTATTGGTTTTGGGCTTTGACTGTGTGTCATCGTCCCCTTGTTGTTATTGGTTCCGGTACCGGGGTTTTCTCTTCAGCTATTATGCTACTATGAAGATGGGTTGATTGGTTTCCTTCAGCTCTTATGCTGCTACGTTGATTGGATGTCTTCAGCTGTTTATGCCTACACGAAGATTGGTTGATTGGAATTGGTTCAAGATGCGCAGCAATTGTTATATACTTTGGTTTAAACCTTGGCTCAGTATCCTTTGCAACGTGTTTATTTCATTCTTATGTGCTGCATGATGAGTTAGTCGTTATTTCTAACTGGTATGGGACGGTTGGCGATAAGGAGCTTTCTCATTTGTTGTTATATGATTTACTTGCTTAGTTATTAAATTGATTTGCATGATATTATGCCATGTAGATGCATTTAGTAACTTACTGAGATTTTACCTCACCCCGTTTCTTGTTTCAAATTGTTTTTCCTTAACCCCCCCCAGGAAAGCAAGTGGTATCGTTTGAGGTCCGTTGTATCGGGAGTCTTCTGAGCAGGTTGATCGCCTTTGGGGTAGTTACTCTTCAGAGCCTCTTTGTATATGGTTGAAAGGTTGTGGTCGTTCAGGGTCACGTATTTACTGTGGTCCTTTGGGAATTTATATTATTAATAGTTGTTCTTGCTCCCGCATTTGTTTCTAGTCTCCGAGTTATAATCTCGTTGAGGTATTGTTTGTTGGTATTGGTTTATAGTAGAATTCACGCGCCCGGTTTGGTATTTAGCATTTTTGGAGATGTTAATTATGTAAATTTTATATTTATGGATTTTTAGAATTTCCGGGGCGTGACACAAAGTCGTAACCCAAAACAAGGCTACAATTCCAGAATGGGAAAAGACCGACCCAACTATGGCCAAATAGTGGGTAGCAGAGACCAGTGAGACATTATAATGAACTTGACTCATGTGCCATTATAATCCCTAACACTGCCCGACACAACATACCAGCTGGACTTTTCTAAACTATTGCATAAACTGTACATAATTCCACAAGAGGGAATCATGCCAAACACGTCATAAAGATGATAAAATTCTCATAAAGAGTTCCACAACCTTGTGCAATAATTAATCAAACAAAAGGATTTCGAAGTAGGAATCCCACCATCACATTACAGGATGAAACTACATCAAATGCCAAGAAGGTTACCTATTCATACCAAATACAATCGTTCACACGTTGGACTTAATCCTGTAAGACTAACGGTTCATATCAATTCCAAGTGTTAATAAATACCGAGGCAATTACTATCGAGAAGCGGAGAAGTTCGAGAGGTCACAACGAGACAAGGACTAGAGAGGGATTTAAAGAAATACCAGCTAAGGACTAATCGGGGATTAAAAGAAAGAAAAGAGTTTCAGAAAGAGCAAGGGTGCGCACGACCTCACCAAAAGGGTGCGCGCGCCTCCCAGCATCAGATTGTTTGGCTGATTTGGAATAAGGAGGGTGCGCGCGCGTCCTTAAAAAGGGTGCGTACGCCTCCTTCCATCAGTTGATTTGGTCCAATTGGTGTAATAAGGGTGCGCACGCCCTCTAAAAGGGGGTGCGCGCGCTTCCAAGTCGGATTGGCCCTTTTTCTACAGAATTCTAGATTTGGACAAGATCTAACACCCCAAAGCCTAAGGTACAACCATTTCTAGCATGACAAGAAACCCAGCAACACAAAGATGAATTCCACCACATTTTTCCTTACCAAACAATACCATACTACCAAGTAGTTATAAACCATCACAAACAACATGAAACACCAAGAATTTCATCAAGAATTGCATGAACAACCTAAAGGGAAAAAGGGGTAGTAACTTACCTCTTCCAAGCTAGAAATTCAAGATGAAGAATCTTGACTTGGCTAATCTTGATCTACTCTTCACAAGGAACAACTAATTGAACTCTCCTCTTGATTTGGGTAAGAAATGGTGATGGATTTGGGGAACAACATGGAGGCTCTCTCTTTCACCCTCAAGCTCACCAAAGAACAACAACACAAGGAAGAAGGGGAAAGTGAAAATGAGTAACTAAAAGCTGGGATTTTCCACCCAAACTAACCCAACAAAAGCCATACTAGCCCCTCAACAAAGATTAGGAACAAAATAACCCTTGAACTAATATTTGCACTAAGGCTCCCTTAGATTCTAACTTAATTAAGAACACCCTAACAATGCTAGACACATTACTAGATTAAAATAACTAACACATACTTGACAAGAAATAATGAAATGTAAGTAAATGTAATGCACACAATTACTCAAATAATAATAGGAAAATATAGGGTCCGGGTTTGGGGTCGTTACAGTTTCTTGTAACAGAAAGGGGAATAGAAATCGACCTTGATAAAGTGAAGGCGTTCATGGAAATGCCTCAACCCAGAACTCAAAAAGAAGTGAAAGGTTTCTTGCGAAGAATTCAGTACATTAGCATATTCATACGACAGTTGACCACGATGTGTGAACCGCTCTTCAAGCTTCTCAAGAAAGATACCGATCTTTCATGGGATGAAGAATGCCAAGTTACTTTTGAGAAAATTAAAGAATACCTGACAAGCCCACCAGTCTTGGTCCCACCTCACTCGCACAAGCCCCTCTGTTTATATTTAACAGTCACCAATACTTCAGTTGGAATAATGCTTGCACAAGAAAAGGAAGATTCATGGGTCGAAAATGCAATCTATTTTGTTAGCCGAAAGCTACAAGGGAGTGAACTTAATTACTAAGCATTGGAGAAAGCGTGCACAGGATTGGTTTGGGTTTCGCAGCGATTAAAAATCTATTTTCAGTCCTTACATGTTCAAATAATATCCCGCATGGACCTGGTGAAGTACATTTTAGAACTGCCAACTATGTCCAATCGAGTCGCCAAATGGGCTTTCCTCCTAAGAGAGTTCAACATGACTTACGGAATGCCTAAGTCTATAAAAGGAAGAGTGCTAGCTGATCAAATCTCCGAATTGGTTCTCAACCTTGAACTTGAGCTAGAACCCCAATTTCCCGATGAGGGAATCTACGCTGTTGATTGTTCAATGTACAAATGGCAACTCTTCTTTGATGGGGCTACCGATAAAAGGGGCTTCGGAGTTAGAATATTTCTCATTGATCCAAACAATCCACATACGCCCATTGCTATCCGATTAGACTTTGATTGTTCAAATAATACGGCAGAGTATGAGGACTGCATTACCGACCTTGAAGAAGCATTAAATCGAGGGGTCAGAGAAATTGATGTGTTCAGGGATTCCGCCCTAATCATCAATCAGATTGAAAGGAAATGGAAGATCCAAAATCCAAAATTGCAACAATATCATATTCGTTTAGTGGCACTCACATGCCGCTTCTCAGATATCTCTTTCCATTATCTCCCGAGAGACATGAACCGATTCGCTGATGCCCTTGCAACTTTGGCCTCCATCATGGAATTCCTGATGGGCATTATAGTGAAGCTATTGGTGGTTAGTAAGAGGTCAATCCCAGCCTACTTCCTAGCAATTGACCTAGATGAGGAAACAATGATGAACCATGGTACGTCGATGTCTGGAATGTGCTTAAAAATGGGACATACCCTCCGGAAAATGACAAAAGAGCAAGAATTGCCATGCGGAGATGGGCAGCCCAATTTGTGATATCAGGATAGATTATACAAGAGATACCACCACAGACCAAATTTGCTCTGTGTCGACAAATCTGAAGCAAAGAAGATCATGGATGAAACCCATGGAGGAATGTGTGGACCTCACATGAACAGTCATATGCTTGTAAAAAAGGTGATAAGGGAAGGGTACTATTGGAGTACTATGGAGACCGACTGCATTCAAAAAGTCAAAACTTGCGATCAATGCCAGCGATATGCCAACTTACAGCATCTCCCGCCGCACATCCTTCAACAATCAACCGCGCCTTGGTCTTTCTCCACATGGGGAATAGATGTCATCGGTTAGATCAAGCCCAGTGGTTCAAACAGACATGAGTATGTGTTAGTGATTGTAGATTACTTGAACGAAGTGGGTCGAAGCCGCCTCATACAAAGTTTTGAATGCTAAGAAGGTAGCAGAGTTCATCCAAATGAATATCTTCCACAGATACGGGGTCCCCCTACGAGATGATCTCTGATAACGGTACTCATTTTAAAGGCCAAGTCAAGCTATTGCTTGACGAATTTAAAGTACAAAGACACAAGTCTTCTCCTTATCGTCCTCAAACAAATGGAGCGGTGGAGGCGGTCAATAAGACCCTTGAGAACATAATTAGAAAAATGGCAGTCACATGAAGAGATTGGCTGTTAGTACCCGATTTGAAAATGAGTTAATTAGGGCATTCCTAAATATATAAGGATTTTATAGGAATTAAAAACCTTGCAAAGACTTGTCCCAGATTCCCAAAATATAGCTCAATATTCTAGAATATCCTAAAATTAACCAAAATAGGGTTTCCATAAATCAAATCAAACCCTAACTTGAAAATCACGTCAGCCAGAAAGGATGGCCACGTGGCCACATTCACTCCTAGCTACGCGGCCACTTCTTCCATTGGCCAGGCGGCCACATCTGCCTCAGCAGATCTCAGCCGTCAGATCTCTCCGCCAGTTTCCTATATAAAGGCCCCCCTAGCCTCAAAATTTAGGATCCCGATTCCAGAATTCCAGACATCGTTTCTTAGAGCTATCAAGTCTCCTAAGTGACAAATTTACTCCCAAATCAAGCCTTTCAAGCATCCAAGAACATCCTCAAAGTTCCCAAGAAGATCTAAGATTGATTCTTTCCAACATAGGTAAGTTTTCTAACTTTTTACTCACGCTCTTGCCATGTTCTTGATTTAGATCTATAATATTCATGTTCTTAACATGTTTATTCATATATGTTCTTCATAGTATTCATATGTTCATAATATGTTCTTCACATGTTCTTCATGTTCTTAGATTAAAACCTTATTTATGCTAGATTTAGGGTTTTGATCTTAATGATTAACATTTTATTTCATAGCCGATGATGATCTAGGGTTCATCAACCCTAACATGATCTAGGAACTACTTCTAAACCCTAATATTTAGGTAAATACTCCCCATTCAATATGCATGATCCCGTTCTTCTGCCTATTCTAAAATCTTCTCGAACTACGCTGACTTGAGCTTCTCACATTGAGAAGAACGTAGGCAATCTTTGGATCCTGTCACAAAACATCGCACACAACCTACACCCCATCATGATAGAAAGACCGATCATTCGGGCGATAGAAGTGATAATGCTTAATATTCTTCTCTTATCGTAATTTGACCCCCGAACCCATTTACATGAAATAATAGGTTTTTCTCAATGTTTTGGTTAATTAAAACGGTGTGGAGACTCTCAAAATTTTAATATTGCTATGAATATATCCTTTTATTAAATAATAATCACATGAAACTTCCCACGCGTTGCTGCATTGGAAAGGGGATACCGCATATCTATCCGGGCACTGACAGGGGCTACCCCATACCCGCTTGCATATGGCATGGAAGTAGTATAGATACCCTGATCCCACTGCCGCATTAGAGCTTCTGCTTATTTTTGTTTGTTTAGAGTCGCCACCTATATTTTAGAGGAACATAATAAAAACCTAATAATGTTCTAAGTTTTATTTATGAAAACCAGAGATTCGTGTATTTGAGGTTCAGAGGTTAAGTTACGGAATGGGAAGTACTTAAACACCCATTTCGCCCAACTAAAGTTGGTCTTGCTTGCTCATAGTCTACATGATAAAACATGTTCTTCCTATACTTTGAAAATGATTTTTAAGGGGGTTAGAAAGGGGTTTGAATGTGGGGAGATAACTCCTCGTCCAACTTCAATGTAATGAAGTAGCCTTTGGGGTCATGTCCCAAAATGGTTTGGGTTGATTGCACACTTTGATAAAGATAAAAGAAGGAGAAGAGATGAATAGAGAGAAAGAGAAAAGTAAGAAAATGGTTGAAATCTTTTTTGAGAGAGTTTTTGGTATAGTTTTCTTGTGTTAAAAAGTCCTTTCTTGAAATGGTGGAGAAGGGGGGTTTTTATAGGTAAAAAAAAAGATGTTTTTGGTGCCAAAACAGAGTCAACAAGAAGGGAATTCCCGGGCAAAATCATGTAAATTGAGCAAGGGAGGGATTCTTGGAGCTGTAACTGACGCCCAGAAGCGCACGCCTCCGGCCTTTGGGGCGGAAGGCACGCGCGTCTGACCTCAAAGTGCAGAGGCGCCCGACTCTGAAAAGACAATTTTGACAGAATGGACTGGAAAGTTAGAACTGTTATTCAATTTAGCCCCCGAACTTAACAGAGTTAGTCAAGAACTTAAAGAAAGTAACAGAGACTAACGAAAAATACTTAAAACAAGAAGAAACATAAAATCAAATGTGCAATCGGGGTGAGTGGTCTAAGGCGGGGTGTCTACAGAGCCCCTCGACAGCATGGATTGCGAAGAAAAACGCGCCGATGAAAGAAAGACATCCGCCAAGGACATCAACAAGGAAAAACAAAGACTCGATAAAGGCAGGAATTTGAAATTGCGAAGGATAGGGGTGCACTCCCTCTGTGAGCGACTTTTATTGATAAAAGAGGTATGATGGTATGTGACGGCCCACCGTGGCCAAGGTTTAGAGTCTGGTTGGCAGACTAAGGCTGGAGCCATTTAGCGGAACCGTTATGCCTGTTTAGAGTCCGTTGAGCGGACTGGCTGAATCCATTTGGCGAATCCGCTTGCCGGTTTATAGTTTGTTGAGCGGACTGGCTGAATCCGTTTGCCGGTTTATAGTCCGTTGAGCAGACTAGCTGAATCCGTTTCGTGAATCCGTTTACTGGTTTATAGTCCGTTGAGCGAACTGGCTGAATCCGTTTGGCGAATCCGATTGCCTGTTTATAATCCGTTGAGCGGACTAGAATCGAGTGGGAGTCCATTGAGCGAACTCATCATGTTGTGCTTGCTTTGTGGAGGGTGTGGTGATTGTGCGGTTCACCCTGACCGAGCTTCGATTGAAGTTTGTTGTTGACCTTTGTGAGGTGCGGGCACAGTTGACTGCGGACCACAAATATTTCCCTTTTTGAGAGAATGACGAGATTGGCCTTGACTGAAAAGAAAGACACATCCTACTTTAAGTTTAGTGGGAGTTTCTATCTTATTTTAATTCAGACATGCCTTAGGGGCGGACCAAATTAATGTGTGCCCAAATGTGTGTTCGAGGGTGGAGCTTTCATCATGATCCGGCTGATTCTGGGCATGTTTGGACTTCTTTTCTACGTGGTTTCCTTCATTAACAAGGGCCTGCTGAGACGTTTGTGAAGTAAGATGCGGGCGCCTCCGAATGAGGTGGTGGAATGCGCGCACTTCTGTAAGTACCCCAATCTGAAATTAACCAACCTAGAGGAATTCTTGGCACCATTCAGAGATAAACTGATAGGCTGAGACCTCACTAAGATAAACCTAAAATTCCAGGACTACTCTGGAATTAAAATTGGAAAAATCCAGAAGCTCGCCAGTCTGAGCCGTACGGATGGTATGGACGCGGGAGAGGCCAATCCGTACGGATGGTTTGGGCACCCTCAGTCCCTATAAATTGAGACCCTTGCTGATCATTTCAAAGGGGGAGAAAATTGTTTGAAAGAGACAAAGCTCTGCAGGAATCATATCAGAATAGAGTGATCACCACATTTGAGTGAAAAGAGAGAAAGAAGATAGGTCCAAACCAAAATTGGTGAGGCCTCCTTCTCCCCATCTTCTCTTCATCTCCATATTACATCTTTTGCTTCTTGTTAAATAATATACACTTGGAACCAAGCCTTGAAATCCATGGTGCCCATGATGTTCTATGCATGATGATGGGTTACAAACCATAGGATAGCCTAAGTCTTGTTATGATTTATGCATCTTTAATATATTGTCTTTACATTTATGCACCTTTACATAATGTCTTTAAATTTGTGTCATTTACTTTAAAGTCTTTGCATTTATGTTGAATAAATGAGGGAATGATCAAGTTTGGGTGATAAAGTTGCAATCTTTATCATCCAAACCATAAGTCAACCTCAAAAATGTCCCTTTGATAATAAAGATTCAATATTTATCCATCAAAGGTTGATTTTTTGATGTCCCAATGCCCTTCCTTGGAAGAATCATCCATTTGGGTGTTAAAGTTTCCATCTTTAATCATCCAAATGGTGATCTTGGCTCAAAAGCTATGACAATCACATTTTCTCAATTATTCCCAAATGATTGCCTTGATCACACCAAAAATCCTCATTTTGGTGTCTAATCTAGTGATTAATGGCATAGGGATGATTTAATTAATGTTTTGTTGCAAGAAAATAACTGGAAATGATCAAACAGTCCAGTTTCCAGCAGAATGCTCTGTTTCTGCCTGGAACAGGACTGATTCCTGGGAATCTGTTAAAATTCCCAAGAAGACCCTTCATAGCCGTACGGCTACTTTGTCCAGGGGAACATTTCGAGTCTAGTCCCCTTTTAATCCAGAATGTTTACGAAATAACCCTTTCTGCCAAATATTTAACTGTTTTCTGTTAAAGTCAGTTTCTCCCATTTTCATGAACACATACACACACACACACACAATTTTAACAAATTTTAGGGAGACTCGGTTTCTTCCAGGCGCTTTGGGTGAACTACCGGTTGAGTTCTTCCCAAAGTGTAACCTGACCTCCGAATCCTTTGTCTCTAACCATTTTTCATTAAGTTTGGGTTTAAAATTAAACTAACGTGGTGACTCCGTTGAACGTTGATAAGATCCCGTGTTTGATTCTCGAGTGAACCGTTCTTTTTTCCCGCGGGTATCTCACAGTGGCGACTCCGCTGGGGAATAAAGTGTTTTCAAACTTCTTTTTAGAAGCTTTGGGGACACTTTTGTGTGGGTCAAACTCCCGTCCCCGTTTATTGACTTTGTGCATGTTTTGTGTGTATTTTATGTTTCTGTTTTGATTTCTAAAAGTGAAACTGTCCTGGAAATGCAACAAACTGGGGGCTTGATGATCAGAAGTTAAAAATTTACAAAAATAATGGAGCTACTGCTCTAGCCGTATGGCTAGTTTGGCTGGGCCCACAGAATGCTTCAAGCTAACAATTTGTGCAGGGCAGAAGCATTCTGATGGTCCTCTTGCGGTTCTTCTTGTCCAGGTTCCATTTGCAGCCTCTACTTGTGCACTCTTGCCTTCATTTTCTTAGCCAAAAATAGATTGTCAAAGCTTGGTAATGCACAAACCTTTTGGGCATAAAATTGGGTTTTCAAAGCCTCATTGTGCATTACCTCTTTCATAAAAAGTTTTGGTTTCTCAAATTCTTTTGTTGTGCACAACCTTTTTGTACAAATGATTTTCAAAAGGGTTATTGTTCTTGTTGTAAAATTTTGGTTTCGAAAACCTTTGGCTGTGCACAACCTTTCCATGTACAAAATTTTGATTCTTGCTTGTTCATAGCTTTGCCTGATTACTTGTGCAAAATACTTGTTTGGATTATTTGTTCATATCTTGTATATATTGTTCATACATTGTTCATGATATTAAAACAAATTGAAAATTCCTATTTTGACTCAAAAAGGAACGTAGAAGGCTTCACACAATGCGCACTTGACCTTGTACACGTTCCGAAAACCCTTTAAACCTGTGATGAATGCCACGATGTAGCTTGATTGGTGCTCTTGTGCCCTTCTCGCGCGCACGGGTCCATTCCACCTCCCCTTCTGAGCTGAGTCAACCACACATGTCCGTGACACACAAAATACTGTGACCTTGGTTGGTTTTTGGTCTAGCTCACGCCATCATGTCCCTAATACGTGCCCGAAGTTGATTATGGCCAAGTTAACGCCCGAGTCACGACTCCTTGTGAAAGCAAGTGTGACCAAGGTCATCTTTGACCCGATCCTTGACTTATGCATTGATGTTAACTATAATTAACCTAAGTCATGTATTAAAGATAGGGTGACACCGTGTCGTTAACCTCTAATGCTTGACCCATCCTGAATCATCTTTAAGACCAAGGCTAAGGTCCGAGATCCCTCATTAAAACGAGGTCATGCCGGAATTTTGCTGGAGCGTTAAGTTAATCTTAACCTTAACCGGGGCTTAGCTATGATAAGAATGGCCCACGCATTGGAAATTTGTGATGCACTAGACCCTAGGTTTGGTTCTTTTGGTCGGTGGAAGCCGCGTGCCCTATAGGACTGTTGGTCCCAAAGGGGAAACAAGGGTATGAAAAATGCTAGAGGGGGGGTGAATAGCGTTTTAAAATTCATTTCAAACCCTTTTTCAAATCAATGGCTTATGTGCACAGTTCTCAAATATGCTAAGTATAGCGCGCAATGAGAGTGTTAAATGCACAACGGAAGTTTAAGCAGCTACTGCGCAGGAAAAATCTGCGCAGAGATAAAAACGCACGCGCTAAGTTTTGGCTTAAAGTGTTGGATAAAAAGGATTCTAAGGCAATAAGCAATAACAAACACAGCAGGAATAATAGCAATCTGATAAGATCAAACAAAGCAGTTATTCAGAAATGATTAAGCATGAAATAAATAGCGAGAATAAAGAACAAGCTATTTGGAGAGGTTCGATCGATGAAAGATCTACGTCCTCTACCAAGATGGTTAGTCTTGGATTTTCTAATGGAGAGATTTATATTGATGTGAGGAGCTTTTACAAGATTACAATGAATCAAAACTCAAATCAAAATCTATTCTATGAAGAACAAATCCTAGACTAAACCGGTGTATCTCAAGAAGTTGGATCTAAATGATCGAAGCTTCAAGAGGTGTGTGTGTGACAGAAATTCTGGGCTCTATGAATCTGTGAGATGAAGAGCACGAAGAATTCTGGTGATATAAGGCTTTAGGATCTGGGCAGGAGTTTGAAGGTATGAAGGTTTGAAGGTTGATCTTGAATCTGGGAATATAAGCAGTAATCTTCAGAACTTCAAAGATATTAGTAAGCACAAACTCTAGCAACTTGGAAATGAAGATGAGCAGGCTATTTATAGCAGAGAGCTTAAAACTAGCCGTTGGAGCTCTGAGAAAAGACGATGAGCTGGCACAATATGATTGGTGAGCAGATGTCCTTTATAGCCGTTGGGGCTCTGATCAAGGTTGATGACCTAGCATAATATGATTGGTGCGCAGGTGATATAGAGCCGTTGGAGACTGAGCATGAAGACCAATTTCAAAAGCTTCTTCTAGAAGGTTGACAGCTGTCTTTGTTTGAAATATTTCTCTTGAGTGCATCTCCACTGTTGGATCTGCTGAGTGTGCTTGATTTGTCGTTTCTGCACACCTCAGCACTTTAATAACCGTACATCTTCAAAGCGTTTTCCAAGTTAGGTGATCTGAATGCATCGAAAACTGAGCAAGATAGAATGCTGCTCATGAGAGACCTGTGCAGTGGTGTACTGCGCAGAGTAGTCCTGCGCAGAGACCACAGACTTGCTTGGATCTTCATTCCTTTTCGCTCCGAGCCCTATATTCTAAGCCTATCGAATAAAATGGACTAAGCTAAAAATTGAAGTTATAAAACTTCTTACATAGGGTCCTAAAGTTCATAAAATATTAATAGGTGATGGTATCAATCAATTCTAACATAAGTAGGAGGGTTAAAAAATAAGCATACCCAACAATATCCCCCTAAATGATTGATGCCATTACCTACTATAGCAAAGGCAATTCATTGTACTTGATAATAACATGTCCATAAAAATGTGAATGGTAACTCATGCCTCAAGTCAAAGCACACACTAGCCAAAGCTATAGATTTCTAGTCTATCCAAAAGATTAACTTACAAATAGGGAAAGACAGAAATATCATTCAGCCCATACAAATAATATGAGTTTTAGTTTAAGTATGCGTTTAAACTGAATGTTTAAGCTTCATGCGTAGAAAATATGACCTGTTAAGATTATGCGCATGAGGTGAAATAATGCAATCATTGTTCCTCAAATGAAGAGTTTGAAATGAACAAGGTTTTGGAAACTAATGATGCGTTTTTTCTCATTAAAACTTGAAATGTAAAGAGTTGCAGATTACAAGTTTGAATAAGAAAAAAAAATGCGCACAAAAAGGAATACCTTGCGCAAAAACAAAAAATTACATAGAACCTAGTCTATGTTGATCCGATGCAGGGCTTCGCGCAGCTCATTCTGCAGACTGTTGAACTTATTCATAAGTTCAATCTTCAATTCTTGAAACCTTTCTCTAAATGCCACAGCCTCACCAACATAGGTAGACATTCCTCTGCGCATATCTCTGTTGTCCTCTCTCAGCTCTTGGAAGTTGGCTCTGTACTGCACTTGATGTCCAGTCATCTGGTTGAAATATGACTGCTCCGCAGTTTCAATGGTGTTGATGATAGTGGCCTGCGTTTCTTCGAGTCTTTGGTCAGTGTGGAGGCGCTGAGTGTTCACGCTGGCTTGAATATCGAACATAGCTTGATCCATCCTAGCGTTGAACCCATCAGCGAAATCAGTCATCGCTTGAGTTATGCACTCCCTGACATTTTTCATATTAAGCGCATTGGCATGCGCAGGACCACCTTGTTCCAATTTCTCCAACATCATTGCTTCCAACCCGGCAAACCCTTCATGTAACCCATCGGTCAAGCTCTTGCGCAGACGCTTAAGCTGTCCTATAAACCCATCGTTGATAGCGGAATAGGTGCAAACATTTTCAAGCATCCCAGCTATTGACTTCAGAGAGTCCAGAACCATTTGATCTAAAGCATCAGGGACGCGTTGCGAAGAGGGGCCGGACAGACCTGCGGAGGTATTTGCCTTTGATACATTCTCCCCCTTAATGGAAGCAATCTCTAAACGCTGCGCATCAAGTTGCTCCTGAATGGCTGACTGCGCAGTAATAAGTTGAGCCATTTGGGACTGCGCAGCTACCTGATTTACTTGGATAGTATTCAGACCTTGGAGAATTTGGCGCAGGTCTGCAGAGGAAGAGAGAGAGGAGGTAGATACGGTGGGAAAAATAGGAAAAACGGAAGGAGCAGCTTGTTCTGAGGTAGGAGGAGGAGTCTCTTTGGGAGGAGAGTGTTTAGGTGAGGGTAGTTTGGGAGAGAGATGAATAGGATCAGCAGCAGGAGACCTATGCGTAGATGAGTGCGTGCTGCTGCTATCTGTATCAGTTGTGCGCATATCCCCTTCCTTTTCACCTTCAGGAGGATCAACAGCAGTTCGCTGCGCAGCATCATCGGCCTGCGCAGACTTGGTAATTTCCTCATCCTCATTTTCCAAGTCCAATCCATCATGGAGGACAGAGGTTCCAGGTTGAGTATTTCCAACCGGAATATTGAGGCGTTGGAAGGCACTTGTTGATGGTTCAGGAGAAGGTGGATCCGCAGCTTTAGGCTGTCCCTTCATAGTGCTGCGCACGACTTGTTTCTTGCGCGGAGTTCAAAGATGAACATCCTTAGCAGGTTCAGCAGCAGGAGCCTTGGCAGGTGTACCAGAGTCAGGAAAAACTTCATCCATCCAGTCATCACTATCTCCTTTACCCTGAGCAGGAGGTTCTTCAGCAGCCTTTGGATCTTGCTCCCCCTGCGCGGTATCATCCGCAACATCAGCATCAGTAGCAGTCCCATCCATTCGAGACTCGCTATCTTCTTCAACCATAGCCGCCGTAGGAGGAAGTCTGGTAAATGCAGACTTTTTCTTGGTTTTTACAGGAGAGGGAGCAGGCGCAGGAGGATCTTTGCGCTTCTTTGAAGGCTTGGGAGCTGGAGGTGGTAAGTCAGATCCTATTTTAATGCCAGCAGTTGACCTGACATTAGGAATTTCCTTCACCTTTTCTGGCGTAGGATCTGCTATACCTTTGCCTTTGCACTTTGCCTGCGCAGCCGCCGTTTCAGGTTCAGCAGGCGCAGTGGCCTTTGAAGCTGCGCGGCAGATTTATTTGCCTTGGGTTGAGGGGCTTCATCATCATCATTATCACTGTCAACCCAATCTTCCTTGTTTGGGCTGGTGTCCTTGTTCCAGATCTTGCGATAGTCACCGCGACCAATTTCATTGCGCAGTGAATAGAGGTGAGAAATGGAATAGGTCTTGGTGCACGGAACTTTAAGTTCAGGACGCTTCTGCACGAAGGTGCGCAGCTCAGAGATGTTCATCAGATACTTGGATAGTAGCCTATAGTGAGTTCTGTACTTGGCTACTTTCTTGTCCATGCGCTTGTCATAACTCTCCGACGCATCCCATAGCTCATCAAATAGAACAGAAGACCAGTCTAGAGCATCGCCATTATAAACCGCAGCACAATAAGCCCACTGCTTGGAAATGAACTTGCCCTTATTTCCATTTTTGCAGTTTACCGAGTCCCCAATAATGGTGCACAGGTGATACATCACCTCACCAAATTCCTTGCGATCATGAATGCTCCATTTCTTTACAAGAGTGGGTTCCCCAACCAGTTTCTGCGCAAGCTTGTTCTGTTTAGCTTCAGAATAGACTTCTGGCGCATCATCAACATTAAACCCGCAAAGCTTCTTAAGCGAAGCAGGAACAATGCGCACTGAATAATTCTGAACAACTGAGCGGATAACATCAATCTTTGCTCGGGTTTGCTTGTGCGTCATGGTGACTCTCTCTGCGTTTTCAAAGAACTCGTCTAAAAGAGAGGGGACATAGAAGTCCTGACCCAGTGTAAAGAGAGGTAAGATGCCGGAGGAATCCATAAGATGAACAATCATGCGTCCGACAGCGTCTTTGTGTAGCGCAGCAAGATCTAATTCCCAGCCTTGTAGGAAATAAAAAGAATTCTGCGCAAAACAAGAAATAGTTTAGACAAAAATCACGCATGGAGCGAAGCGCATGCGCAGATGCACGAATGCGCAACATCTCCAAACAAACGAAATGTTAAAGTAATGCTAAAAAAAAATAAGTAACTATGCTCAAAAGCACAAACACTAAGAAATTCTTATGCGACCCAAATCATAAGAGAAAAATAAGAACTTGATGAACACGGAATAATAGAACATGAACACGAAGAACACCAAGAACACCAAAAATCAATGATTGACCAAAATGGACAAAAAACATATCGAAATAACCGCATTCCAGAGACGAAAACGACTTAAGAAAACAAGATTTTCAAAAATATGACATTAAGCCCAGAAATCGAGAATAACTGTTCGACTGCCTTGGTGGTTTTCGAACGAAAAAATTTACAGAAAACTTATGAAAACAGGACTGATCATGAAATAAAGTAGATATAAATGTAGATCAGAGAGAGAAGAACCCAAAACAACAAACGATTTTGAAAATGATTAAACAACGAGAGAAAAATCGAAAAAAGGAGTTTTCAGAACTCGAGACTCAACAATGGCGGATTGACAGAAAATGAGTTCAAGGGTCAGAAATTGTTACCATGTCGTCGACGGGCTTAGCTTCTGGAGGAGGAACCTCTTCAACTGGTTCATGGACATCAACAACTACCTTAGCTTTTGATTTTCGGGGAGCCATTTAAATGGTACTAGGGTTTTTGAAATGAGGAAGAAATAGAAGAGATTTGAAGAGATTGAAAGGAAAGTCAAAGAGAAAGAAATAGGAAATGATTGGGAGTTGGAGAGTAGGTTGCAGAGGAGAGAAAGTGGTGAATTTGTGAAAGAGGAGAGTGAACAGGGGAGAGAGAAAAAGGAGAGTCAAAAGGTTTTATACCAAACAGGGAAAAGGCGTATGACGTTAGCGAGGCGGTTTGGTGAAAGGCGGCGAATTTGGTGAAAAACGCAGAGGCACACGATAAAGAAGTGACGTGGCCGAATAGGGAACGCGCGTGCGCAGACCTGACGCGTGCGTGTGTCAGCAGGTCTAGGCAGGTCACAGTCATATCAACTCCCTCATAAATGTTGCTCAGGGATCCTAACAGGCGCTATCATTAATGGCCGTATGCATTAATGATAATGGGACATGCGCAGGGGCAAAAGCGTAATTTCCTAAGAAAATTCAAAAATTAAGGCGAGGGAAAAATTTAATTGCACAAGTACCCTTGTAAACTAAGTGTTGACTTTTTAGTAAGGGACCTATGTGTAATTTCTAATAAATAGAAGACTTACCTGCGATCCACGAAGTGTGCGCATGTTAAAATCATGCGCAGAGCTTAAATAGCGCAATAGATTCTTTTAGAAAATTAACATTAGTGACATGTGCAAATGAATTACTACGCAGGGGTTGCGCAGAAGTATGGATCGTGACCTATGATGAACACTTTATCAAGCAAACACAAGATTATTAGTATTAACAAATCATATGGACAGGTTAGCTAAGTTCAAGCATACCCATTTCTCCTCTCAAGAATACAAATCTCTTTGCGTCAAAAGCCTTTGTTAGGATATCAGCAATTTGATTATCTGTTCCCACATGCTCTAAATGAATGTTTCTTTTTTCCACGTGATCCTTGAGAAAATGATATTTGATGTCGATGTGCTTTCTCTTTGAATGCATGACAGGATTGTTGGAGACTGCTATGGTGGACATATTATCGCAGAAAATTGGGCAGTTTCCTTCATAAATTCCATAGTCCACCAATTGTTGCTTCATCCATAGGATTTGGCAGCAGCAGCTTCCAGCAGCAATGTATTCAGCTTCTGTAGTGGAGATGGACACAGCAGCTTGCTTCTTTCTTGCCCACGCAACAAGTTGATTTCCAAGGAAATGACAAGTTCCACTTGTGCTCTTTCTGTCAATTGTGCATGCTGCGTAGTCTGCATCTGAATAACCTAGCAAATCGAAATTCGAATCTTTGGTGTACCAAAGTCCATGGTTAGCAGTTTCAGAAAGATAACAAATAAATCGTTTAACAGCAGTTAAGTGCGCTTCTCTAAGGTCCGCTTGATAGCGCGCACAGACACAAACACTAAACATGATATCTGGCCTACTAGCAGTAAGATAAAGGAGAGAGCCAATCATACCTCGATATAAAGTTTGATCAACTTTCTTACCTTTTAAGTCTTTGTCAAGCTTATTGCCCGTGGCCATTGGGGTGTCGTATGCTTTAGCATTTTCAAGTCCAAATTTCTTGATTAGGTCTCTTGTGTACTTGGCTTGATTTATGAAGATGCCATCATTCAATTGCTTGATTTGAAGCCTGAGGAAAAATGTGAGTTCTCCCATCATGCTCATTTCAAACTTTCTTTTCATGAGCTTCTCAAAGCGCTTACAAAGTAACTCATTAGTAGAACCAAATATAATATCATCGACATAAATTTGAATAAGTAAAGAATGATCATTGTACTTAGCAATAAAAAGAGTTGTATCGATTTTACCGTGCTTGAAGCCTTTCTCTTGCAGGAATTTTGATAGAGTATCGTACCATGCTCTTGGAGCTTGCTTAAGTCCATACAAAGCTTTCTGAAGCTTGAAGACGTGATTTGGAAATCTGCTATCTTCAAATCCAGGAGGTTGAGCTACGTAGACCGTCTCTTGGAGTTCTCCATTGAGAAATGCGCTCTTCACATCCATTTGATAAAGCTTGAATTTCTTGTGAGAGGCATAAGCTAAGAATATTCTGATAGCTTCTAGTCTTGCTACAGGCGCAAAAGTTTCATCATAGTCGATTCCTTCCTCTTGCCTATAGCCTTGCGCAACCAACCTTGCTTTGTTTCTGGTGATGCTTCCATTCTCATCCATCTTGTTTCTGAATACCCATTTTGTACCAATAACTCCTTGGTCATGAGGTCTGGGTACTAAGGTCCAAACCTTGCAGCGCTCAAATTGGTTAAGCTCTTCTTGCATAGCAGTAACCTAGCTTGAATCTTGGAGCGCTTCATCAATATTCTTTGGTTCGATTTGAGAGATAAAGGAGTGATATTCATCATCAAAGTTTGATGCTCTCCTAGTACGAACCCCTACATTGAGATCACCAATGATGTTTGAAGTTGGATGATCTCTAACTTCACGAACCTCAGGGGGTAAGTTGGGTTGAGTAGTAGGAATATGAAGATCTTCAATGGGTACTTCATTAGCTCCAGCATCAAGGTCATCAAAGGTGATTTTCTGAAGCGGAGAAACATCATGCGCAGGAGGGGGTGTCTGCGCATCAAGAGTCGTCACTTCTGGCGCAGCATCCAGATTTGGCGCGTGGGATGGACTTGCTTGATTCTGATTGTGATCAGCTTGATTATCATTCTGCGCAGGTGCAGTTTGTGGCTGCGTACCTTCCTCAACATTCTCAGCATAATCATCAGAATCATTTGGAGCCAAATGTGGCTCAAGGAGAGAATGTTCATCAAAAGTGACATGTACAGATTCTACAATTACTAGAGTAGTTCTATTAAAAACACGAAAAGCTTTAGAATGTTTGGCATACCCAACAAAAATACCTTCATCTGCTTTGGCATCGAATTTACCTCTATGATCTTTGCCGTTGTAGAGGATATAGCATTTGCAGCCAAAAATCTTGAAGAAAGCAATGTTGGGCGCTCTTCCTCTCTATAGCTCATATGGAGTTTTGTTGTAGACTTTGTTGATGAGGGATCTATTCTGAGTAAAGCAAGCAGTGTTGACAGCTTCTCCCCATAAATACTTTGGAAGCTTAGCTTCTGCTAACATAGTCTTTCTAGCCTCAATCAACGTGCAATTTTTTCTTTCCACAACGCCATTTTGTTGAGGAACTCCAGCAGCAGAGAAATTGTGATCAATTCCATGGTCATCGCAGTATTGAGCAACACTGTTATTCTTGAATTCAGTTCCATTGTCTGATCTCACGCTTACGATGTCGTCTTCCTTTTGAGTTTGGAGCTTTCGAAAGAGAGCAGTCAAGATATCATAGCAGTCTTCTTTGGATATCATCATTTTGACCCATGTATATCTTGAGTAGTCATCCACCACAACTAAAGTATATTTGTTTCCTCCAATGCTCGCGGTGGTGACTGGTCCAAACAAGTCCATGTGAAGCAGTTGTAAACATTTGGAAGTTGAGGAGGCAAGCTGGAGAAAGAATGCTTAGGTTGTTTACCGAGCTGGCATGCTGCGCATTTTCTGTCATGATGGTCAGCTACTTTGGGAAGTCCTTTGACAAGATTTTCCCTTCCTAGCTTAGCCAAATACTTGAAGTTCAAATGACTTAAGCGCTTATGCCATAGCCAGCTGCTTTCACTTACATTCTTTGCTACAAAACAGAGATTAGTGATAGAATTTATAGAGGTAAGATCAATAATGTAAACATTATTCTTACGAGTCCCTGTGAGCAAAGTTAGTCCGGATATGCCATCTTTGATATAGCAGTGCGTTGCAGTGAAGTGACATTCCAAACCTTTATCGCAAAATTGTGATATGGAGAGTAGGTTGTGCTTGAGTCCTTCTATGAGCGCAACTTTCTCAATGCACACTTTATCTTTTCTGATTCTTCCATATGCAACTATGTGCCCTTTGTTGTTATCTCCAAATGTTACAATTCTTTGCTACAAAACAGAGATTAGTGATAGAATTTATAGAGGTAAGATCAATAATGTAAACATTATTCTTACGAGTCCCTGTGAGCAAAGTTAGTCCGGATATGCCATCTTTGATATAGCAGTGCGTTGCAGTGAAGTGACATTCCAAACCTTTATCGCAAAATTGTGATATGGAGAGTAGGTTGTGCTTGAGTCCTTCTATGAGCGCAACTTTCTCAATGCACACTTTATCTTTTCTGATTCTTCCATATGCAACTATGTGCCCTTTGTTGTTATCTCCAAATGTTACAGAGGGACCTCTTCCTTCATGCACATCTTCAAGAGCGGTGACATCTTCAGTCATGTGTCTAGAACATCCACTGTCGAGGTACCATATATGCGCTTTAGCTTGTGAAGAGTGCGCAGTGAAGCAGGAGACCTGAAAGATAGACATTAAAAACGCAGGTCCCCTTTATTCTTGGGTCCTAGAGTTAGCAACTTTTGACAACCCACTCCTGTCCGACTTTAGGATTTTTACGTCCCTTGGCATTAGGAGTAAATCGCAAAAGGCATTCTGCAGCCTTGTGACCTAAACCATCACACACAACACAATGATGTAAGCTACTTATAGATTGGGTTTTTACAAACTCTTTATTTTTCTTTGGCTTAGCATTCTGAACTGGAGCACTTGAACTAGCTTTGACAAATATCATTTTCTGAGGTTTGGGTGCGCTTTTCTTAAGAATGCGCATCTGGCGTTGGGGCGCATGGCTTTCATGCGCATGACCCTTTTGCGCAGATTTGACATTTGAAGTTGAAGCGCAGCCATAGTCAGAATATGAGAAGTCATGTGCAGATTCAACTTTAGCCTTACCCTTGGCTTTACCAGTTTGTTTCTTTGGGTAGACATAATGGAAATTTTGTCTCTGGACTTTTTCCTGTCCTTTACCCATTGAACCAAAATGCTTTGCTTTAGGAATTTCAATAGTTTGCTGTGGTGTAAAATCCTTTTCTCTTTCAGAGCAAACGGCGCATTTAAAGTTGTCACTAGTTGAGAACCCCAAGCCTTCCTTATCTCCACTGGCTTTTTGGGATTCTAGAATTTGATCCATAGTGACACGAGATTTGGTCCACTCATCAGTGATCTTTGTGAGATCAGCTACTTGAGCAGCCAACTCTTCGTTTCTTACTTTAAATAACGCATTTTGATCTGTCAAGAAACGGTTCTTTTCAGTAAGAGGAGTCATGCTCTTAATCTGCTCCTTAAGGAGGGCGTTTTCAGATTTTAAAAGAGTTTTCTCCGTCTTAAGCTGTGAAATTTATCCAATTGATAAGTCCACTGCTTCTTTCATAGAATTAAATCTTTTGATTACCTTTTCAGCTTGTTGAAATACAGACTCGCGTTCAGCAGCAGAGTCATTCTCTTTTACAATTTCAGCAGGAATTTAAAGAGATTCTTTACGCGGAGGCGCAGCTACAAATTTCTTTGATAGGTCTGCTCTGGCAAATAAGTACTTGCCATTCTGTCTACTTGGAGTCAGATGTCCCATTTCCACCAGTTCTGTGATGGTGGGACCTTTCTTCTGAATTGAACTTGGCGCAGCCTTTGTGTCCATATCGGGATCATTGTCTGAATCGCTATCAGCATCAGCATTGGCTATCAAGCAGAGCAGTCCATCCTCAGAGTCATCATCACTGTCTTCAGTGTCAGTCTCTATCCAAGTCTTCAGTTCTTTTTCTGCGTAGTCTTCTTCAGCAATCATTCTGCGCTGCTTTAATGATCTCTGCGGAGTATTTCTCTTCATGTACTCAAATTTTGGAGTAGGGAATTTTGAAGCAAAATGACAGGGCTTTCTGTAGTTGTAGCAGACCAACTCTACATCTTTCTTTGAGTCTCTCCAACGAGAGAATTTAGCTGGAGCTTTACTTGAGGATCCTAGCTTGGAGAATTTCCTGAACTTTTGAAATCGTTTTACGAACATGGCGAAATCATCATCATCCATTTCTAGTAGAGAGGAAGTAGAGACTTTGTCTGAGGTTTGAGCAGGCGCAGGTTCCTTTTGCGCAACGTAGGAAACAAGTTTTCCGTTGCCTTCAGTTTCATCAATTCGATCAAGCTTTAGCTCATACACTTTTAAGTTAGCGTATAAGCTGCGCAGAGGCCAAGTATCTAGAAATCCAGAATCTTCCAGATGACTTGCCTTGTGCACATATCTGGAACCTAGCGCATCTAAGAATTGAGAATTGACTTCTTTATTAGTGAATGTGGTTCCAAGAGATTTACAAGAGTTTACAACAGCACAGAAGCGATCATAGGTTTGTCTCAAGGTTTCACCATCCTTTCTCATGAAGCAGTTGAATTTTCTTTGCACCACAAATCTTTTGTTTTCCTTGCTTTGTCTCCATTCACATATCCTTCAATAGCATCCCATAGTTCCTTTGCAGTTCCACCGCTCACAATTTGATTGTGCGTGGAGAGGTTTAGAGTGCTAAGAATGATGTTTCTAGCTCTTCCATCGTAGCCAACCCATTTCTTTTCTTCATCGGTCCATTCCCCTTTGGCCTTCTTGATTGTAGGATTATCCTTGTTGGTAGCAGCATCTGGATTGGCCTTCATTGGAATGTAGGGTCCTTCAAGAACGATGTCGTAGAGGATCTCGTCGATAGAAGAAAAATGAGTGAGCATGCAGTGCTTCCAGATTTCAAAGTGATCTTCATTCAGCACTGGAACATGTGAATAGTTAGCCATTGCCTAAGATTTTGAAGCCATCTTGAATCGGCACCCAAGCTGTTAAGCTTGAAAAACAGATACACGTTTTATGAAGGTGTTTGCTCTGATACCACTTGTTGGTCCCAAAGGGGAAACAAGGGTATGAAAAATGCTAGAGGGGGGGGGGTGAATAGCGTTTTAAAATTATTTTCAAACCCTTTTCCAAATCAATGGCTTATGCGCACAGTTCTCAAATAAGCTAAGTATAGCGCGCAGTGAGAGTGTGAAATGCACAGCAGAAGTTTAGGCAGCTACTGCGCAGGAAAAATCTGCGCAGAGATAAAAACGCACGTGCTAAGTTTTGGCTTAAAGTGTTGGATAAAAAGGATTCTAAGGCAATAAGCAATAACAAACACAGCAGCAATAATAGCAATCTGATAAGATCAAACAAAGCAGTTATTCAGTAATGATTAAGCAGGAAATAAATAGCGAGAATAAAGAACAAGCTATTTGGAGAGGTTCGATCGATGAAAGATCTACGTCCTCTACCAAGATGGTTAGTCTTGGATTTTCTAATGGGGAGATTTATATTGATGTGAGGAGCTTTTACAAGATTACAATGAATCAAAACTCAAATCAAAATCTATTCTATGAAGAACAAATCCTAGACTAAACCGGTGTATCTCAAGAAGTTGGATCTAAATGATCGAAGCTTCAAGAGGTGTGTGTGTGACAGAAATTCTGGGCTCTATGAATCTGTGAGATGAAGGGCACAAAGAATTCTGGTGATATAAGGCTTTAGGATCTGGGCAGGAGTTTGAAGGTATGAAGGTTTGAAGGTTGATCTTGAATCTGAGAATATAAGCAGCAATCTTCAGAACTTCAAAGATATTAGTAAGCACAAACTCTAGCAACTTGGAAATGAAGATGAGCAGGCTATTTATAGCAGAGAGCTTAAAACTAGGCGTTGGAGCTCTGAGCAAAGACGATGAGCTGGCACAATATGATTGGTGAGCAGATGTCCTTTATAGCCGTTGGGGCTCTGATCAAGGTTGATGACCTGGCATAATATGATTGGTGCGCAGGTGATATAGAGCCGTTGGAGACTGAGCATGAAGACCAATTTCATAAGCTTCTTTTAGAAGGTTGACAACTGTCTTTGTTTGAAATATTTCTCTTGAGCGCATCTCCACCGTTGGATCTGCTGAGTGTGCTTGCTTTGTCATTTCTGCACACCTCAGCACTTTAATAAGCGTACATCTTCAAAGCGTTTTCCAAGTTAGGTGATTTGAATGCATCGAAAACTGAGCAAGATAGAATGCTGCGCAGGAGAGACCTGCACAGTGGTGTACTGCGCAGAGTAGTCCTGTGCAGAGACCACAGACTTGCTTAGATCTTCATTCCTTTTCGCTCCGAGCCCTATATTCTAAGCCTATCGAATAAAATGGACTAAGCTAAAAATTGAAGTTATAAAACTTCTTACATAGGGTCCTAAAGTCCATAAAATATTAATAGGTGATGGTATCAATCAATTCTAACATAACTAGGAGGGTTAAAAAATAAACATACCCAACAAGGACCCTCGCCCGGGACAGTTTGTTCTTGGGAGTGTGCAATACAGGTGAAATACGAGGGGTCTATAGGCGTAGTGATGGCCTCCACTGATCCAGGGTTTAGAGTAGTTGCGAAAAAGAAGAGAAATCTTTTCCAACCATTTAGGAATAAAAATGCGTTTTAAGTAAACTTGAACGGATAATTAATTGCGCATCGCATGAGTTCGCTCCGTTTTTTGCTTCTCGTCTTTGACACATTGCATTCTTTCGTTAACAAGCGTCATTTCATTAAGTCTTTGGACGGATCCCCGTTATCCTCCAAGATCTCTGTGAAGCCGTAGGATTAATTTCTTAAGCTCCCGTTAGATTCTTAGGAATAATCCCCTAGGAACCCGTTAAGTCCTTGGAAGATGACCCGTCAATCTTTGGATGGATTCCGAAGACCCGCTAAATCCTTAGGAGTAGTCCCCTCGGTCCCCGTTAAGATTCCCGTTAAATCCCTAGGAAGTCAGTCACTTCCTTGGATGGATCCCCAAGAAGTCAGTCAAGTCCATGGATGGATCCCCGTTATCCTCCAAGAAGTCAGTCAAGTCCTTGGATGGATCCCCGTTGTCCTCCCAGAAGCCAGTCAAGTCCTTGGATGGATCCCCGTTATCCTCCCAGAAGTCAGTCTTGTTCGTCTTTTCCCCTTTAGAATTCTGAACCCATTCGAACTACGGTGACCTGAGCCTCTCATCGCGTGGGACCCACTCCCTCGTGGTGAGAGGAACGTAGGCAACTTCGGCCCGGTCAAATGTCTCAAAATAGAGGATTTTAAGATACGCGCGCCTTTGGCCCAAGCATTCACCCAGTGTTTACCCGAGCCTAAAGCTACGTTTTGTCTTCCCCGTAGCTCAGATAAAGTGGAAGAGAGCATCATGTCGCCGCCTAGTGCGTGTGGAATCAGAGAGTTTCCCGGTCACCGCAACTTCTCCAACCCAGTACCTCGGAGAGACCGCTTCAATGGATGGTAGCTTGGGAAATAGCGTCGCAGACAATCCGGATAGCCCTACGAAACGGAAGAAGTAATCACAAAGTGCCACAAAGAAACACGGAGTCCATTTGATGAGTCGATGAAACAAGGAGGTGTCACAGCTCTACTCCAAACTGAGGGGCTCTTCACCAAACAAAGGTTTCGCACCTCGGAAGGAAATCACCAAAAAGAGATGGCCAAAGCAAACTCTCATGAATAGACGGATCCGAAAATTACAATGCCAAGCCAAGTGGAGACCTCGCGACATCTTTCCCGATGACACGGAACCCGAGTTCCACGTGGAAGACATGGAATATGCCGCCGACAACCCCTCCAACAATCAAGGAAGAAAATGGATCATCACACTTCATAGGAGCCCATCCCTAAAAAAAAATAGAGTCTTCTAGCCTCGTAGGATCTAGACTTTCACCAAAGTCCGTCCCGGACTGTGTCTTTTTATTTTTACAAAGGTCTATACTTGGACATGTATGTACAAAGTTATCTAAATAAAGGAGTTATTTTCATTCTCTTCTCTCTAGACTTGAGACATTATTTGCAATATACATTTACTCTTGAAATTGCCTTGCTTGTTATTATCAATTGATTGCTACGTCCCTAAAATGATGAATTGACTTCTAAGCATACTAGTGAATGACGACTCATTAAAGACGAATGGACCTAACACAAATGAAAAATGCTAAATGCAAACAATTAGTCTTGATGTGAATAAATGTTGTGATCAATTGGCATGAAGAAACCATTAATGGAAAACCTTCCTCTATACACATCCCCGATACACATTCCCTGATACATAACCCGATACACTTTTCCGATACAAATTCTTTATGCACATCAAAGGCATCCCGAGATGATGAAAAGGCAAGGATGTTGTTGCTCAACCACCAAGATTCAACCGTGATCGCGCGTGAGCAACCAAGCAAAGGACTTCCCGGATCTTCAAAAGTCAAAACGAGAAGTGACAGACATTCCTACAAGGGGTTACAAATGAGCCAATATCCAAGATAGCAAGTTGGGGCTAATGTTTCCCCTCTCCCTCAAAAAAAAAATGAGAAGAGGGAAAGGAAATGAATATGTGAAAAGGAGGAAAGGAAATGAATATATGTGAAGAGGAAGTTCGCCTCAAAAGCTCACTGCAAGGTCCGCCCCCAAGGGCTCGCAAGAAAGGAAGTCTATCTCAAAAGACAACCAAGAAGGGACTCACCCCAGAGGGCCCGTTCATCTCAAAAGAAGTTCACACCAAAGAGGGTTCACCCCAAAGGGTCCATCCCGAGGAGTCCACCACAGAACAAAGTGATCTACATTAAAAGAGCAACAACATCCTCCGAGACAACGACGGCGCAAAGGCCGAACTACGGCAACCTGAGCTCCTCAAACTGAGGGGAACGTAGGCAACCTTTGGTTCCGGTCACAACATGAAACAAAACCATCAAACCGTGGTCCTCTTAAAATGACCAAGTTCTTTTCCCTCGGTCCCATCAATGACCAATCTCCCAGATACACCTTCTCCTTCCGATCTTTCCATTGATCGAATCTTAATCTCAATTGATCACAACATTTATGCATGTTAAGGCTAATTGCTTGTTATAATCTTGACTTAATAAAAAACAAGGTCCATTCAAGCAATCATTTGATAATCTTAACTAAGGCAAATTTCAAATGTCTCGACAAGTCTTCTTCTCTACATCTTAGGAAAGATCTAAACACTTGTATTATGTCAGGCAAGGGCTTCCTCCTGTTTCATGATACATTGCTCAAAGAGCTCACCAACATAAAGGGACTCTCTCCCAAATAAAATGCCCTTGCATGTTTCCTCCAAGAAAAATACCTTAAGTCCCCGTTCTATCAAGTCGGCTAGATCACTCATATAAAAAAAAGCACCAAAAAAGTAGCCCGCTAGGTTGAAAACCCGTAAGGGCGGCCTAGGCAAAAAACAGGGTGTGCCATAAAAGACGCAAAAGAGATGCCCGCTAGGTTGAAAACCCGAAAAGGCAGCCTAGGAAAAAGAAAGGGTGCATCATGAAAAAAGGGATGGGTTCCTAACCTAACTTCAAAGGTCAAAAGATGGGGCTACCCCGACATCAACGACAACAAGGACATGGGGCTACCCCGACATCAACGACAACAAGGGGCTACCCCGACATCAACGACAACAAGGACATGGGGCTACCTCCACATCAACGGCAAAGATGACATTGGGGCTATCCCCATAACAGTGACGAGCAGATTTCCTACCATCAGTTACTTCTCAATGAATGGGCAAAATCCAAAGGAATTTATGCATAACGAACCTCACGGTTAAGTTAAAATAAAAAATTTGACTAAAATGCTTTGTTAAAAGATTTGCCTTTAGAAATAAGAATTTCCAAAATTTGCCCTTTTGGCATCATTTATCAAAGACCATGTTTCAAGCAAAATGCTTTTGATCTCCCCTTAAAATGATTTTTCCAAAGTCTTGGACTTTTGCGTCCACAATGTGCCCTAAAGGTCGCCCCTAGGCTCTCCCCCGATGTCAAGAAAGAGTGTCAATCATCCCGTAGAGTTGAATTGACCAAAGGGGGTTAAGTTAAAATGTGTCGGCCGTCCTTAGTGGGACGTAAGACCAGTTTTTCCGTCAAACTCCCTAAAAGTGGAGTTGACCCAAGTCAAACCTTGACTCAGAATAGTCATTATAGGTTGAGACCCTTGTCCCCGGCCGTCCTTAGTGGGACGTAAGACCAGTTTTCCCGTCAAACTCCCCAAAGGTGAAGTTGACCTGAGTCAAACCTTGACTCAGAATAGTCATTATAGGTTGAGACCCTTGTCCCCGGCCGTCCTTAGTGGGATGTAAGACCAGTTTTCCCATCAAACTCCCCAAAGGTGGAGTTGACCCAAGCCAAACCTTGACCCAGAATGGTCATTATAGGTTGAGACCATTGTCCCCGGCCGTCCTTAGTGGGACGTAAGACCAGTTTTCCCATCAAACTCCCCAAAGGTGAAGTTGACCCAAGCCAAACCTTGACCCAGAATGGTCATTATAGGTTGAGACCATTGTCCCCGGCCGTCCTTAGTGGGACGTAAGATCAGTTTTCCCGTCAAACTCTCTAAAGGTGGAGTTGACCCAAGCCAAACCTTGACCCAGAATGGTCATTATAGGTTGAGACCCTTGTCTCCGGCCGTCCTTAGTGGGACGTAAGGCCAATTTTCCCGTCAAACTCCCCAAAGGTAGAGTTGACCTAAGCCAAACCTTGACCCAGAATGGTCATTATAGGTTGAGACCCTTGTCCCCGGCCGTCCTTAGTGGGACGTAAGACCAGTTTTCCCGTCAAACTCCTCAAAGGTGGAGTTGACCCAATCTAAGCCTTGACCCAGAGTGGTCATTTTAGTTTCAAACCTTTGTCCTGTCTGTCCTTAGTGGGACGTAAGACCAGTTTTCCCGTCAAACTCCACAAAGGTGGAGTTGACCCAAGCTAAGCCTTGACCCAGAGTGGTCATTTTAGGTTCAAGCCTTTGTCGCGGCCGTCCTTAGTGGGACGTAAGACCATTTTTCCCGTCAAACTCCCCAAAGGTGGAGTTGACCCAAACTAAGCCTTGACCCAGAGTGGTCATTTTAGGTTCAAGCCTTTGTCCTGGCTGTAACGACCCTAAAACCCGTCCCTAATGATTTTATATTTTTGAGGATTTTAATTTGAACTTATGTGTGCATTTTATGTGTTGCGGCATATTTTATGATTTGCACATATTGTTTGATTAATTGTGTTATTTATTTGGTTAGTAGTAATAATGGTTAAGGGAGTTAAATGATTAAGTTGAAACTATAGGGTCCTTTGTGGAAATATAAGTTCAGGGGATTAAAGTGTTTAAAATGAAAGTTGAGTGATCAAAGTATAAAAATGGGGTAAAAATCTTTTATAACATGCCTATCCTTCTCTTCTCTCTCTGTGTTTACAAACATCAACACTTCTCTCTCGTTCTTTCCTAGGGTTAAGAGAAAAAGGTAAGTTCATTTCATTTTGATTTTATTTCTTTTTATTTGCTACTCCGTTTTAAAAACTAATTATATAAAAATTATCAGGGCGTTGAATAGATCATTTCTACCCGAACAAAACATATTTCAGCGATACTTTTTCCCGAAATAGGTAAGTTACTAATTCCCATTTAAATGTTAAAATTGTCATATATGTTATATTTGACACTTATGATTGTTATTTTTGTGAATTGGATGATTTTTGTGATACTTGTTGTTAGGATTCATTGTTCGTATACCCACCTTAATTTGATTGATCCATGCCACGTGTCTTTTTATGGACTTTAGGACCGCATGTAATGAAGTTCTACTTCAATTTTTAGATAAGTCCATTTCTAGATTTTTAGTTGTCTAGACTGATTATAGTTCGGTTGTATCATTAGCGGTTTAGTGCTTCATGTCGCGACCCCGAACCCCGCGGCCCGAGATCGCGAGCTGGACGTCGACTTAGAACCAAAACTATGAAATACCGAAGTTAAAAATTTCGGTTAATACCAAAAGGTGATAACACAGGGTTTTACAAATCCAAGTTAAAATCAACAAAGTGCCTCTAACATAAGCTCCACAGCTTAAACCAAAAAGAATAAAATATACAATTCTTAATGACGTCAATAATGGTAAAACTATCCCCAAAAGGTTATACATTTAAATAATGTAAACCGAACCATAACAACCTGCCCCAAAATCTCAATCCTCGCGACGTCCTCCTCGATCCGCGAATCCTAATCCTTTTCCTCCTGGGGGGGTTAAGGAAAAACAAAGATGGAAATAAACGGGGTGAGATAAAATCTCAGTAAGTTACTAATGCAACTACATGACATGCTATAATGCAATAAGCAATAAACAATGATAAATATCACATAGCATGTAACAATTAACCGTCAACAGATAGCAGCGGAAAGTAAACACATAACAAAGGATATTAGTCAAGGTTTCCAAACCGGTACATCCAAATAAAGGATCGCTCCGCAGCTTCAATAATCAACAAATCATCATCTTCATAATAGCATAAAAGCCAAAGAGAACCCCCAGTCAGAAACGACCAATCAACCCGTCAATCAAACAATTCATCTTCATAGTAGCATAAAAGCTGAAGAGAAACCCGGTACCGGAACCAATAACAATAATAAAGTGCCACAAGGGGCGGGAGCCATGCCACAAAGTCATGCTCCAAAACGATTAGCTAGAATACCCACAACGGAGCTAACTCATCCCAACCAAGGCCAATCTGGATGAGGACAGAAGGACCAATGGGCGATGCTATACTGGACTTGGCTCGTGCCATTATAGCATTATCCATTGCCTGACTCGATACACAAATAACCAGCTGGACTTTCAGATAAATGCTAAGTAATAAATACTAGCTTAATTAAATAACCTAGGGTTCCGAAGTAGGGAACCATACCAATTAATCACCATAAAGATGCAACGGTTACTCATGAAGAGTTTAACAACAACGATAACAGAGTTTCTCATGAAGAGCACAACAACGATAGATGGAATTTCTCATAAAGAGCACAACAACAATAAACGGTATTGCTCATAAGGAGCGCAACAACAATGATTATTAGAATATAACAATTTCATAAAGAGGAACCATACCAGATACATTCCAGAGATGATACCCACGAGTTAATCATAAAGAACACAACCCAAACGGTCACTCACATATAGTACAACGACTATAACCCAAAATTATCCTAAACGTTTACTCATAAAGATGTACTAGGACTATGAACTCAACCATCTCATCACACCTGGTATTCCAAAGTAGGAAATCAGAATGAATACACCTTAAGGTTAATCCAACCGTAGGTACTCAATTACCAATTCACGCTTTACCTCCGTTCGTAACGAACCAATTCTAAACATCCCAAACGACTCCAAAAGGTTACACTTATTAGGACATGATCATGACAGGACTAAACCCTACACCTTGGTGTTCAATAACAACCCCCTAGGTACTATAGGTCATCGCCTAAAACCTAGACCAAGTCTTACTCGAAAGTCAATTCGATTGGAACAACCACGAACACATCATAAGATGCCCAAACACCCAATAAAATCCCGAAGTATAAAACTTATAACTTAACTGAAAAACCTATACCATATTGTAGTACTCGAAGAGATCTTCGAAACGATAGTTTACACGCCTAAAACGGAGTCCGGATGAGAAAGTTATGGCCTCCGGAAGATGGAACGAAAAACGGACAATCTGGAAAAAGGGGGGATGCGAGCGCCTCCAAAAAAGTGATGCGCGCGCCTCCTAAGGTCAGAAAGCTGCGATTTCGAAGCAGAAAAGGGTGCGCGCGCCTCCCAAAACATGGTGCGCGCGCCTCCTTGCCCGGAGGGATGAAATCCGGCCAAAAACTGGGTTTTTACCAATTTTTCTTACCCATTTCATATTACAACCAAAATCAAACATAATCAACATTCCACCAAGCATAAAGATGAACCCAAAACAACTTCTAACTAGAATGGGGACTCAAATAATACCATTCATCAACCAAGATCAAGATTCAAACCCAACATTCCTAAAATCACCATTTTTTACCAAAACTCCAAATAAATTCCAAATAAACTCCAAACTCAACCAAACTTCAAATATAACACATCAAGCATAATATAAACATGATATGAACATCTTAGCATAAAAATGGGGGAAAAGCAACTTACCCGGATTTTCTCAAAGGTGACGGAACTCGAAATTTTTTGGCTTCCTACGATCCTATCGACGATCTAAACATGATTCATGTTTTAAGAAATGAGAAATAAAGAGAGGAAGATGATGGAAATGTAGAGAGAAGTGAGAGAGAACTTACCCAATCTTTGGCAATGGAAGAGAGAGGGAGATGGAGTGAAAGAGAGAGATGAGTTGGGAATGAGGGAGAGGAGAGGGTGTAGGGGGATTTATTTCCCAAAAACTTACACTCAGGCCCCTCCTTTACACTATACACAAATACTTACACTCCCTACTAACAATTAAGACCACAAAACTCTACACTAGCACAAAAGACCAATCAAAATGCTAGACATAATTTATTATGACACATAAAGTGCACACATAAATATTTAAATAAATAATAATCTAAATAAATAAATAAGCAATTAAATAAATAATAATTATTTTTTACTAATAAAATAGAGCCTAGTTTTCGGGTCGTGACATTCACTCCCCCTTAAAGAAAATTCGACCCGAATTTTAACGAGACTTACCCGAAAGACCCAATAGCTACGGATACGATAGTTCCGCCATTTCTCAAATTCCTCAATTGTCCATTCTAATCCACCACGTAGTAACCCTAAATAATATTCGCAATACCACGACCTCTCTCACATAACTTCCTTCAATCATAACCTTCACTACTAATTAGAATCCGTAATCAAAATTGGAGAATCCCAATTGCTCCCAAACATAACTCTCGAGATATCCCAAGCTCACCTTATTCACAACCTTAATTACACTGCAAAGGTGTTTCCTTTTGTAAATCGCATACTTAGTAGTAGTATTCCCCAGAAATTCAAAACATCACCATCCCGAGCCTAATTAGCCTTTAAAATATAAAAAGGCTAAAGAAATTTCTATTTCCACAATATTCATCGAAATGGCTATATCTCTATGGGTTACCATTATAGTGTCTTCACTTTGAGTTAACACCTTAAATAAATAGTACCATACAAACCCCAAAATTTCTCGTACAAAGTGTCCACTTAAATCTATGTTATACTCTCATCCCTTCATTAATCTGGTCTTGAAGCCTAAACTATTTAATATACTCAATAGTCCGCAAAAAGACCCAAATTTCATCTTCAAAAGATTTTCTCTAACTCCCATTTAAGTCATAATCCGTGCTCATATCCCAAAGGAAATCAACGAACTCTAAATTCAATAGCTAACCCCAGTTAGGCTCTCACGCATACATTTATTGACTTAATGATATATAAGCTCAATGGTACTACCATCATAATAAACCAATTAGCTAGTCACATTCCAACTGACCCAATACCAAATCATAGTATTCTTTAATATGCCCGAGTATTTATACTCAACTTTCTTCACTTATTTGTAATCAAAAATAAGAAATGCCACCAAGACAAGATTTAGGACCATAGGACACCCCTTTAACTAAAACTCAAAATGCCTTTGATATAGGTCGCAATTTATTACTCTCCCGAAATGTGCTTAGTCCTTTCAAACTTAACGCGCTCACCACTATTGATGATTATAACTTCCATAATATACTCATATCCCATAACAATTCACGCATCCCTCCATACTAATCAATCCCGATGTACTCACGGAGATGCACTACAAGTAAACAAAATCTCCTATCCAGAAATCCTCAATTTAAATCCTCAACTCTTATAACCCAACCGATGCCATAAGGACATTGATCTAAATATTAGCACTACAACCTTGTACTATAACAACTCAATTTAACCCAAGGTTCTCCCCAATTACTAGGTACTATTCAGAAACAAAATAGAAATTTTCACAAACGATAAGTACGCCCAACAATTCATCGAAACTAAATACTCGGATTTCAATTAAGGAAAGGTAGGTATAACTCTACCCAGGGAACGGTCTCAAACAGTTTTAAGAAATTAGGAATGGAGAATATATCAATCCCTCTACAACAATAGACTAAAGCAATAGTAACATCAAAATCTTGTAATAGCCACATGGCTAATTAGCAGGTGAGACATAACCATACTTAAGCACATCATAAGCACATAAGACTTCATCAGATACCCTAAACTCCTCCATAGGAGTAGACACCTACAACACATAAGTCAAAGACTCAGAAGTAATAAATGCAACTAATGCACAAAAACACATAGATGCGATGATCCTAAAATGCACGCGCTCGCTCTCACGACTCAAAATAATACCTCTTGAAATTTATCCGTTACCTGGTGAGTGATGATTGATCGCAATTACTCTGCCCTATACCTTAGGGTTCCCCGAAGCATCTCTCTTCTGACCCGGTGAAGTACTGATTCCTGTTCCTGATGATTGAACCTTAAACCTCGGACAGTCTTTTATGAAGTGACCCAGTTGACCACAATTGATACATTTCCCTTGCTTCTTCCAACACTTATCCTCCAAATGGCCTTCTCTCTGACAGTAAGTGCAAAGCCACCTACCTTGTTTCCCTTGTTTCCCCAGAGTAGTACCCGAATTCCCTAGCGCGGTTTGTTCTTTAAACTGAGATGGTGCTCCCAAATTACCTCGGTTATCTGAACGGTGATGTGATTGAGATTTAGCATGGCTTACTTGTTTACCCGTATTTGCAACCTCGGTCTTCCTCTTATGCTCCCCAATATCTTGCTCGATCAAGTATGCCCGATCTACCGCATCCTGAAATGTCACAATCCTCTGGGCTATAAGCTGAGTACGGATGGCTGTCTTCAAACCCCGGATGAATCTCAAAGCCTTCTGTTCTTCGGTCCTCACAAGATAGTCACAATACCGGGCTAATTCTGTGAACTTAGCCGAGTACTGAGCTATAGACAACAAACCTTGCTCCAGGTTGAGCAGCTCGATCTCCTTTCGGTTTTGATCCACTACCGGAATGAAATGCTCCTTGAACTTTCGCACAAACAATTCTCATGCATACACTATGTGAGTATCATCCCAACTCGCTTTAACACCCTTCCACCAATGCTCGGCGGCACCCACAAGTTTATAAGCCGCAAACCGGACCTTGTCTTCATCGGTGCAACCAAAGACATCATAAATTTTCTCCATCGACTCAATCCATAGCTCGGCCTTCCTTACATCGGGTTCCCCATTGAACTCAACCGGTTTCAATTTCAGAAATTGTTCCAATCCATAGCGGGGTGGTGGTGTTTGTTCTACCCTCGGACCTTGATCATGTATGGCCTTCATGGCCGCCTCAAACATGCCCTGAAACATTGCACGTGCTTCTTCCCTTGTATCATTCTGATTCTGTGCCCCACTAGTACCTCCTCTGATTCCTCTTCCAGACATTGAGAACAATTACCTGCATAAAACATCAACCGTTAATCACTCCGCACACTACTACCCACCTAGGTCATACTAATCCACCTAGACTTATACTTAGAGCCAAACCATGGCTCTGATACCAACTGTCGCGACCCCGAACCCCGCGGCCCGAGATCGCGAGCTGGACGTCGACTTAGAACCAAAACTATGAAATACCGAAGTTAAAAATTTCGGTTAATACCAAAAGGTGATAACACAGGGTTTTACAAATCCAAGTTAAAATCAACAAAGTGCCTCTAACATAAGCTCCACAGCTTAAACCAAAAAGAATAAAATATACAATTCTTAATGACGTCAATAATGGTAAAACTATCCCCAAAAGGTTATACATTTAAATAATGTAAACCGAACCATAACAACCTGCCCCAAAATCTCAATCCTCGCGACGTCCTCCTCGATCCGCGAATCCTAATCCTTTTCCTCCTGGGGGGGGTTAAGGAAAAACAAAGATGGAAATAAACGGGGTGAGATAAAATCTCAGTAAGTTACTAATGCAACTACATGACATGCTATAATGCAATAAGCAATAAACAATGATAAATATCACATAGCATGTAACAATTAACCGTCAACAGATAGCAGCGGAAAGTAAACACATAACAAAGGATATTAGCCAAGGTTTCCAAACCGGTACATCCAAATAAAGGATCGCTGCGCAGCTTCAATAATCAACAAATCATCATCTTCATAATAGCATAAAAGCCGAAGAGAACCCCCAGTCAGAAACGACCAATCAACCCGTCAATCAAACAATTCATCTTCATAGTAGCATAAAAGCTGAAGAGAAACCCGGTACCGGAACCAATAACAATAATAAAGTGCCACAAGGGGCGGGAGCCATGCCACAAAGTCATGCTCCAAAACGATTAGCTAGAATACCCACAACGGAGCTAGCTTATCCCAACCAAGGCCAATCTGGATGAGGACAGAAGGACCAATGGGCGATGCTATACTGGACTTGGCTCGTGCCATTATAGCATTATCCATTGCCTGACTCGATACACAAATAACCAGCTGGACTTTCAGATAAATGCTAAGTAATAAATACTAGCTTAATTAAACAACTTAGGGTTCCGAAGTAGGGAACCATACCAATTAATCACCATAAAGATGCAACGGTTACTCATGAAGAGTTTAACAACAACGATAACAGAGTTTCTCATGAAGAGCACAACAACGATAGATGGAATTTCTCATAAAGAGCACAACAACAATAAACGGTATTGCTCATAAGGAGCGCAACAACAATGATTATTAGAATATAACAATTTCATAAAGAGGAACCATACCAGATACATTCCAGAGATGATACCCACGAGTTAATCATAAAGAACACAACCCAAACGGTCACTCACATATAGTACAACGACTATAACCCAAAATTATCCTAAACGTTTACTCATAAAGATGTACTAGGACTATGAACTCAACCATCTCATCACACCTGGTATTCCAAAGTAGGAAATCAGAATGAATACACCTTAAGGTTAATCCAACCGTAGGTACTCAATTACCAATTCACGCTTTACCTCCGTTCGTAACGAACCAATTCTAAACATCTCAAACGACTCCAAAAGGTTACACTTATTAGGACATGATCATGACAGGACTAAACCCTACACCTTGGTGTTCAATAACAACCCCCTAGGTACTATAGGTCATCGCCTAAAACCTAGACCAAGTCTTACTCGAAAGTCAATTCGATTGGAACAACCACGAACACATCATAAGATGCCCAAACACCCAATAAAATCCCGAAGTATAAAACTTATAACTTAACTGAAAAACCTATACCATCTTGTATTACTCGAAGAGAGCTTCGAAACGATAGTTTACACGCCTAAAACGGAGTCCGGATGAGAAAGTTATGGCCTCCGGAAGATCGAACGAAAAACGGACAATCTGGAAAAAGGGGGGATGCGAGCGCCTCCAAAAAAGTGATGCGCGCGCCTCCTAAGGTCAGAAAGCTGCGATTTCGAAGCAGAAAAGGGTGCGCGCGCCTCCCAAAACATGGTGCGCGCGCCTCCTTGCCCGGAGGGATGAAATCCGGCCAAAAACTGGGTTTTTACCAATTTTTCTTACCCATTTCATATTACAACCAAAATCAAACATAATCAACATTCCACCAAGCATAAAGATGAACCCAAAACAACTTCTAACTAGAATGGGGACTCAAATAATACCATTCATCAACCAAGATCAAGATTCAAACCCAACATTCCTAAAATCACCATTTTTGACCAAAACTCCAAATAAATTCCAAATAAACTCCAAACTCAACCAAACTTCAAATATAACACATCAAGCATAATATAAACATGATATGAACATCTTAGCATAAAAATGGGGGAAAAGCAACTTACCCGGATTTTCTCAAAGGTGACGGAACTCGAAATTTCTTGGCTTCCTACGATCCTATCGACGATCTAAACATGATTCATGTTTTAAGAAATGAGAAATAAAGAGAGGAAGATGATGGAAATGTAGAGAGAAGTGAGAGAGAACTTACCCAATCTTTTGCAATGGAAGAGAGAGGGAGATGGAGTGAAAGAGAGAGATGAGTTGGGAATGAGGGAGAGGAGAGGGTGTAGGGGAATTTATTTCCCAAAAACTTACACTCAGGCCCCTCCTCTACACTATACACAAATACTTACACTCCCTACTAACAATTAAGACCCCAAAACTCTACACTAGCACAAAAGACCAATCAAAATGCTAGACATAATTTATTATGACACATAAAGTGCACACATAAATATTTAAATAAATAATAATCTAAATAAATAAATAAGCAATTAAATAAATAATAATTATTTATTACTAATAAAATAGAGCCTAGTTTTCGGGTCGTGACACTTCAAGCCGTCATCTTGAGACCGCAAGCATGGAGCTCTTCAGTTTTCATCAAACTGCAGTTTGCATGTTTAATGAAACCGCCCATCAAGATCATTCTTCAAACCGCCCCTATGCTTGGAAAAACCGCAAAGAAGTTATTGAAGAATTAAAGAGATGTCATTTATTACTTAGACAAACATTCCCTTTTTGACCGTAAAAGGATGTTGTTATGTCATGTCAAAATAACTCTAAGTTAACTTGGAGTTTCTGCAAGGAATGTCGGTTTGTCGATCAGTTTGAATTGTTTACCGTTAGTCCTTTCTGCAACAAAGGACAAATGTCAGGTAGTGGTGCAACAACTACCTAGGACTACAAGACAAAACCAAGGACGAAAATGCAGCTCAACCAATGGGATTTCTACAGCACTGTACCCTTCAGATTTGATTCAAATCTTTACCCAACGGTCACAAGGGTGCTCTGCCTATAAATAGCCTCCATTATTCAACAATGAAGGTTGCTGAGCTTCAAGAGATTCATTCCCAAGTATTCAAGTTTGCTTTGAAGATTTAAACCCAGATATTCATATCTTCAAACCATCTCCATTGCAAACCCAGTTCTTCATCAAAGCTTCAAGCCTAACAACCGTTCATACTTAGCCTTTACACCGAAAGAATTCCATTTGCTCAACCATCATTTAGATACTTAGAGCATTTGATTTCTTTTCACACACACACCCGAGTTATATGATCACATAGATTATATACTTCGAAAACACCGGTTGTTATTATAGCTTAGGTTAGACTTATTGTTTAGAGTTTAGATTCATCTTGTAAAACCTCCTCTAAATTAATACAAGTCTTATAGCTATTAGAAAATCCTAGACTAACCATCTAGGTAGAGGACGTAGTTCATTTAAGAACGAACCTCTTCAATTTGTGTGTTTGATCTTTATTTTCTGTCTTTATTTTTATCTTTCTTGTTTGTGGTCTTGAACTTGTTTCCATATACGAAATGACTTGAAAGATGAATTGTGTTTTCCCTTAAACTTTAAGTTTAACTATTCTGTTGCATCATAGTGTTTTCTCAACCCGAGTCAAACCTCCCAACTCTTTAACTAACATATTTGGCCAAACTGCAAACTCCGCTATGCATTTTATCAGTTCGGTTCTTGTGCTTTGAACCGCAGTTGGTCAAACTGATAAGTACTCGGTTGATTTTAAGGGTATTTTCGAAAAAGTTTCGGACCGCTATTCACCCCCCCTCTAGCGGTTCTATACCCTTGTTGCCCTCTGGGACCAACAAGTGGTATCAGAGCATATCCACCAAACTTGGTTTTACAAGCTTAACCGCTTGGGTGCTGATCCAATGGCAAACACAAACACCCATATGATGCAAACATCCAATTCGAATCACTTACCGATTCTGGATGAAGATAGTTTTATTTTTTGGAAAGATAGGATGATGAAACACATGATTTCATGTGATCGTAGACTGTGGACCGCGGTTACTGATGGACCATATGTTCTTATGAAAGCTAATCCTCGTGCAGGAACCGTAGGAGAAGATGCTGAAGTTAAGAAATTAGAAAGTGAATGGACTGATGCAGACTGCATCAATGTGGATTTTGATGGAAGAGCTATGTCCATGCTAGTTTCAGCTATTGACCTGAGGACTCATTCTAAGGTACTTCACTGCAAAACCGCAAAGGCTACCTGGGATGCTATAGTTGACTTTCTGGAAGGAGATTCAGATACCAAGAAGAACCGCCTCTATCAACAGAGAAGACTCTTTGACTATTTTGTTAAAGATCCTAAGGAATCTCTTAGACAATGCTATGAGAGGTTTATTGATATTGTTAATGTTTGTTTTTCTCTTGGACATGTCTATTCTAATACAGATTTGAACATGAGATTCATGCAAGCACTTGGTAGCAAATGGCTGATCAAAACTACTAACATTGAAGACAACAAGGACTTGGAAGCTCTTGATCTTCGACACTTGTATGCCATGCTGAAAGTTTTTGAATTTAAGCTTGAGGTCCATGAAACCGAAAGCATATTTAAGACCCTCTCTCTAGCAGCATTCAACAATACCTCATCTCCTGTCTACAATCCAGACCATCATCAAACCGCTCCTCACCTCCACTTGCAAACCGCTCCTCCTGACCAAAATGTTCCTAGATATAATCCTCAAACCGCACCTTCTGAATATTACCAACAGTCTCACCAATCCTATCCTCAATCACATCAACCATATCCTCAATCTTATCAGCAGTCTCATCAATCCTACACTCCTCCTCAAAGTTCTTATGCTCAGAGTGTAGGATCACAATCCTCAAGTTCTACTCAAGTTGATTTTGATGAAATGGATGATGAAGAATTTGCTTTGTATGTGAAGAAATACACCAAGTTCAGGAAAAATAATAGATCTCAATTTCCATCCAAAGGCCCAGCAAAGTTTGTCCCTCCAACCAGATTCAACAAAACTGCAGATCCCAAGACTAGGGATGACTTGGTTTGTTATAACTGCAGACAGCCAGGTCACTTTGCTTCAAGTTGTCCCAAACCGAGGTATGAAGCCGCGCCAGCAAAGAAACCATTCAACAAGAAATTTGTGAAAAGAAGAGGAATGGTAGCTGACCAAGGAGATCAACCGCTGACATGGATGGGTTCAGACTCAGATGAAAGTGATGATGAAGAAACTGCTAATCTCTGTCTCATGGGATTTGAAGAAAGAATTGAAATTGACGAAAGCCTTCCACTGCCAAAACAACAAATAAAGTCAATTTCACCTAAGACTCCTGAGGCTAGATCAAGCAGAGCTCCAACAACACCAAACTACACTCCCGAGGTTCAAGCAGACTAAAGTCATGATGACCAGGTACTAGAACGTGCAAATATTATATGTCAACAACACACTGTACTTAAAAAGTCATATAAACTAATGGCTGCGGAACTTGAAGAATCCCAACGTGTATGTAAATCCCACAAGGAGGAAATTGAAAACCTCAAGCTCCAAATTGCTGGGATATCTACTATTATGGATGAAAACCGCTATCTGAAGGACAGAACCGAGGTACTTCTCACCCAAATCCATGATCTTACCGTACAAAGGGATGACCTCCAAAAGGTTACCGATGTATGGACTAAGTCTGGTGTCACCGTGGAACAAATCCTAAATTCACAAATTCCTACTTCGGATAAAAGTGGATTGGGGTTTAAAACCGATGATGGGTGTAAGTGTCCTTGTCTCTGGGCCGAAGGTGGTGTGAAACCTACTAAACAAACCAAAGAAATTCCTAAGGTTAATCATGCTGGTAAAAAGGGCTCAAAACAAGAAATTAAAAGGCAAAATTATTTCTTTGAGTACCCTAAAAACCAGACTGGGAGAGATTCAAAGTGGAAAGAGAAATCCATAGCGGCTGAGGCAACCAAGGAAGTATTGAGTGATGAAACCGCTCCTAGTCGGTTTAAGGAAATTCCTATCATTTTCCCTAAAGCCACATCTAAGAGGAAGGTTGAGCTCAAGAAGGTAATCTTTGTTAAAGCCAAAACCGCTGACCCAGTAAAACATGAGAAACCAAAGGTCAGTAAAGGGTTTGTAAAACCGCAACCAAAACCTGGATTTATTCATTGTGCTATCTGTGCTGATTTTGGTCATAGTGCTGGTCATTGTCTTTTAAGATTCACACCCAATGCCAAGGGACGTAAAAATCCTAAGGTCAAACAGGTGTGGGTCCCAAAAAGCTGCTAACCCTAGGACCCAAGGAATAAGGGGGACCAAAACCTTTCATGTTTATTTTTCAGATTTCATGTTTTATGGCTGGAACCGCTAAGAAGAAGAAGGGTCTCTGGTATTTGGATAGTGGATGCTCACGACACATGACTGGAGATTCCGAACTACTCTGCAGTTTCATCCAAATGAAAGGTCCCCCAGTAGTGTTTGGTAACAACAAGAAAGGAGAAACAGTAGGATATGGAGCAATCAAACGAGGAAAGGTGACTATTGAAAATGTGTCACTAGTAGAAGGACTCAAGCACAACCTTCTCTCCATATCTCAGTTTTGTGACAAAGGAATGAACTGCATCTTCACATCAACTAGCTGTTATATCAAAGATGCTTCCTCTGGAGTCACTCTACTGACTGGCAACAGAACAGGTGATGTTTATATGATAGATTTGAGCAATATTGTTTCTATTGCTGACCTCTGTTTTGTAGCCAAAAATATAAGTGAAAGCAGCTGGTTATGGCATAAGTGGCTCAGCCACTTGAACTTCAAGTATCTAGGAAAACTGCACAGGGATGGTCTAGTAAAAGGACTACCCAAAGTGGCTGAACATCATGATGAAAAGTGTAAAGCATGCCAGCTTGGAAAGCAGCCCAAACAGTCATTTCCTAGTAAAACCGCACCTTCAATGAACCGATGTTTGCAACTGCTGCACATGGATTTATTTAGACCTGTCCCAACCACCAGTATAGGAGGAAACCGCTATACACTTATGGTGGTTGATGATTATTCAAGATATACATGGGTGGAAATGATGGCCTCAGAAATTGGATGACATTGTTGCCGTGCGTTCAGATAATGGAACCGAATTTACAAACAATGGTGTTGCCCAATATTGTGATGATCATGGAATTGATCATAACTTCTCTGCCGCTGGGGTTCCACAACAGAATGGAGTTGTAGAAAGAAAGAACAGGACTTTGATTGAAGCCGGGAAGACAATGATTGCAGAAGCAAAGCTTCCCAAATACTTCTGGGCCGAAGCCGTCAATACCGCATGTTTCACCCAGAACCGCTCCCTAATCATCAAAGTTCACAACAAGACTCCTTATGAATTGTGGAGAGGCAGATCACCCAACATTGCCTTCTTCAAGATATTTGGATGCAAGTGCTACATCTTGTACAATGGCAAAGAGCATCGAGGTAAATTTGATGCTAAGGCCAATGAAGGTATTTTTGTTGGTTATTCAAAACATTCCAAAGCTTTTCGTTGTTTCATTAAGACATCTTTAAAAATTGTAGAGTCAGTCCATGTTACATTTGATGAACATAATCTTCTTGAGCCACATATGGCTCCAAATGTTACTGAGGATTGTAGTGGTTTTGAGACAGGTACATCTTACCCTAATCATGCAACCGCAAATGACCAACCTACTCAAACCGCTCCATCAGGTTCTCCAGCCGCTCCAAATCAAACCGAAGGTGTTGCTGTAGAACCGCATTCTTATGATCCCATTCAAACCGTTGATCCTGTTCCAAACATCACCTTCAATGAAGATTTCAATGAATATCAAGAAGAGCCTCCTCTGGAAAATCTTTAAGAAATAGTGGTTCATGAAGACCTCCCTCCAGAAATCAATGAGCATAGAGACCATCCAAAAACTAATGTTATAGGTCCTATCAGTTCTGGTGTTCAGACAAGAGGAAGCTTAACTCATAGAGATAACCACAGTTTGTTCTCAACCGCACTGTTATCTCAGATGGAACCGAAGAAGGTAGATGAAGCTCTAAGTGATCCAAGTTGGGTAGCTGCAATGCAAGAAGAGCTTAATCAGTTTGAAAGATGCAGAGTTTGGACTCTAGTTCCAAGGCCCAGAGATCACACTGTAATTGGAACAAAATGGGTATTCAGAAATAAGATGGATGAAAATGGTACTATTACAAGAAACAAAGCAAGGTTGGTTGCTCAAGGTTATAGGCAAGAAGAAGGGATTGATTATGATGAAACCTTTGCCCCTGTAGCCAGACTTGAAGCCATTAGATTGTTCCTGGCCTATGCCTCCTTCAAGAAATTCAAGTTATATCAAATGGATGTGAAGAGTGCATTTCTGAATGGTGAACTACAAGAAGAAGTTTATGTAGCTCAACCGCCAGGATTTGAAGACAACAAATATCCCAATCATGTCTTCAAGCTCAAGAAGGCCCTGTATGGACTCAAACAAGCTCCAAGAGCATGGTATGACACTCTATCTAAATTTCTTATTGAACAAGGCTTCTCTAGAGGTAAAATTGATACAACCCTATTTATTGCTAAACACAAAGGTCATTCATTATTAGTCCAAATATATGTTGATGATATTATTTTTGGTTCTACTAATGAGACTATGTGTGTTAAGTTTGAAAAGCTTATGAAAGGTAAATTTGAGATGAGTATGATGGGAGAGTTGACATTCTTTCTTGGACTCCAAATCAAGCAATGTCATGATGGAATTTTTATCAACCAAGCTAAATATACCAAAGATTTGATCAAGAAATTTGGGCTTGAAACCGCTAAGCCAGTTGATACCCCAATGCAAAAGGCCTACAGTTTGGATCAAGATGAACGAGGTAAGAAAGTTGATCAGACTCTCTACCGAGGTATGATTGGTTCTTTACTTTACTTAACTGCTAGTAGGCCAGATATCATGTCCAGTGTTTGTGTTTGTGCTAGATTTCAAGCTGACCCTAGAGAATCTCATCTTATTGCTGTTAAAAGAATTATTAGATATTTATGTGGATCTGTTAACCTTGGACTTTGGTACTCCAAAGAATCTTCATTTGATCTATTAGGTTATTCAGATGCTGACTTTGCAGCCTGTAAGATAAGCAGAAAGAGCACAAGTGGTACTTGTCAGTTCCTTGGAACCCGGCTTGTATCATGGTCCAGCAAGAAACAAGCATCGGTTTCAGTCTCAACCGCTGAAGCTGAATATATTGCGGCTGGAAGCTGTTGCTCTCAAATTCTCTGTATGAAACAGCAGTTGGAAGACTATGAAGTATTTGAGAAGAACTGCCCTATCTACTGTGATAGTACTGCAGCAATATCAATCTCCAACAATCCAGTACAACACTCAAAAACCAAGCACATTGACATAAGATATCATTTCCTCAAAGATCATGTTGAAAAGAAGAACATTTTTCTAGCAAAGGTGGGAACCGACGATCAAATTGCAGATATTCTCACCAAACCTCTTGAAAATTCTAGGTTCTTTCATTTACGAGGAGAAATGGGTATACTGGAACTTACTTAATATAATTCATGCCTATTTATTCTTGTTCTAATAATTTTTGTTAAGTATTTTGGCTCTATTAAGAAAATGCAAATAGCTTGCGGTTCAATCGACAAAACCGCAACAAAATGGTTCGGCTATAGATTCCACTCAAACCGAAGAGTCAAGTAGAACAACTTCAGTTTTATCCAAACCGAATTGTCAAAGCAAGGTTTCGGTTTCTCTACTGAAACCGAAGATAGATCTGAAAGATATCGGTTTCACAAAACCGATAATGAGAAAAAGGTAAGTCGGTTTACGCAAAACTGCTCAGGTATGAAATTGCATTTTAGTCCCTACTTTATGTCACTTCATTCTTTAAGGACCTTTTTGCAATTATCTCTGCCGTATTGAATGTGAATCGACAGGTACACTGACGGTTGAGTTTCCTTCAACCGTCATGCCCGCTCCACTACCCGAGGTGGTTAATTGAGTATAAAAGACAAACCATTTTTCAATTTATCTTTTTACCTTCTTACTCTTTTTAGCAAAAACACCTTCTCTCTCCTCTGTACGCACTCTTCTCTCTCTCTCTGTTCTCACTCAAAATTCTCTTACTTAAACAAATTTTTTAATGGCACCAAAGAAATCAATTGATCTTGCTTCTTCTTCTGCATCGTCCAAACCATCGAAGCCTGATATGGTATGAAATTCTGAACCCTAACTCAGTATATCTCATTTATCCGCCATTGTTGAAGCTTAAAGCTTGTTCATCTGCCTTTGATCATGTTATGCTTTTTCTTCAATTTCTTGGTTGGTTTGTGCTTTCATTTACTTAAATATACTGTTTGATTACTTTGTTTTAAGATTTATGTTCAATTTTGAGCAAAATCAATTTTGGGGTCATTTGTTGTTCTTGCGAAATTTTGCAGATTCTGGGTTCATGTATTGTTATTTGTCTTAGTTTATTTAGAACTTTGTTAGAATCTGGCCTTTGTGATCATTTTGGTATAATTTTTCCATATTTTGGTTAAGATTTTGTTTTGCATATTCATACTCTGTTCTTCGTGTTCTTCATGCATTCAAACTCTTTCTCAAAATCTTCCCTCTTTGATTCGTTTTGCCTTCACTGTTCTTTCATTCTTTGTTTTTACATTTTTACCCTTACTCTCCTTGAACCGCATGTTTTCATTGTTAGGATTCCTTGTTATAGTTTGTAGGACTTAATCAAACCGCGGTTTGCTTAAGGATTCGAACTATCATTCTTTAAGCTATTTCTAACTTAGAAAATTTTTCAGGATCCCTCAAACTTTGTTCCCGGTTCTAGGATTCTTGAGGATGAAATTAAACAAGATGCAGTTGGAAGGAAGCTCCTCAAACTGCTGAATGATGCAAAGCTGCTACCTTTGTTTCTTATGGATGAACCGCAGTTCGTTACAATTATCTGCGCCGAATTCTTTGAGAATGGGATCTCCACAAAGGCTGCCTTACTAGATGTAAGAGGAGAACCGATAAGGGATCTGGAATCCGGAGAAATAAAATTTGAAGATGTTATCAAGTCCACCGTCTGTGGCAAAGAAGTGATCCTAACCGCTTCCAAGATTGCAGTTCTAGCTGGTCTTGAGAACTCTGGAGTTATGGGGATAAAACCGGAACTTCTAAGCAATACTACAATGGAGTTGATTGGAGTAAATTCTTTCTCCACCAAGAATTCCTCCAAAAAGGACTTTGGAGAGGTGATGGCTCATCTATGTGAATTAGTGGATTCTGGAGTCATGTGCAAGAATGGAAACCACAACAACTTTACAAGTGAACAGTATGCTTACTGTGTGGCCATTCTTAAAGGGAAGAAACTGCACTGGCCCAAGGTTGTGATGAAGGAGATCATAAATGCTCTAAACCGCTTCCATGCTGCTAAAGCCGCTGGAAAATCCAAGGTCAGAACCCATTGCAGATTGCTGACTAAGTTCCTGCATCAAGATACTGCCATTTTCATGTTCTCTGCTGAAAACAAGGACTATTGGTTGGACCCAATTGAAAAATCTATCTTTGGATTATCTAAACTTGATGCCTTCAGAACCGCATTTGGATGGCGGTATGCTCAAACAGTTTGGAATGAGGACCCTCTTCCTAAAGCCGAACGTGGCCCATTTCCTGAGGCTCGGCTCAACAAATCTGGGAAACCGTATGCTGGTGCCATTGCTGATCAGGCCCATGCTACGATGCTAAGAAATGAAGGTCAAACTGCTACTTTAAACAGACTGGGGTTAAGTGAGTTAGCTCAGACCGCGGTACAGGCTGAGGGGGAGTCTGCGGTTGAGGGGGAGCCTGCAGTTCGGTCTATACATGCGGCTCGTCCCAAGGAAACCACTGCTCCAAGGAAGAGAAAGGGAACTGCTCAAAACCCTTCAGTTATTACAAAAGCAAACCTATCCAAACCGCCTCCTAAACCCTTATCCAAACCGTCATCAAAACCTTCATCTTCTTCAACCTCTTTTCCCCCCATCAGACTATCTCCTACACTTTCCAAACCTATCACTTCTAAACCCTCTATTCCCAAACCTCAAGTTAAACCCCTCTCTCCATTACATCAAAATGTGGAGAAATCCATTAATTTTGCTATGGATGCCGCCTCTCTTAAAGCAGCCAAAGCTAAATCCATTCCAGAACTCATCCCTTCACCTCATCTTTTCCTTCCTATCCCTTCTCCTCCTAAACCTTCCTCTTCTAAACCGCCCTCTGTTCAATTCTCTAAAGAACAGTTGGCTGAAATTTTCAAAGCCTTCCCAAACCTCAAACCCTCCTCTCAAACCGAGCCTGAGCAGACCGAAATGTCTGAGGCTGTGGTTCTTGTTGATCAAACCGATGTATCTACCATTGCGGTTCAGCCTGAGCAAACCGATGAGTTTGAGGCTGTAGCATTGCCTGAGCAGACTGATATGTCTGAGGCACTTGGTGAACCTGAGCAAGATGATGAAGTTCTTGAGGTTCAACCGCCAAAGAAGAAGAGGAAGTTGGTGAAGAAAAGTGATTATGTGGAGCATTGGCAGTCAAGGCCACCAGGAGCTGTAGACTTTAGTGAGGCTGACTACAAAAGGGATCACTCACCACTTGAAGGTGCATTTGCAAAAGAGCTAAGAGAAAGAGCTGAGATGAGGAAAGCAGGTATTGACCCAATGTTGGTTGAGGTCTCTCCTCCTTCACTTAAAAGAAAGCTAGATTTTGATTCACCAGAACATACTCCATCTTCATCTCCAGACTTACCATATGCTGCAGCGGTTCAAAAATCACCAGTTCTTTCATCTTCTCAACCTTCAGTTTCTACGTCGGTCCAACCGATGGCTCAGTCTTCAGTTTCACCATCTGCTCCGCCATCGATTTCATTCATTAAACCGAAGACAAAGAAACGAAAGAATGCTGCTGACTTAGCAAGATATCTGAAGCGGTTCAAGACTGAAACCTCTAGGGAAAGAAGGGCTGGAGCCCATGCTCGTGCCGCCGCCAAAGCCGAAGATAGATTCTTGAAGGCTGGCCGCCCTAACCCCTATGCTATTTTTCCCAAGGATGAGATGGAAGCCGCAGTTGAAAAATTAATTCTTTCTGTTGCAGAACAGTTGATGGGTGAGATTGCCTATCAGGTACTCATGGATCCCACTCTTGCCTCCCAATTCTTTCTATTCTTTAATTGTCTCTGCATTCCCAATCTCTATATATTATTCCTTGTGCCTTCTCCTTCCATTTTTCTCTTTAATGAATATATGAGAAATGTTGCTCTTCCTTCTCCTCCTCCTCCTCCTTCTCCTCCTCAAACCGAAATTATTCCTTATTATTTTTTCCTTCCTTTTGATCCCATAGAACTTGAAACCGCCATTAGGGTTTCTATGGGTAAAACTTTAGAAGAGGCACACATTCTCTTGAAAGGTAAAGCCAAAATGCCTTCTTCATCCCATCAGTCTGATGATGCCATCCAAATTTCTGATGAGGATAATTCCAGTGATGAGCACATCCCTGACTATACTCCTTCTAATGAACCGCCCTCTTCAATTCCTTCCTACCCAATTCTACCTCTTCATGCTACAACCGCTGATTTAATAGATGCGGTTAGGAATATTCAAGTTCATCAGCAAACCGCCACTTCTCGGTTTGACACTCATCTCCTCACTTTACAATCTGATCTTGATGCCATTAAGGGGGAGAGAGTGAATGAGATATTTGATGATAGGTCAAGACAACAACAGCTAGATGAGAGACTAAACTTAATTTTGGAAAATCAACTGGCTCTTCAAGATCTTGTCAGAACCAACAATGATCTTTGCAACTTAAAGTTCCAAGCCGTTGATGCATCACTTCAATCAGTTGTTGAAAAACTTGACATTCTGGCCCAGCATGCACTTGATTCTTCAGAACTTATCCTGCATAGAACCGAGAAACTTGTCAAGCAAGCCGCTGCAATTGAATCAAAGATTGGTGAACCAACTGAAGTTCGGCTTCGTGCAGCTGACTTTGTTTTTGAAACCACCCATGGATCCGGTTCTAGAAATGTTGATCAAACCGCCCCTGCTGTTGATGTTCAAGTTGCAGAAGAACAAGCTGCTCAAGACGCTCAAACCGTTCAGAACCAAACCGCAGATGATGCTGCTGCTGCAAGGGGTTCTGTTGCAGATGAAGTAGACTAGATTTCTTTTCTTAGTCTTTCTTTTTGATGTCTCTTGTAATTCATACTTTGTAAGTTACTATTCTTATGATTGAATTATAATGAGAATGACTGCATAGCATTCTGTTTCCAAAACTTTGTTTATTCAAACTACTTGTTTGTGAAACAATGCTTGTATTTCTTAAAACCTCATGCACTACATTCATCATGAAAATATTCTTTTAAGTGCATTACGTTTTAAACATTCAGTTTAAACATGCATTTCTGATCCTCAAAATCATATCATCTTATATGCATCTAAATGTATTTCTTTTCTATCTTTTCTTCATTTCCTTTGTTTTTGATAGATTAGAAATCTATGATCTAGCATAGTGTGTGCATTGACTTGGGACATGCAATTTCATGAAATTTATTTCTGACATGTTCTTACCAAGTACCATGTTTTGCTATTATCACAGTATGGTAATGGCATCAATCAAATAGGGGGAGATTGTTAGGATTCATTGTTAGTATACCCACCTTAATTTGATTGATCCATGCCACGTGTCTTTTTATGGACTTTAGGACCGCATGTAATGAAGTTCTACTTCAATTTTTAGATAAGTCCATTTCTAGATTTTTAGTTGTCTAGGCTGAGTATAGTTCGGTTGTATCATTAGCGGTTTAGTGCTTCAAGCCGTCATCTTGAGACCGCAAGCATGGAGCTCTTCAGTTTTCATCAAACTGCAGTTTGCATGTTTGATGAAACCGCCCATCAAGATCATTCTTCAAACCGGGTGCTTGGAAAAACCGCAAAGCAGTTATTGAAGAATTAAAGAGATGTCATTTATTCCTTAGACAAACATTCCCTTTTTGACCGTAAAAGGATGTTGTTATGTTATGTCAAAATAACTCTAAATTAACTTGGAGTTTCTGCAAGGAATGTCGGTTTGTCGATCAGTTTCAATTGTTTACCGTTAGTCCTTTCTGCAACAAAGGACAAATGTCAGGTAGTGGTGTAACAACTACCTAGGACTACAAGACAAAACCAAGGACGAAAATGACAGCTCAACTAATGGGATTTCTACAGCACTGTACCCTTCAGATTTGATTCAAATCTTTACCCAACGGTCACAAGGGTGCTCTGCCTATAAATAGCCTCCATTATTCAACAATGAAGGTTGCTGAGCTTCAAGAGATTCATTCCCAAGTATTCAAGTTTGCTTTGAAGATTTAAACCCAGATATTCATATCTTCAAACCATCTCCATTGCAAACTCAGTTCTTCATCAAAGCTTCAAGCCTAACAACCGTTCATACTTAGCCTTTACACCGAAAGAATTCCATTTGCTCAACCATCATTTAGATACTTAGAGCATTTGATTTCTTTTCACACACACACCCGAGTTATATGATCACATAGATTATATACTTCGAAAACACCGGTTGTTATTATAGCTTAGGTTAGACTTATTGTTTAGAGTTTAGATTCATCTTGTAAAACCTCCTCTAAATTAATACAAGTCTTATAGCTATTAGAAAATCCTAGACTAACCATCTAGGTAGAGGACGTAGTTCATTTAAGAACGAACCTCTTCAATTTGTGTGTTTGATCTTTATTTTCTGTCTTGATTTTATCTTTCTTGTTTGTGGTCTTGAACTTGTTTCCATATACGAAATGACTTGAAAGATGAATTGTGTTTTCCTTTAGACTTTAAGTTTAACTATTCTGTTGCATCATAGTGTTTTCTCAACCCGAGTCAAACCTCCCAACTCTTTAACAAACATATTTGGCCAAACCGCAAACTCCGTTGTGCATTTTATCAGTTCGGTTCTTGTGCTTTGAACCGCAGTTGGTCAAACTGATAAGTACTCAGTTGATTTTAAGGGTATTTTCAAAAAAGTTTCGGACCGCTATTCACCCCCCCCTCTAGCGGTTCTATACCCTTGTTGCCCTCTGGGACCAACACTTGTAATTTTGGGACAAAGGGAGTATTTTGGTAGAAATGAAGAGTTAAGTTTGAAAGTAATGTTTTTGGATGGTTGTTGCACTCCTGGTAATAGTATAAGTGTTAGTAAGTTATACTCCTACGCTTGGGACGGATGAAATTGACTTGCAGGAGAAATTGGAAATTTTGAGTTTAGGCTTGTGGGCGACCGCCCAGAGGGGCCCTGGGCGACCGCCCAAGATGGCAGGGTTTGGGTTTCAAATTTTGGTATTCTGGGCGACCGCCCAGGTTGGGGTGGGCGACCGCCCAGACCCCCTTTTGAACAAAAGTTCGTTAATTTCAAATGAGTTAGAAGTCAATCCTTGTCTAGGTTTTGGGTGTCACGACCCGAAGTATAGGCTCTATTTTATTAGTAAATAAATGATTTTTATTTAATTAATTGCTTAATTATTTATTTAAATTATTATTTATTTAAATATTTATGTGTGCAATTTATGTGTTATAATATTTGTGCCTAGCATTTTATTCGAGTCATTTGGTCTAGTGTGGAAGTGTTGAGTCTTAATTGTTAGTCGGGAGTATAAGTAATTGTGTTAGTTTGGGGAGGGGGTCTAATTGTAACTTTTTAAAATGATTTCCCCCTACTCCCTCACCTCCCTACTCCTCCTTCTCCCTCACTCATCTTTTTCCCAGCAACAACTCCCTCTCTCCCCTCCATTGGTAAGCTTTTTCTTTCTCTTCCTTCTCTCTTCTTTTTCTTCATCTTCTTCTAGTCATTTCTCATTTCTTAAAACGTAAACCTTGTTTAGATCGTCGATAGGATCGCGTAGAGCCAAAAAGAATCGAATTCCGTCAACTTTCATTATTTTCAAGTAAGTTACTTTTCCCCCATTTTTATGCTAATATGTTCATATCATGTTTATATGATGTTTGATGAGTTATAATTGAAGTTTGATTGAGTTTTGTAATTGTTTAGAATTTATTTCGAATTTATTTGAGTTTTGGGTAAAAATGGTGGATTGATGAATGTTGGGTTTTGATTCTTGGTTTGGGTTGATAAATGGTGTTGTTAAGGTCCCCTTTTGGGTTGAATGATGTTTGGGTACCTTGGAAATCTAGTGGGGAGTGTTGATTTTTGAGTGTTTATGGTTTGGGTATGATTTTGGTATGGCATTTTGAAGAACCCAGCTGCAGAAATCCCTCCCACCCGTAGACCAGGCGCCCGCCTGACCCTTGCCAGGCGCCCGCCTACATGGTATTTTCGGATGACCAGACTTACTGGAAATTCAAGCGCGCGCCTGCCCTGCCCCAGGCGCCCGCCCGCCCCCTAGTCCAGAATTTTGACCTTTTTACTTGGTTTAAGACTTAAGGCTTAACTAGTTTAGGTTTAATCCTTCTAATTAACTTAAGATAACACCGTGGAACACTTTAATGTGTGGATTTGATTCTTTTGTGAATAAATATGATGTGTAATTTATTTAAGTACCGTTTTGGTAATGTTGAGCATTTTGATGTGCGGTTTGGATTGGTTTACCTTTGTGGTAATTTAATTGGATTGGTTCCCTACTTTGGAACCTTAAGTTGCTTAATTAAGCTAGTATTTATTACTTAGCATTTATTTGAAAGTCCAGCTGGTATTTTGTGTGTGTTTGGGCGATGGGAAGGATTATAATGGCAAAGCCAAGTCCATTATAATGTTGACCATTGTTTTGCCCCCTTCTTTACCCCTTCTCCAGATTGGCCTTGGAAAGGATAAGTCAGCGTTCCTTTGTGAATGTATCTGGCTAGCGGGTATGACTTTGTGTCATGATCCTTGTCCCTTGTGACACTTTTATTGGTTATTGGTTCCGGTACCGGGGTTTCCTCTTCGGCTTTCATGCTATTATGAAGATGATGATTGGTTGATTATTGAAGCTGCGCAGCGATCCTTTATTTGGATGTTCCGGTTTGGAAAACCTTGGCTATATCCTTTGTTATGTGTTTATTTCCGCTGCTATCTGTTATGTGATAATTGCTATGTGCTAGGTGATATTTATTATTGCTTATTGCTTATTGCATCATAGCATGTCATGTAGTTGCATTAGTAACTTATTGAGATTTATCTCACCCCTTTCCTTTTATCTTTGTTTTTCCTTAACCCCCCCCCCCAGGTGCTAAGGATTAGTCTCGCTGATCACGAGATAGAGGACGTCGAGAGTGGATCCGTTCTTTTGGGGAAGGTTGTTATAGGTTGGTTTCCATTATGTAAATGTGTAACCATTTTGGGGTAGTTGTACCAAGCAATGACGTCTTTAAGAATTGTGTATTTGTATTTTGTTGCGTATAAACTTGTGGGGTTTATACTAGTTTTACTTTATTGTTCAAATGGTTTGTAAAACTTGGTTTTGTAACTTTGGATCATTACCTTTTGGTATTAAATGAAATTTTTAACTTCGGTATTTCATAGTTTTGGTTTTAGAGTCGACGTCCAGATCGCGGACCCGGGCCCGCGGGGTCCGGGGTCACGACAGTTGGTATCAGAGCTATGGCATTAGTTCTATGTATAAGTCTAGGTGGATTAGTATGACCTAGGTGGGTAGTAGTGTGCGGAGTGATTAACAGTTGATGTCTTATGCAGGTAATTGTTCTCAATGTCTGGAAGAAGAAACAGAGGAGGTACTAGTGGGTCACAGAATCAGAATGACACAAGGGAAGAAGCACGTGCCATGTTTCAAGGCATGTTCGAGGTGGCCATGAAGGCTATACACGATCAAGGCCCGAGGGTAGAGCAAGCACCACCTCGTTATGGTTTGGAGCAATTCTTGAAGCTGAAACCGGTCGAATTTAATGGGGAACCCGATGTGAGGAAAGCTGAGTTGTGGATCGAGGCTATGGAGAAGATTTATGATGTGTTTGGGTGTTCGGATGAGGACAAGGTCCGGTTTGCGGCTTACAAGCTTGTGGGTGCCGCCGAGCATTGGTGGAAAGGTATTAAAGCTACTTGGGATGATACCCACACGGTGTATGCGTGGGAGTTGTTCGTGCGCAAGTTCAAGGAGCACTTCATTCCGGTGGTTGATCAAAACCGAAAGGAGATCGAGCTACTCAACTTGGAGCAAGGTGTGTTGTCTATAGCACAATACTCGGCGAAGTTCATAGAGTTAGCCCGGTATTGCGACTATTTGGTGAGGACCGAGGAACAAAAGGCTATGAGGTTTATTCGGGGATTGAAGACCTCCATCCGTACTCAACTTATCGCTCAACGGATTGTGACATTCCAAGATGCGGTGGACCGAGCTTATTTGATAGAGCAAGACATTGGGGAGCATAAAAGGAAGACCGAGATAGCTAACCCGAGTAAGCAAGGAGCTCAAGGCAAGCCACAACACCGTTCCGATAACCGAGGTAACTTTGCGGGACAATCTCAATTCCGAGGGCAACCGGCCCCAAGGAACCCGGGTACCACTTCCGGGAACCAAGGGAGTCAAATTAGGAAGCCTTGTACCTTTTGTCAGAAGGTAGGCCATGCGGAGGATAGGTGTTGGAAGAAGCAAGGCAAGTGCACCAATTGTGGTGATATGGGGCACTTTGCGAGAGAGTGCACGAGGTACCGAGGTCAAGCATCCGGGTCAGGAGTTGGTTTTAATCAAGGTCAGAAAAGGGATGTTACCGGGAAGCCCAAAGTTCAAGGGAAAGTGTTTGCAATGAATCAACAACAAGCTACCGATGATCCATCCGTTATTGGAGGTATTGTTTCTGTGTCTAATGTGAGCGCGCGAGCGTTAGTAGATCCAGGATCATCTCATTCATACATTTCTGTGCAATTTGCTTCCATGTTAAATGCTGCATTCGAGTCTTTACCGTACGTGCTAGAGGTGTCGACCCCTATAGGAGAGTGCTTGATTTCTGATCGAGTCTTTCGTGCTTGTGACGTGGTTATTTGTGGTCGAGTCCTTTGTGCGGATTTGGTAGTTCTTCCTATCCAAGACTTTGATGTCATTTTGGGTATGGATTGGTTGAGCAAGTTTCATGCTTCTGTTGATTGCCGTAAGAAAACCGTTAGTTTTTCTATTCCCGATGTGCCTAAATTTGTGTTTGAGGCTTGTCCTCTGGGTAGAAAGGTTCGCTTAATTTCTTTTATGAAAGCGAGAAGATTATTGCATAGTGGTTGTGAGGGGTATTTGGCTAGTGTTCTTGATACTAGGAAGGAATCCCCTAGTTTTGATAGTGTTCGGGTAGTTCGGGAATTTCCCGATGTTTTTTCTACCGAGTATGATATGCCTCCCGATCGTGAGATTGAGTTTTGTGTAGACCTTTTGCCGGGTACGGCTCCGATTTCGAAAGCGCCTTATAGGTTAGCTCCCGCTGAGTTGAAGGAATTGAAGGTTCAATTGCAAGAGTTGCTTGATCGAGGGTTTATCCGCCCTAGTGTTTCCCCGTGGGGAGCACCGGTTTTGTTTGTGCGGAAGAAAGATGGTTCGTTGAGGTTGTGTATCGATTACCGAAAGTTGAATCAGGTTACGGTGAAGAATAAGTATCCTCTACCGCATATTGATGATTTGTTTGATCAGCTACAAGGGTCCGTGGTTTTCTCTAAACTCGATTTGAGAAGTGGGTACCATCAATTGAAGGTTCGATCGGAGGATATTCCGAAGACTGCTTTTCGCACTCGCTATGGTCATTATGAGTTCTTGGTTATGCCGTTTGGGTTGACGAACGCGCCGGCCGTATTTATGGATTTGATGAACCGAGTTTTCCATCCTTATCTTGATTCGTTCGTGGTGGTTTTCATCGACGACATTCTTGTTTATTCGAAATCTCGAGAGGAGCACGAGCAACATTTGAGGACAGTTTTATCCGTTCTCGCGAGGGAGAAATTATTTGCGAAGTTCAGTAAATGCGAATTTTGGCTCGAGAGGGTGTCATTTCTGGGTCATGTGATTTCTAAAGACGGGATTTCGGTGGATCCTTCGAAGATTGAGGCTATAGTGGATTGGAAGAGACCCGAGTCGGTGACCGAGATTAGGAGCTTTCTGGGTTTAGCCGGGTATTACAGAAGGTTTATTGAAGGGTTTTCGAGGATTGCTACTCCGATGACTCAGTTGACCCGGAAGAATGTTCCGTTTGTGTGGACCGAGAAATGTGACAAGAGTTTCGAGAAATTGAAGAAGAGGTTGACTACCGCACCGATCTTGACTTTGCCTAATGGGAGCGATGGCTTAGTGATTTATAGTGATGCTTCGAAAGAGGGTTTGGGTTGTGTGTTGATGCAGAATGGGAAAGTAATTGCGTATGCTTCGAGGAAGTTGACCCCTAGTGAGCAGAATTACCCGACTCATGATATGGAGTTGGCGGCGATAGTCTTTGCGTTGCACAAATGGAAGCACTATCTTTATGGAGCGAAGTTTGAGATTTTTTCGGATCACAAGAGTTTGAAGTACCTTTTCTCCCAGAAAGAGTTGAACAACCGTCAGCGCCGATGGATGGAATTATTGAAGGATTATGACTGTACGATTTCTTATCATCCGGGGAAGGCGAATGTGGTAGCCGATGCGATTAGTAGAAAATCTTATGTGGCTTCGATGATGGTCCGTGAATGGAAAATGCTTGAGGATGTTCGAGATTGGTCACCTCGTGAATCGAGACATGGGGCTATTTTTGCGAATATTAGGGTATCTCCGACCCTAGTTCAGAGGATAAAGGAAGCTCAGAAAGAAGATCCCGAGTTAGTGAAGGTAATGGGCAAATTGAAGGAAAAGAACTTCGAGGATTTTTCTTTGGGTTCGAGTGGAGTGTTGACTTTCCGTGGTCGTTTGTGTGTTCCGGATGTCGATGGAATTAAACAGAGAGTTCTTGATGAGGGTCACAAATCGAGGTATACTATTCATCCGGGTAGTACGAAGATGTATCAGGATTTGAAGCAACAATTTTGGTGGATTAATATGAAGAGGGAAATAGCCGAGTATGTATCGAGGTGTTTAACTTGTCAGCAGGTCAAAGCCGAGCATCAGAGACCCGCGGGATTGCTTCAGCCGTTAGAAATTCCCGAGTGGAAATGGGAGCATGTGACTATGGATTTCGTTACGGGACTGCCTCGTACCCGTAGGAAGTATGACAGTGTTTGGGTAATAGTGGATAGACTGACCAAGAGTGCCCATTTCTTGCCTATTGATATCAGATATTCGATGGAGAAGCTTGCGACCCTTTATATTGATGAGATTGTTAGACTGCATGGAGTTCCGGTTAGCATTGTGTCAGATCGAGACCCGAGGTTTACTTCTAGGTTCTGGAAGGCGTTTCAGGAAGCTTTGGGTACAGATTTGCGTTTCAGTACAGCTTTTCATCCTCAGACCGATGGTCAATCTGAGAGGACTATTCAGATTCTTGAGGATATGTTGCGAGCGTGTTCGATAGACTTCTCCGATTCTTGGGATTCGCACCTACCGTTAGTGGAATTCTCTTACAATAACAGTTATCAGGCTAGTATCGAGATGGCACCGTTTGAGGCTTTGTATGGAAGAAAGTGTAGATCGCCTATTTGTTGGGATGAGGTTGGTGAAGCGAAAGTTTTGAGTATTGATTTGCTTCGGGATTCAGTCGAGAAAGTTAAAGTTATCCGGGATGGATTGAAGACAGCCCAGAGTCGATATAAGAGCTACGCAGACAACCGAAGGCGAGATCTTAGTTTTCAGACCGGTGATTTGGTATTCTTGAAGGTATCTCCGAAGGTGGGTATTCGTAGATTTGGGAAGAAAGGCAAGTTGGCTCCGAGGTTTATTGGCCCGTTTGAGATTTTGGGAAAGGTTGGACTTCTAGCGTATCGTCTTGCGTTACCGCCATCTTTGGACCGGTTGCACAACGTTTTCCACGTTTCTATGCTTCGGAAGTATGTTCATGATCCGTCTCACGTGTTACCGAGGATACCGGAGGATATTGAGCCCGATATGACTTATGAGGAACGACCGGTTTGGATCTTAGATTCTAAAGTCCAAGAGTTGAGGAGCAAGAGCATCGCGTTGGTTCGAGTTCTTTGGAGGAATCATAACATCGAGGAGTCGACTTGGGAGCTTCGTGTTGAGATCGAGAGGAAATTTCCGTGGCTTTTTGTTTAAGGTGAGTCTCGTTAAAATTCGGGTCGAATTTTCTTTAAGGGGGAGTGAATGTCACGACCCGAAGTATAGGCTCTATTTTATTAGTAAATAAATGATTTTTATTTAATTAATTGCTTAATTATTTATTTAAATTATTATTTATTTAAATATTTATGTGTGCAATTTATGTGTTATAATATTTGTGCCTAGCATTTTATTCGAGTCATTTGGTCTAGTGTGGAAGTGTTGAGTCTTAATTGTTAGTCGGGAGTATAAGTAATTGTGTTAGTTTGGGGAGGGGGTCTAATTGTAACTTTTTAAAATGATTTCCCCCTACTCCCTCACCTCCCTACTCCTCCTTCTCCCTCACTCATCTTTTTCCCAGCAACAACTCCCTCTCTCCCCTCCATTGGTAAGCTTTTTCTTTCTCTTCCTTCTCTCTTCTTTTTCTTCATCTTCTTCTAGTCATTTCTCATTTCTTAAAACGTAAACCTTGTTTAGATCGTCGATAGGATCGCGTAGAGCCAAAAAGAATCGAATTCCGTCAACTTTCATTATTTTCAAGTAAGTTACTTTTCCCCCATTTTTATGCTAATATGTTCATATCATGTTTATATGATGTTTGATGAGTTATAATTGAAGTTTGATTGAGTTTTGTAATTGTTTAGAATTTATTTCGAATTTATTTGAGTTTTGGGTAAAAATGGTGGATTGATGAATGTTGGGTTTTGATTCTTGGTTTGGGTTGATAAATGGTGTTGTTAAGGTCCCCTTTTGGGTTGAATGATGTTTGGGTACCTTGGAAATCTAGTGGGGAGTGTTGATTTTTGAGTGTTTATGGTTTGGGTATGATTTTGGTATGGCATTTTGAAGAACCCAGCTGCAGAAATCCCTCCCACCCGTAGACCAGGCGCCCGCCTGACCCTTGCCAGGCGCCCGCCTACATGGTATTTTCGGATGACCAGACTTACTGGAAATTCAAGCGCGCGCCTGCCCTGCCCCAGGCGCCCGCCCGCCCCCTAGTCCAGAATTTTGACCTTTTTACTTGGTTTAAGACTTAAGGCTTAACTAGTTTAGGTTTAATCCTTCTAATTAACTTAAGATAACACCGTGGAACACTTTAATGTGTGGATTTGATTCTTTTGTGAATAAATATGATGTGTAATTTATTTAAGTACCGTTTTGGTAATGTTGAGCATTTTGATGTGCGGTTTGGATTGGTTTACCTTTGTGGTAATTTAATTGGATTGGTTCCCTACTTTGGAACCTTAAGTTGCTTAATTAAGCTAGTATTTATTACTTAGCATTTATTTGAAAGTCCAGCTGGTATTTTGTGTGTGTTTGGGCGATGGGAAGGATTATAATGGCAAAGCCAAGTCCATTATAATGTTGACCATTGTTTTGCCCCCTTCTTTACCCCTTCTCCAGATTGGCCTTGGAAAGGATAAGTCAGCGTTCCTTTGTGAATGTATCTGGCTAGCGGGTATGACTTTGTGTCATGATCCTTGTCCCTTGTGACACTTTTATTGGTTATTGGTTCCGGTACCGGGGTTTCCTCTTCGGCTTTCATGCTATTATGAAGATGATGATTGGTTGATTATTGAAGCTGCGCAGCGATCCTTTATTTGGATGTTCCGGTTTGGAAAACCTTGGCTATATCCTTTGTTATGTGTTTATTTCCGCTGCTATCTGTTATGTGATAATTGCTATGTGCTAGGTGATATTTATTATTGCTTATTGCTTATTGCATCATAGCATGTCATGTAGTTGCATTAGTAACTTATTGAGATTTATCTCACCCCTTTCCTTTTATCTTTGTTTTTCCTTAACCCCCCCCCCCCAGGTGCTAAGGATTAGTCTCGCTGATCACGAGATAGAGGACGTCGAGAGTGGATCCGTTCTTTTGGGGAAGGTTGTTATAGGTTGGTTTCCATTATGTAAATGTGTAACCATTTTGGGGTAGTTGTACCAAGCAATGACGTCTTTAAGAATTGTGTATTTGTATTTTGTTGCGTATAAACTTGTGGGGTTTATACTAGTTTTACTTTATTGTTCAAATGGTTTGTAAAACTTGGTTTTGTAACTTTGGATCATTACCTTTTGGTATTAAATGAAATTTTTAACTTCGGTATTTCATAGTTTTGGTTTTAGAGTCGACGTCCAGATCGCGGACCCGGGCCCGCGGGGTCCGGGGTCGCGACATTGGGTCCTTGTGTAGAGCACCTAGAGGGCTGTTTTGGGATGCTAAGATTTTAGATAATGGATTGATTGTGAATGTGTGCAAGATTGTTGTTTGACTTAATGTCATTGATAAAGGATTGTGTTTTGACTTAATGTCAATGTTGTGAACTCTTTTATGAGTAACGTGTTTACATCTTTATGATGCGATTTGTGTGGTTCCTTACTTTGGAATCATGCCCCGGTTGTTGTTTAAGCAAGTATTTATTACTATGCTCGTGTTTAAAGTCCAGCTGGTACTTGTTGTGGTGTCAGGCAGTGGTAGGGATTATAATGGCACACGATCCAAGTTCATTGTAAGGCTTCTACCATTGGTTTCCCATTTTTAACCCCCTTCCTTGGGCCACGGATTGGGTTTGGGCTAGCTCTCCTTTGTGTGAGTTTAGTCACCGTTTGGTTTATGACTTTGTGTCATTTTCCTCCTGTTGTTGTTGTTGTTGTTATTGTTTGGTTCATAAACCATTTTAGCCCTTTGGTGCTGCTCAGTTGATACCTCTCTGATGGTTATATGTTTGATTCGAGAACCTTGGCTCAGTATCCACTTATGAATGCTTATTTCCACCTTACGTATGGTAAGATGAGTTAGCATTGCCTATCATGTTACGTGCTATGTGAATGTTTATTGACATTGTTCAATTACGAGTATCATTTCAGCATGTAACGTAGTTGCATTTTAGTAGCTTACTGAGATTTATTCTCACCCCGTTCCTTTCAATGTTGTTTTCTTTAGATAAAGGAGAGCCCAGGGGATAGGTAACTTCACAAGGGAGGACGTTGAGGTGGTGATTTTGGGTAAGACATGTTGGGACATGTGATATCTAAAGGCTACATTATGTAAATGTATAACCTTTTGGGTAGTGTACCCGTGACTTCATCTTTGTATCACCTATTTTTGGAACATGTTGGTGATTTGTAAATTTGTAAGTAAAGTGTGTAAGACTTGTGGCTAAGTAGTTTGGGTTGTGAAAGTTTGTTTGTGTGAAATGAAATCAAGTTTCAAGTAAATGTGTTTGGTTATTTGAAACTTTTATGAAAGGACATTTCAAAAAAAAATTCTAAAATGTTTTATGACGTCTTCCGTGCGTGTCCCGAACGTGGGGCCAAGTAGGACCACGGGTTGGGGCACGACAGTTGGTATCAGAGCTAGGTTGTAGATGGTCTAGAATGACTAAGTGACCTAGGAGGGTAGTTGTGTATAGAGTGAGTAACGTTGAGTGTCTTATGCAGGTATTTATTGAAAATGGTTGAGACTGAAGGAGATCAGGCTGGTTCTTCAGGGCAAGGGGATGCCAGAGAAGAGGCCCGAATCATGTTTCAAGGGATGTTTGAAGCAGCCATGAAAACTTTAAATGATCAAAGGCAAGGAGGAGAACAAGCACCTCCGAGATATGGGATAGAACAGTTCCTAAAGATGAGACCAATGGGTTATGAAGGAGAACCAGAGGTAATAAAGGTCGAGAGGTTGATTGAATCTATGGAGAAAATATTTGATGTTCTCAGATGTACTGATGAAGAACATGTCAGGTTTGATACTTATAAATTGAGTGGAGCTGCTGAGCACTGGTGGAGAGCTTTGAAAACTAATTGGGATGAGAATCATGTACCCTATACTTGGGAGAATTTTCTGAAGAAGTTCAAGGAACATTTCATTCCTTGGGTAGATCAAGACAAGAAGGAAATGGAGTTTCTCAACTTGGAGCCGAATACTATGTCTGTGGCTCAGTATACATCCAAATTCACAGAGTTATCCAGGTACTGTACTCACTTAGTGGCAACTGAGGAGAGGAAGGCTATGCGATTTGTAAAAGGATTGAGAATTGTGATCCGAAGTCAACTAGTATCCCACAAGTTGCAAGATTTTCAAGATGCTGTTGATAGAGCATATCAGGTGGAGCATGATATAGAAGAGCATAAGAGGAAAGTTGAATTGACAGGTACAGGAAGGCAAGGAAGACCTCAACCACAGCGTGGTGATAATCGAGGAGGTCAGGGAACACCATCACAATTTAGAGGGAAACCGCAGGGGCAACCAATTGCCAGGAATCAAGGTAACACCCCGGGAAATCAAGGTAGAAGAATATGTAATTACTGTCAGAAGGAAGGGCACTCTGAAGAGCGATGTTGGAAGAAGCAGGGAAAGTTTTTGAATTATGGTCAGCTTGGCCATTTTCAGAGGGATTGTCCACGAGCAAGGATTATACCATATGGGAGTGGAGCAGGATCATCTCAGGGTTAGAAGAGGGATGCATCAGGGAAGCCTAAGGTGTAGGGTCGTGTTTTTGCTATCAACCAACAGCAGGCTTCAGATTCTTCTAATGTGATAGGAGGTATAATTTTTGTGTCTAGTTTTAGGGCACGTGCACTTATAGACCCTGGCTCTTCGCATTCTTATGTGTCTGTGCATTTTGCTTCTCGATTACATGTTTCTTCTGAATCTCTACCTTATGTGTTAGAGGTGTCTACTCCTATAGGGGAGTGTTTGGTGACTAATAAGGTGTTACGTGGTTGTGATGTGCATATTTGGGAGCATGTTTTATTTGCTGATTTAGTTGTTTTGCCATTACAAGATTTTGATATTATCTTGGGAATGGATTGGTTGAGTAAATACCATGCTTCAGTTGATTGTTATAAAAAGGTGGTTACATTTTCTATACCTGATGTGCCTGAATTTACTTTTGAGGCTGCTCATTTGTTTAAGGGAATTCGTATTATTTCTTATGTGAAAGCTTGAAAGTTGTTGCATCGTGGTTGTATGGGGTATTTGGCCAGTGTTCTGGATACTACTAAAAAGTTGCCTGAAGTAGAGGATGTACATATTGTGAAAGAGTTTCCTGATGTGTTCTCTACTGAGTATTCTATGCCTCCCGATAGGGAGATCGATTTTTGTATTGATTTACTTCCAGGTACTACCCCGATATCTGAGTCACCTTATAGAATGGCTCCAGCTGAATTAAAGGAATTGAAAGTTCAATTGCAAGAATTACTTGATAGGGGTTTCATCCGACCCAGTGTATCACCGTGGGGAGCTCCTGTGTTGTTTGTAAAGAATAAAGATGGGTCCTTGAGACTATGCATCGACTATAGAAAACTGAATATGGTGACTGTAAAGAACAAATATCCTTTGCCTCACATTGATGATTTATTTGATCAACTCCAAGGGTCAGTTGTATTTTTGAAGTTTGATTTGAGGAGTGGGTATCATCAGTTGAAGATTCACTCAGAAGACATTCCTAAGACTGCTTTCCGTAGTAGGTATGTTCATTATGAGTTTCTTGTCATGCCTTTCGGGTTAACAAATGCTCCAGCTATTTTTATGGATATGATGAATCGGGTTTTCAAGCCTTATCTTGATTCTTTTGTGGTTGTGTTTATCGATGATATCCTGGTTTATTCTAAGTCTCGAGAAGAACATGAGCAACACTTGCGAATGGTTCTATCTATTCTTCGGGAGAAGCAGTGGTTTGCAAAATTCAGTAAGTGTGCTTTTTGGCTCGATGAAGTTTCTTTTCTTGGGCATGTGGTTTCTAATAAAGGTATATCGGTTGATCCATCAAAAATTGAAGCCATTGTGAATTGGAAGAGGCCAGAATCAGTTACTGAAATTCGAGGTTTCTTGGGGTTAGCCGGGTACTACAGAAGATTTATTGAAGGGTTTTCCAAGATTGCAACACCACTGACTCAGTTGACTCGAAAGGATGTGCCATATGTGTGGGATGATAAATGTCAAGTCAGTTTTGAAGAATTAAAGAAGAGGTTGACCACCACTCCTATTATTGAACTGCCTAATGGGAATGATGACTTGGTGATTTATAGTGATGCTTCAAAAGAAGGTTTGGGGTGTGTTTTAATACAGAGTGGGAAGGTAATTGCGTATGCTTCAAGGAAGTTAACACCTTGTGAACAGAATTATCCGACCCATGACATGGAGCTTGTAGCTATTGTTTTTGCGTTACACAAATGGAAGCATTATCTATATGGAGCAAAGTTTGAGATTTTCACAGATCATCAGAGTTTAAAGTATCTTTTCTCCCAGAAAGAGTTGAATAATAGACAACGAAGATGGATGGAGCTGTTGAAGGATTATAATTGTACCATTTCTTATCATCCGGGCAAGGCGAATATGGTAGCTGATGCTATTAGTCGGAAATCTTATGTAGCTTCATTGATGGTGCGGGAATGGAAGATGTTAGAAGATGTTTGAGATTGGTGTCCTTATGAATCGATGCATGGGGCTATATTTGCGAAGATCAGAGTATTGCCAACCTTAATTCAACAAATCAAAGATGTTCAGAAAGATGATCCTGAGTTAGTGAAGATAATGAGTAAAATTAAAGATGGAAGATTTGAAGACTTTTCTCTCAGTTGTGAAGGGGTATTGACTTTTAGAGGTAGATTGTGTGTTCCTAATGTTGATGGGATTAAATTTCAAGTACTCGAGGAAGGCCATAAGTCGAGGTATACTATTCATCCCAGGAGTACCAAAATGTATCAAGATTTGAAGCAACACTTTTGGTTGAACAACATGAAGCGGGAGATAGCTGATTATGTGTCAAAGTGTTTAACTTGTCAACAGGTGAAAGCTGAACATCAGAGACCCGCAGGTTTGCTTCAACCTTTAGAAATACCGGAATGGAAATGGGAACATGTTACTATGAATTTTGTGTCAGGGTTACCTCGTACTCGAAGAAGGCATGATGCAGTTTGGGTGATTGTGGATAGATTGTCAAAGTCTTCTCACTTCTTACCTATTGAGATGGGTTATTCGATGGAAAAGCTTGCTACCTTGTACATTAATGAGATAGTGAAGTTGCATGGAGTTCCAGTTAGCATTGTTTCTGATCGTGATCCTAGATTCACTTCTCGGTTTTGGCAAGCATTTCAGAAAGCTTTGGGTTCAGAATTGAGATTTAGTACTGCTTTTCATCCTCAAAACAGATGGCCAGTCAGAAAGGACTATTCAGATTCTTGAGGATATGTTGAGGGCTTGTTCAGTTGATTTTTCAGATTTTTGGGATATTCATTTGCCTCTCGTGGAATTTGCTTATAATAACAGTTTTCAGTCGAGTATTGGGATGGCTCCTTATGAAGCATTGTATGGGAGAAAATGTCGTTCACCTATTTGTTGGGATGAAGTTGGGGAAGCAAAAATTTGGGGTGTTGATATGGTTAATGATTCAGTTGAAAAGGTTAAGCTTATTCGGGATCGATTGACTACTGCCCAGAGTCGACAAAAGAGTTATGCAGATCACCGGAGGCGAGACCTTGAGTTTGAAAAGGGTGACTTTGTGTTTCTAAAAGTTTCTCCAAAGGTGGGAATTAAAAGATATGGGAAGAAAGGCAAGCTAGCACCGAGGTTTGTTGGGCCTTTTGAGATTTTGGGAAGAGTTGGAGATCGAGCTTATCGTCTTGCGTTACCTCCTTCTCTTGACAAGATTCATAATTTGTTTCATGTTTCAATGCTTTGAAAGTATGTTTATGATCCATCTCATGTGTTATCTGAGATACCTGAGGATATTGAACCAAGTATGTCTTATGAGGAGCATCCAGTTCAAGTCATTGATTCTAAAGTCCAAGAATTGAGAACTAAAAGTATTCCTCTTGTTAGAGTTGTGAGGAGAAACCATAATGTGGAAGAATCAACTTGGGAGCTTCGGGAGGAAATGGAAAGGAAATACCCTTGGTTATTTGACACTTTTGGTAAGTTACCCTAAAAATTCGGGACAAATTTTCTTTAAGGGTGAGTAATTGTAACGACCCCAAAACCCGTCCCTAATTATTTTATATTTTTGGGGATTTTAATTTGAACTTATATGTGCATTTTATGTGTTGAGTCATATTTTATGATTTGCACATATTTTTTGATTAATTGTGTTATTTATTTGGTTAGTAGTAATAATGGTTAAGAGAGTTAAATGATTAAGTTGAAACTATAGGGTACTTTGTGGAAATATAAGTTTAGGGGATTAAAGTGGTTAAAATGAAAGTTGAGTGATCAAAGTATAAAAATGGGGTAAAAATCTTTTATAACATGCCTATCCTTCTCTTCTCTCTCTGTGTTTACAAACAGCAACACTTCTCTCTCGTTCTTTCCTAGGGTTAAGAGAAAAAGGTAAGTTCATTTCATTTTGATTTTATTTCTTTTTATTTACTACTCCATTTTAAAAATAATTATATAAATATGATCAGGGCGTTGAATAGATCATTTCTACCCGAACAAAACATATTTCAGCGATACTTTTTCCCGAAATAGGTAAATTACTAATTCCCCTTTAAATGTTAAAATGGTTATATATGTTATATTTGACACTTATGATTGTTATTTTTGTGAATTGGATGATTTTTATGATACTTGTAATTTTGGGACAAAGGGAGTATTTTGGTAGAAATGAAGAGTTAAGTTTGAAAGTAATGTTTTTGGATGGTTGTTGCACTCCTGGTAATAGTATAAGTGTTAGTAAGTTATACTCCTACGCTTGGGACGGATGAAATTGACTTGCAGGAGAAATTGGAAATTCTGAGTCTAGGCTTGTGGGCGACTGCCCAGAGGGGCCCTGGGCAACCGCCCAAGATGGAAGGGTTTGGGTTTCAAATTTTGGTATTCTGGGCGACCGCCCAGGTTGGGGTGGGCGACCGCTCAGACCCCCTATTGAACAAAAGTAAATTAATTTCAAATGAGTTAGAAGTCAATCCTTGTCTAGGTTTTGGGTCCTTGTGTAGAGCACCTAGAGGGGTGTTTTGGGATGCTAAGATTTTAGATAATGGATTGATTGTGAATGTGTGCAAGATTGTTGTTTGACTTAATGTCATTGATAAAGGATTGTGTTGTGACTTAATATCAATGTTGTGAACTCTTTTATGAGTAACGTGTTTATATCTTTATGATGAGATTTGTGTGGTTCCTTACTTTGGAATCATGCCCCGATTGTTGTTTAAGCAAGTATTTATTACTATGCTCGTGTTTAAATTCCAGCTGGTACTTGTTGTGGTGTCGGGCAGTGGTAGGGATTATAATGGCACACGAGCCAAGTTCATTGTAAGGCTTCTACCATTGGTTTCCCATTTTTAACCCCCTTCCTTGGGCCACGGATTGGGTTTGGGCTAGTTCTCCTTTGTGTGAGTTTAGTCACCGTTTGGGTTATGACTTTGTGTCATTTTCCCCCTGTTGTTGTTGTTGTTGTTGTTGTTGTTATTGTTTGGTTCATGAACCGTTTCAGCCATTTGGTGCTGCTCAGTTGATACCTCTCTGATGGTTATATGTTTGATTCGAGAACTTTGGCTCAGTATCCACTTATGAATGTTTATTTCCACCTTACGTGTGGTAAGATGAGTTGGATTTTCCTATCATGTTACGTGCTATGTGAATGTTTATTGACATTGTTCCATTACGAGTATCATTTCAGCATGTAACGTAGTTGTATTTTAGTAGCTTACTGAGATTTATTCTCACCCCGTTCCTTTCAATGTTGTTTTCCTTAGATAAAGGAGAGCCCAGGGGATAGGTAACTTCACAAGGGAGGACGTTGAGGTGGTCATTTTAGGTAAGACATTTTGGGACATGTGTTATGTAAAGGCTACATTATGTAAATGTATAACTTTTTGGGTAGTGTACCCGTGACTTCATCTTTGTATCACCTATTTTTGGAACATGTTGGTGATTTGTAAATTTGTAATTAAAGTGTGTAAGCCTTGTGGCTAAGTCTTTTGGGTTGTGAAAGTTTGTTTGTGTGAAATGAAATCAAGTTTCAAGTAAATGTGTTTGGTTATATGAAACTTTTATGAAAGGACATTTCGAAAAATTTTCCTAAAATGTTTTATGACGTCTTCCGTGCGTGTCCCGAACGTGGGGCCAAGTAGGACCACGGGTTGGGGCGCGACACCGGCCGTCCTTAGTGAGACGTAAGACCAGTTTTCCCGTTAAACTCCCCAAAGGTGGAGTTGACCCAAGTCAAGCCTTGACCCAGAATGGTCATTTTAGGTTAAGAAAACCCAAATCCCAGCAGTCCAAAATGACCTAAAACCATCCCTCAAGTCAACCCTCTCCATTGAGCCAAGTTGACCATGTCCCGCCTCTGACCAGCCGAGAGTCATGCCCGTTCCTTAAGTCAATCCTCTCCATAGAGCCAAGTTGACCAAGTCCCGCCTCTGAGCAGTTGAGAGTCATGCCCATTCCTTGTAAGTCAACCCTCTCCATAGAGCCAAGTTGACCAAGTCCCGCCTCTGACCAGCTGAGAGTAATTCCCGTTCCTTGTAAGTCAACCCTCTCCATAGAGCCAAGTTGAACATGTCCTGCCTCTGACCAGCTGAGAGTCATGCCAGTTCCTTGTAAGCCAACCCTCTCCATAGAGCCAAGTTGACTATGACCCGCCTCTGACCCGCCGAGAGTCATGCACGTTCCTTATAAGTCAACCCTCTCCATAGAGCCAAGTTGACCATGTCCCGCCTCTGAACCGTCGAGAGTCATGCCCGTTCCTTGTAAGTCAACCCTCTCCATAGAGCCAAGTTGACCATGTCCCGCCTCTGACCAGCCGAGAGTCATGCCCGTTCCTTGAAAGTCAACCCTCTCCATAGAGCCAAGTTGACCATGTCCCACCTCTGACCAGCTGAGAGACATGCCCGTTCCTTGTAAGCCAACCCTCTCCATAGAGCCAAGTTGACCATGTCCCGCCTCTGACCCGTCGAGAGTCATGCCCGTTCCTTGTAAGTCAACCCTCTCCATAGAGCCAAGTTGACCATGTCCCGCCTCTGACCCGCCGAGAGTCATGCCCGTTCCTTGAAAGTCAACCCTCTCCATAGAGCCAAGTTGACCATGTCCCGCCTCTGACCCGCCGAGAGTCATGCCCGTTCCTTGTAAGTCAACCCTCTCCATAGAGCAAAGTTGACCATGTCCCGCCTCTGACCCGCCGAGAGTCATGCCCGTTCCATGTAAGTCAACCCTCTCCATAGAGCCAAGTTGAGCATGTCCCGCCTCTGACAAGCCGAGAGTCATGCCCGTTCCTTAAGTCAATCCTCTCCATAGAGCCAAGTTAACCAAGTCCCGCCTCTGACCAGTTGAGAGTCATGCCCATTCCTTGCAAGTCAACCCTCTCCATAGAGCCAAGTTGCCCAAGTCCCGCCTCTGACCAGCTGAGAGTCATGCCCGTTCCTTGTAAGTCAACCCTCTCCATAGAGCCAAGTTGACTATGTCCCGCCTCTGACCAGCTGAGAGTCATGCCCGTTCCTTGTAAGGCAACCCTCTCCATAGAGCCAAGTTGACCATGTCCCGCCTCTGACCCGCCGAGAGTCATGCCCGTTCCTTATAAGTCAACCCTCTCCATAGAGCCAAGTTGACCATGTCCCGCCTCTGAACCGTCGAGAGTCATGCCCGTTCCTTGTAAGTCAACCCTCTCCATAGAGCCAAGTTGACCATGTCCCGCCTCTGACCCGCCGAGAGTCATGCCCGTTCCTTGAAAGTCAACCCTCTCCATAGAGCCAAGTTGACCATGTCCCGCCTCTGACCCGCCGAGAGTCATGCCCGTTCCTTATAAGTCAATCCTCTCCATAGAGCAAAGTTGACCATGTCCCGCCTCTGACCCGCCGAGAGTCATGCCCGTTCCTTGTAAGTCAACCCTCTCCATAGAGCCAAACTGACCATGTCCCGCCTCTGACCCGCCGAGCGTCATGCCCATTCCTTGTAAGTCAACCCTCTCTTTAGAGCCAAGTTGACCATGTTCCGCCTCTGACCCGCCTAGAGTCATGCCCGTTCCTTGTAGTCAACCCTCTCCATAGAGCCAAGTTGACCATGTCCCGCCTCTGACCCACCGAGAGTCATACCCGTTCCTTGTAAGTCAACCCTCTCCATAGAGCCAAGTTGACCATGTCCCGCCTCTGACCCGTCGAGAGTCATGCCCGTTCCTTGTAAGTCAACCCTCTCCATAGAGCCAAGTTAACCAAGTCCCGCCTCTGACCCGCCGAGAGTCACGCCCGTTCCCCTAAGAGAGGATGACAGATATCCACCTAGCCCTTAGGTTTGAGTAGCCTTAAAGTTTCTCACCCTTCCGAACTACGTTAGGCTTGATTCCCCGCAAACGGGATATATAGGAATCCTCTACCCCTAGGTCCAGCCATGCAACCAAATCAGTCAAAACCCTCTTTCCATCAGATTGGGATGCTTATTTTTATCGACAACCCCGCTTTTACAAAGCGACATTGCCGAGGGGCTCTGTAAGTACCTCAATCTGAAATTAACCAACCTAGAGGAATTCTTGGCACCATTCAGAGATAAACTGATAGGCTGGGACCTCACTAAGATAAACCTAAAATTCCAGGACTACTCTGGAATTAAAATTGGAAAAATCCAGAAGCTCGCTAGGCTAAGCCGTACGGATGGTATGGACGCGGGAGGGGCCAATCCATACGGATGGTTTGGGCACCCTCAGTCCCTATAAATTGAGACCCTTCCTGATCATTTCAAGGGGGGGGGGAGAAAATTATTTGAAAGAGCCAAAGCTGTGCAGGAAGCATATCAGAATAGAGCGATCACCACATTTGAGTGAAAAGAGAGAAAGAAGATAGGTCCAAACCAAAATTGGTGAGGCCTCCTTCTCCCTAACTTCTCTTCATCTCCATATTACATCTTTTGCTTCTTGTTAAATAATATACACTTGGAACCAAGCCTTGAAATCTATGGTGCCCTTCATGTTCTATGCATGATGATGGGTTACAAACCATAGGATAGCCTAAGGCTTGTTATGATTTATGCATCTTTAATATATTGTCTTTACATTTATGCACCTTTACATTATGTCTTTAAATTTGTGTCATTTTCTTTAAAGTCTTTGCATTTATGTTGAATAAATGAGGGAATGATCAAGTTTGGGGTGATAAAGTTGCAATCTTTATCATCCAAACCATAAGTCAACCTAAAAAATGTCCCTTTGATAATAAAGATTCAAACTTTATCCATCAAAGGTTGATTTTTGGATGTCCCAATGCCCTTCCTTGGAAGAATCATCCATTTGGATGTTAAAGTTTCCATTTTTAATCATCCAAATGGTGATCTTGGCTCAAAGCTATGACCATCACCTTTTCTCAATTATTCCCCAATGATTGCCTTGATCACACCCAAAATCCTTATTTTGGTGTCTAATCTAGTGATCAATTGCATAGGGATGATTTAATTAATGTTTTGTTGCAAGAAAATAACTGGAAATGATCAAACAGTCCAGTTTCCAGCAGAATGCTTTGTTTCTGCCTGGAACTGGACTGATTCCTAGGAATCTGTTAAAATTCCCAGGAAGACCCTTCATAGCAGTACGGCTACTTTGTCCAGGGGGCATATTTCCAGTCTAGTCCCCTTTTAATCCAGAATGTTTACGAAATAACCCTTTCTGTCAAATATTTAACTATTTTTTGTTAAAGTCAGTTTCTCCCATTTTCATGAACACACACACACACACACACACACACTCATGCACAATTTTAACAAATTTTAGGGAGACTCGGTTTCTTCTGAGGCGCTTTCGGTGAACTACCGGTTGAGTTCTTCCCAAAGCGTAACCTGACCTCCGAATCCTTTGTCTCTAACCATTTTTCGTTAAGTTTGGGTTTAAAATTAAACTAACGTGGCGACTCCATTGAATGTTGATAAGATCCCGTGTTTGATTCTCGAGGGAACCGTTCGTTTTTCCCATGGGTATCTCACAGCTTCCCATGTGGGTGGCGGAGGGCGTGCGCTTCTGGGAAGCTTATTCTGAGGCTTGACATTTGCTTGACAAAAGATCCCCAACAGCTATAATATCAGCCACTGCTGGAGACCATTCCCCTAACAGCCATTTTCTGCCATTCTTGAACACCATTTTCTTGCTTGATTTTGCTCATAACCCATATTTTCAATGGCTTCAAACCTTTTCACCCTTGATGCAAAAATCGTCGGTGACTACGAGAAGGACTTGTCGAACTTTGTGTACTCGTTTAAGACTCATCCCAAGAAGGACTTTATCAAGGATTTTTGATTCTGCATTCTTTTTACGTTGCAGACTTTGAAGCCGGATTGGGATTTGTTGAAAGCCGCTGTAGCTTTTTTGGGATTGCGGCAATCACACTTTTAACTTTTCGGCGAATGAAATGGTGCCGACTGTCGATGATTTTGGTGCCATTCTTGGCATGCCACTGGCGGGTCAAATTGCCGTCCCTAAGTATCATCGGGGTGTGATTGATTCTTGGTACGATTTGCTGAACCTCCCTATCAAAGATGTGAAGGGAATGTTGCACTGTACCATGGTTGACATAACTGAGTTGCCGATGTTTTTCAGCTTGCACTCGGAGGACACAACGGTCCAGTCTTTTAAGTGGAATGCCTTGGAAATTTGTCTTTTTAGAGAGGTTTTGTTCATTATGCCTCTTGGTACCGCGGATGCACAGCTGGCTGAGATTGTTTTGCATGAAAAGGGGCTGAGTCCTTCTATTTCTCTTTTCAACTCATGGATGCGAGGTGAATTCCCAATTGAAAAACGATCTTTGAGGTCATCCCACATCTCCTTCGCCGTCTGCGCATAGGCAACACTAGGTTGTATGGATTTCTCAATCGAATTAAAAATCCATGAGATAAGCATGGAATTACAAGATCCCCAGGAACTTGATTCCGCTGTGTTCTCGGCCGGTTTTGTGAGTTTTCCATCGATGAACCCAAGCTTGTTTTTCGCTTTAAGGGCATTCACCTGTAAAAGGTTGTAATCAAGATTTGGGGAATTTATTCATCATCAAGCGTTTATCCAGGTTTATGATTTTTAACTATTTTCTTGTGTTAATTGCTATGTCTATGAGTAGCTAAGTTATTTGTTCATGGATTGGGTGTAGCACTATCGGATCTCCATACTAATTGTGCTTAACTAACATCATTCTTGTTCTTGTTCATCGGAATAGATCTTAATTCATTTAGAGATTTCAATAATATAAATTGATATTCTTGATCTTTAAATCATCTAGGTATAAATTGTTGCACTAGCGTGGATAGTTTATACATTGACCGTATTTCTGTGATTAGATTTTATTGAGGACCTAGAGGAAATCAAAAGAATCTAAAATCAAGTGTTCTTTGGATCTTAATAAATTATTTGTGTGTGTTGTTGACCTAACGGAACACATCACATAGAGGTAATAATAGAGTTGCAATCCGGTGACCAGACCGTCCCAACCCTTAATTAAGTGAACGATTTCTTTAACAAGTTTGGTCATTTTATTATTAAAAATAGCATAGAGTGAAGATAGTTGTCAATCCCAATCTGTCAATCTTTGTCATTCTTGAGTTCAATCTTTGAGTTGTTTTGCCTATTAATCTAGTTAAATTTCATTGCTTAGTAGTTAAAGTAGTTTAAACAATCAAATCAAAAAACCCCCCTTGGTTACGTTTGCATTAATTAAATCAACTTGTGTTTCACCCAAGTCTCTGTGGTTCGACCCTTACATCTATACGTTGCTACTTCGGTACTTGTATACTTGCAAGGTATTTTTATTACAGTGGATTTTTCTCCATCTAGTTTTTGCAAAACTTGATGGAGAAAAATCCACTGTAAGAAAAAATACCTTGCAAGTATACAAGTACCGAAGTAGCAACGTACATATGTAAGGGTCGAACCACAGAGACTTGGGTGAAACACAAGTTGATTTAATTAATGCAAACGTAACCAAGGGGGGTTTTTGATTTGATTGTTTAAACTACTTTAACTACTAAGCAATGAAATTAAACTAAATTAATAGGCAACTCTATTATTACCTCTATGTGATGTGTTCCGCTAGGTCAACAACACACACAAATAATTTATTAAGATCCAAAGAACACTTGATTTTAGATTCTTTTGATTTCCGCTAGGTCCTCAATTAAATCTAATCACAGAAATACGGTCAATGTATAAAAACTATCCACGCTAGTGCAACAATTTATACCTAGATGATTTAAAGATCAAGAATATCAATTTATATTATTGAAATCTCTAAATGAATTAAGATCTATTCCGATGAAAAAGAACAAGAATGATGTTAGTTAAGCACGATTAGCATAGAGATCCGATAGTGCTACACCCAATCCATGAACAAATAACTTAGCTACTCATAGACATAGCAATTAACACAAGAAAATAGTTAAAAACCATAAACCTGGATAAACGCTTGATGATGAATAAATTCCCCAAATCTTGATTACAACCTTTTACTAATGAAAACTAAAAGAAAGAATCCCACATATCATAATTTTCTCCATTCAAAAGACATGTCGTTATGGTTGCTCCAGGATTATCCGACGGGTGCAAGTAGTATGGTGACGAAGGGTCCACCATTTTCTTAGCAGATGATTCCGTCATGGATGCTCTGAGTTAGGCGTGATCTGATAGCGGAAGAGTGGTTATTTTATTAAACCAGCTCTGATGTGATGAAGAAATTATGCCAGAGGAATTATGTGTATTGAATTGAATAATAAAAAGAGATTACAAATACGCCTATATATACAGAGCAAGTCCTAACTAAAGAAGGAAAACTAAAGAAGGCAATTATCTATTCTACCTAGAATACTATCAACACAGTTATTGACCAAGTTACAAACACATACTGGTGAGTTCTACATGAAATAGAAGTAGTGCAGTCCATGCTGCTATATTCAGATATAATTTAACATCTTCTTACCTGCATCACAATACAACCAGCTTCATATTAGCTTCCACCAAACACAGAAACTACTGAGTAAATCAAGATTGTGAAACATGTATGTATACAAATAAAATGATCGACGTACGAAAAATACAACGACAACTCCACAATACATGCTTATCTTAAAAGAAAAAAAAGGAAAAAAAAATAACTTGAGATAACACAAGGAGGGATAACTGATTTCAGTACACTTTTTATAGACAACCTTTATGCATGGAAATTACATCATTCGGACAAAAGTCAAGTAAGAATTAGTTTTTCTTCTTGAACTTTGATCATTTTCTACTTCTGTTTTTTTCCCCAGTGGAATTATCCTTTATTAATGCAACTTTCGATATCCTGTGTAGGCTTTGGCCGGATTCAAGATGCAGTCATCAAATGTATGTATGTATGTATGCAAGCACCTGCTTGAGGCTGAGTGCTATCTGGCTCTTTTGTGAATGGGTAACAACTTTGGTCAATGTGACCCTTGACCGACAATATTACTTCTTTCTTTTTTTAGATTATAAATTGTGATTAGGCTTTTGTAGTTCTTACTATGTGCGCGCCAAGTGTTTGTGATTGATTTTGATTTTCTTAGATTTTGGTGGTGGGGGTTTTATTCTGAGGAAATATACTGTATCATGTATTGGTACATGTTGAAGCATTCCATGTATTTATAACTTTAGTGTTTATCATTTCTGCGCTTTTTGTAGAAAGTGGGAGTAAAACACAGATCATTGTTGTGTTTTCTTCACTCTTAGATGTGCTTGTGTTTACGGATTCTCCCCCGTCCCTGTGTTTTAATAGTTGTCGATTTCATCTCCGTTTCTGTTTCGGACAATGTTCAATATATTTGTTTTCGATATAGAAAAGATTATAACTCTGGATCACAGGAAAGAGGTTAGCTAATCATTACTTGATCTGGACCTTATTATCTGATGTTTAATATTTACATTCTTTTCTCCCTCCCAAATGTATTATGTTGAACACCAGGCCATGTAATATACTTTTTTTACTTCAATTTCATCTAATGTCAACTGGTTTGGTAAATTTTATTGCAGGCTATGGAGGTTAATCTTTGGGTTTCGTCTCTTAGATGAACTGCATTCTCTGACTTGAACCATCCAAATTCCTAGAGGTAATCTTCTCACAAAATAGAGGATTTTTAGTTCCAAAATAATTGAAACGGAAATTGTCAGTAACTCACTTTAGTTTTTCATTGTAAAAAATGTTACATTTTTTGTGGTGGGGGTGGGGGGAGGGGGAATTATTGATTGACCTTTTGTTAGAGTTGTGGTTGTTTTAGGGAAGTTTTGAGTTCCAAATTCATAAAGCTTTTGACGATCCAGTTTCACGCGGTATAAAAATTCTTCTATTTTATGGTATATTGAAATATGGGTTTTTTTTAGCTAATTTACATGATTTGATTCAGTCTGCAAGTGTTTTCTATATTCATTTTTTTGTAAATTGGTGGCTTGCTATGATGATGAAATTAGGTATTAGATATGGCCTAGCAATGCAGAAAGGGACAACAAGAAGAACAAAGTAGTGCCAAGGCATATACAATTGGCTGTGAGGAATGATGAGGAGCTAAGAAAGCTTTTGCGATCTGTCACCATAGATGATTTACATTCTTGAAATTATATCATAGGATTCATCACAAGGATGCACGTACAAGTGACTGTTATTTTCTTTATTCATTTACTCATTGCTTTGGGAGAAAATCCCAAGTTTTGTTTTTGAATTCGGATTGGTTTGACATGTACATTGGCACAGGGACGGACAACATTGGCGCGGGGACGGACAGTGATCCAGATTTTCAACACTTCATCTCTAGTTTAGGATTTTATTTGATATGGACTATGTGATTTTACTTCATCCAGCTTAAAAAGAAGGTTTTTTTTTTTTTTTTTTTTGGTTTCTAATAAATGTCTTGTATTTTTTTTGTACGTTTTGTCTATACAAACCGAATCAAATGGTTATCCTCAGAGCAAAAATGTAGATTTTTCAGGTGAATTGGGTAGGATACTTGTATAACCGATTTCTTAAGGAGAAGATGGCACGAAAGTAGTAGAAAATAGGTATTAGGGTGTGTGTAATGAATTATTGATTGTAAACTTAACTATATTATTGATGATCGAGAATAAAGATCTAACTCTTGTTAGTTTATAACTTTTGTGGATGATTGTAAGAATTATTGTTGGTGTATGTAATGAAAGGTTGATTGTTATTGTTCAATGGAATGTTTGTTACTTCATATTAATTTTTATTTATTTGATTTTTTGGTTATAATTTATATAATTTGAAGTAGGTGCAATAGGAAAAAAAAATTTAAAAATATATATATTTAAAAAATTTTAAAAAAAATGTTTTTTTTAAAAAATGCCCTTAGATAGCGCATAAAAAGCGCTATGTAAGATGAATTATGGAAATTAAAAAATGCCTTTAGATAGCGCATAAAAAACGCTATGTAAGATAAATTATGGAAATTAAAAAATGGTCCTTAGATAGCGCATAAAAAAAGCACTATCGGAGATCCTAAGCTTAGATAGCGCATAATAAGCGCTATGTAAACTTCCATAGCGGTAGCTTACATAGCGCTTATTATGCTATGGGAAGACTTACAATAAGCGCTATGTAAGCTTCTGTTTGTACTAGTGAGAGATACTCCACGTGAAAAAAGTCAATAGTCTCCCATTTTTGTCTGTCCCGAACAAAGAGTCATGTTTCTATAAATGAAATATTTTATTGTAATTTCACAAAAGAGGAAACATGCATACTTAAAAAGTTTTGTCTGTCACAATGCATATGACGTTTATGTCTTACTGAAATGGTGGTAGATTACCATACCTTACGTTAGAAAGGCCTAAATATTTCACAAAGGCTTTGCTTTGATTCTTATTTTTTTCAGTGCAAAAGAAACTAATAATACCACAAAATTTACTCAAGTAGGCCAGTAAACTCAACTAGTCCTTAAGGCCTCATCTACCTTTGTCAAATACTCCCTCCGCCTCTTAGTAAATGTCGGATTTGACTTGTCAACAAGTTGAAGGGGTGTGCTTTACTTGTACAATAGTAAAATTACACAAACTATTTCCTTATTCAGAATGTATTAAGGGGCATACCAAAATCGAAAGTGCAATATTTATTATAGGACGGAAGGGAGTATAAGTGGTACTCCCTTTATCACGGAAAGTTTGTCCCATTTTGACTTTATTGGTCTAACACATAGTAACTTTGACCATACATTAGTGTCAATCTAGTGATCGCAATGAAATTATAAAAACTATTATTGGTAAATTACTTAATGATTTATGATTTACAATTTCTAGAATTTCACTAAGATGATTAAATCGACATCAATGTTTTGGTCAAAGTTTATCTGTAGTGACCATAAAAAAGTCAAAATTGGACAAACGTTCTGCGACGAAGGGAATTGAAAGGAATAACCCGGGAGCGGCTATTGGGCTTGCCCGGTTCAAAACTAATAGGCCATCATTGTTCGCCTCTACAGGCTCACCTTGGCACACCATACTTTTCAGCTCTCGCCTCAACTCTTCAGCTCTCAGCTCTCGCTTCAGCTCTCAGATCTCAGCTCTCAGATCTCAGCTCTCAGCTCTCAACTCTCAGCTCTCGCTTCAGCTCTCAGCTCTCGCTTCAGCACTCAGCTCTCAGATCTCGCTTCAGCTCTCAGCTCTCGCTTCAGCTCTCAGCTCCCTGATCTTAGCTCGTCTCTGACCTCAGCTCTCTGATCTCAGATCCACAACTCTTCTGACTATAGACACTATGATATTATCGCCACATCTATCTGGAACCTTCCACACTAAGGGAAGCCCAGTCCATTAGGGAAACTGGCCCACAAGACTCTTGGACCTACCACTATAAATAGGGGACTAAAACCCTAAATTGAGGTCTGGTCTTTCTCCTTATCTCTCTCTTTCCTCTCCATATTTTCTCTCTCAAGAGCATCTAACTTATTCTCACACCCGAGGGCCTTCGCCGGTGAAGCTCCGGCTAAGCTCATGGTGTTCATTTTGCAGGTTTAGCAAGTTCTCTAGATATCCAAACCGTGGATCCGGCCTTGATCACATTTTATGCTCGATCAATTGGTTCCATTGCCGGGAACGATTTCTTGCTAGCATGAGTTTCCTCCCCAAATTCTGGAATTTTCATCGAAAAACCTCACATTCACAGTGGTGCTTTACTTCTGCAAATAAAGCTATTGTTCCTTCTAAATTTCGACCAGAGAAAACGAATCAGAGAGGGATAAAGAAGTAGTGTAGGGAAGCAGCAAAATCCCACCATCTTCCGGTGCACCTCTCCTAGACAAAATCAAAGGCGAAGAAATCACAAAAAACGAAGCCAATATGAGCAGCCTTGGACCAACAAAAGAACATCATATCTGGGCTCCTGTTGAGAGGATGAAGCCATTGCCATAAAAATCGTTGTCACCAGCCTTCAGGTGTACTGCAAAACACCGCTGCAGATGTATGACCTCCGCCGGCGAGATTCCGGCCAGATCTACACGCTCTTCACCACAAAACGAGATCCCTTTGCCGAAACGACTCAACCACCATGAGAATGCCATCATCGGCCTTGAAATGTGACACCCGTACCCTCCGTCAGCTCCGACGTTCCTTACCGTCGCTGGCGACACTCCGGCGAGTCAAACGGACACAACTGCAAGAAGCGCATGGACCAGACGAAGCTAACGCCATAAAAATCACCGGGAACGGAGTTGAAATGAGTCGGCAATCTAGACTTGAAGCTCTGGCAAAGAAACTAGCAGATGGAATGAGGATAAAAGGATAATATGCTGGAAGGAAAAATATCTCCTCTAAAAGTTAATTACATCAGGTGTGTTCTTTCCATTTACACCCTCTTTTTCGACAAAATTACCTTCCATCATGTTTTGGGATAACTATCGCATAGTTAATATGTTTGACAAAAATGTGGTATTTTTACATCCAATCTCGTTATCTTCTAATGCACCTGCATGATTACATTTTAAAATCGCATGATTACAGTTTAAAACCTATCTACCTTCTTTATATCTATTCACTTTAGTAGGGCACTTACGAATAATGTGTTATACATATCGTGCACTTTATATAACATAGCCATTTTGTGCCCTGTCTTGAAAGCTTTATGCCGGTAACATACAGAGTGAATATGTGTAATTCGTGAACAGGCATGATTAAAAATTTAGAACTGCTAATTGATAGTTTCTCATGATGCGCACAGCTTTGAAAGAAACATTTTCAACCATGCCCTACTAGTTTTCTCGTCGCCTGAAGGATTAGAGAGCTATAATAAATTATTTGGTTGCTGAAACTGAACAGAGATAGATATGGGGACATATTGCCCATATTGTTAATGCCGAGTAATTACCAGGCATAACCATGCCAAACAAGCTCGCGAATATGGTAATGACCAAGGCCTAGCTAGAACAAATCTTCCTTGTGGAGATAGATAGCTTGTCACCTATATCAGGGAACGAGCAGTCACTCACACCGGCTACTCGTTAGACATGATGAGGCCGAAGTGGAGCGGAATTAAGCTTTAGGCGATTACGCCCCTGTTAAAATACGTAGCAAGCTTCTATGAGAAATTGAGAATATCATTAGAATATCAAAAACTTATGAAAGGCACGTGGACAAGTATAAATTGGGAGTTGCAGGAGTACGAGTTTTTTGCAAAAGTGACATGCGTACTTTATGCAATATATCAATTTGACTTGCGTACTTTGGAAACATCAAATGTGGGTTGCGTACTTAATGTTTTGAAAATTTTGATACCACTTTTTTAACACCCGTTAAAAACATAATGAAACACTCCAAAAAACTTTTCATCCGTCAATTTTTTGCAACATGCGTTATTTTTTTCTAACCTGCGTTACTTTATTAACCAATGCCACCAACACCGAATTCAAGAAATAAACCTATCTCCGCATCAATCCAGGTGAACCATTTGAAATCCTCCAAGAAATTTGAATTATTCATCAATTTGAGTCTGTCTTTTTATCATTTGAAATCGTATACTCCGACACTGTATATGATTTCAAATGATACTCAACCCACTCTGCTACTCAAATCTCACACACAAATGTAATGTAAACATTACGTCTTTTTGAAGTCTGAATCCTTTCTTTTTCAATTCAGATCTCATTACCCTTTTCAACTAAGCTTCAATTTTGCTTTCATGGTGGATGGATATCCCTACTTCTTCACCTATCACATTGTTCATACTGTTTTCCCCCTTTCTCTCTTTCTTGAATCTTTGAATTTCTAATCTCTAATTCTATTAAATTCGACAATGGCAACCAAATCTTCTTCTAAACCCACAAAAGAACCGACGTCATCTACCCCTCCTTCTAGATCATCTTCCTCTTCTTTTTCTTCCCATTTCGCCATGATTGAGCTTAAACAGAAAATCCTCTCTTCTCTCTCTAAAATCTCCGACAGAGAAACCCACCAGATCGCCGTCGACGACCTCCAGAACATTATTCAGACCATCTCTCCCGACGCCGTCCCCATGCTCCTCAACTGTTTGTATGACTCCACCAATGACCGTAAACCCTCCGTCAAGAAGGAATCCATCCGTCTCCTCTCTTTCCTCTGTTCTACCCACCCGGATTCCACTGCCACCCATCTGACCAAAATTATAGCCCTAAGGGTTACAGTAGTTTTTATTTTTGCATTTTGCATTTTACCCCCCTAAAGTTATGATTAATATATGTAGAAGTTTTGATTGCAATATATGTTAAGTTACATGGACCTTCCCATTAAATTTTTAACGGGGGTTAAAAATTAGTCTAAAAATCTTGTCAATCATAAGTATGCATGTCACATTTGATGTTTATTAAGTACGCGAGTCAAATTGATATATTGCACAAAGTACGCATGTCACTTTTGCAAAAAACTCGCAGGAGTACTACTTTCTTTAAATTTTAAACATGCATGGTTAAATGAGACTCCCATAAATATGCTACCATGTTAACTACGTGTATATAATGTTGCCATCATAGTGCTTGGTCAACTTTTAGAAATATAAGCACGGCATAATCGTTCTTGCTTTAAGTGTTAACACAGATAATGAAGAAAGGAACGAGACAAGCTCAGGAAGTTTGTACCCAATCCGAGCTCCCATATGATGGGACAAAGCTGAAAATCTGAACAGCTCACAAAAACAATAGATCAAGCATAGATTATATGCAAGTCAACACACAAGCTCAAGATGGCAGATTTCTCGGACAACAGTATTTGTTTGGGTCAAACCACAGCGAGTAATAGGAACCTCCCAGCTCGCAGGTCAAACACAGAAGCTATACATCCATTTCTCAAAAAATTCACGGTGGAAACAAATGAAAGATGACACGTCCACCATGATCTGCTGCAAAGGAAAGTGTCGCAAGTCTCCTGCTTAGGACAGAATAACTGCTCGTGCGTGGCCTGAAATGAGCAGACAACTAATCTTTCCGAGCAGAAAGTCGGGACCACAAGGATCCATCTCACGATCCTTGGTCATGTTCTCACGTACAATGGTCATGTTCCTCGTAAGCGACGAAGGAAGACCGATGTCTCAACTGGCATGGTCTTTCTAAGCTGACCCCGTATATACCCAGGTGCACTCTTTCTTTGCTCGATAATGAACTCATCTACATGATTGCATAAGGAGGAGCATGCGATTATTTAATGACTCAAATGTAGAACACAGGCATATCTAGGACATTGACAGAGAAAATAATGTCATGCTTGGTAATTAAGTGTTAAAAATTAGTCACTTTTTTAACCCTCGACAAGAAAAATCAATTTTCTTGAGTCGCGGCGTCCTTACGAGTACATATTTGATTTAAAGGAAAGCAATATGTTGAATCAACATCAGTTATATACGTGCATGAAGATTGTTGTTATAACTATTGTGCTGCCTTAATCATGGTATAATAATTAATGTCATATAGCCTTTTAATAAATATGAAATTGATGCTGCTTAACAAGAAAAACATTGTGCATGGCTTGTATTAGTGTATACTTCTTTAATGGCCACCAAACAATGTAATCTAACTGATATATTTGCATGAATCGGAAGCTAGCATGATTAAAGTTATATGATTACTTAAAACTGTAATATAACTTATGCGCGTAGGACTGCTCATGGATGAAAGTATAATTAACGTGCTCGACTGAGTTTATTTATGCGTATAATTATCTCAAAAATCCTACTGGGACATTGAAACAGTAAATGATGAGATCTCAATTTATTATCCTACTATGATATTTTCCTTGAAATATTTTATGAGGAATTATTCAATTTGACTAGTATGGTACAGTACTTGTATGGCTACTTAAATGTGAGCAATATGACAACCTGAGTAAGTTTCTTGTTTGCTTTGCTGGAGTATATATAAGCAGGAACAACTTCATTGAACGAAAGGTTGCTACCAAAATATACTAGGTCTATCAGAGACGTTGCTGGAAAACGGCTTCACGTCGTAAAGGCGAGCCAGACTTTACCCATCTTACGATGCAGATAGATAACTGGCTAACAGTTAAGGGACGAGCACCATAACAGTTGCTCTTCAACGTCTGAGCTATTGACATTAAGAATGTAGTAACATGCCGAGTAAACACCCTAACAAACACTCTGAACAGCCTGTGATAAGCAGAGAAACATCCTCGGTCAATTACAAGCAGGATGATGCAACTCACTCAATCAGTTCATCCAACGAACATGGCTAGCAAGCGCCTACACTAAGATAATGAGCAACAATGGGGAGCAAAACCGTAAATGATTTCTCTTTAACATGATTCATAATGGCACTAAGCAGGGGAATGACAAGCTGGTACATGGCCTGAAATGGGTGGCAAAGAAGAAATAGCAGATTTACTAGAAAGCAGTTCATAGATTGTATGTCCTCCAACAAGCCTGACTACTCCCAAGCACCCTCCGCTCGTCAGTGAGCCCAGCTCTCCTCTCTGCTCGTCAGTGACCTCAACTCGTCACTTAACTCAGCTCATCACTGAGTCCAGCTCTCCTCTCTGCTCGTCAGTGACCTCGGCTCGTCACTAATCCCAGCTCTCCTCTTTACTCATCAGTGACCTCAACTCGTCTCTTAGCTCAGCTCGTCACTGAGTCCAGCTCTCCCTCTGCTCGTCAATGACCTCGGCTCGTCAGTTAGCTCCGCTCGTCACTGAGCCCAGCTCTCCTCTCTGCTCGTCAGTGACCTTAACTCATCACTTAGCTCAGCTCGTCACTGAGTCTAGCTCTCCTCTCTGCTCGTCAGTGACCTCAGCTCGTCACTGAGTCCAGCTCTCCTCTCTGCTCGTCAGTGACCTCAACTTGTCTCTTAGCTCAGCTCGTCACTGAGCCCAGCTCTCCTCTGCTCGTCAGTCTCTCGTCACTTAGCTCTGCTCGTCAACTCGTCTTAGCTCGCGGAATTACAATTTAACCGGGTACCAGCTCCAGAAAAAACAGAAAAAAATATAGAGAGCCGCTTATGTACCAAAAAATAGTCCAACCTCTGCAACACCGCCGTGCTCAACTTTTTAAAGCCTAGCACCTCGCTAGAACTTCGTCGATAAATCACCTGGCTCGGTTCCAAAATAAGTCTAGACCACCATCTAACTCCCCAGTTCTGATTACCACCTCATAGTACGATGAAAGCCTCGGGACAGACCCAAGCCCCTAAATCTCTTCTTGATAGAGCATCAAAACCTTGGGATAAACCTAAACACACCTCGTTTTCACGAGCTAAGCCTTGCCCCAGCAAGCTACATTGGTTAAGTCTTGCCCTAGCAAGCAATACACCTCGTTTTCACGAGCTAAACTGTGACGCCCATCCTTAATCTCGTTAAATATTTGACTTGCTTGTTAAATTCTCGAACTTGCATATTATTTGCTAGTTTTACTTGGGTTAATTTCTTAACAGCTTTAGAATATTAAGGTGGTTCAATGTCTAGTTTTGACTTTTAGGTCATTTGTGAAAATTTGACTTTAGGGGCCTTTTGTTAAAAATGAAACTTGAGGGGCCTAGTTGTTATTCTTGGAAAGATACAAGTATATCTTGTGGGTTTGCTTCTCAGAAGCTTATTTTCCCGAAAATCATTCTTGTTGTTTCCTCTGTTTCAAAAGTAGGTTTAGGGTTTACCCTATTTTCGACTTCTCGAGTTTAATTATCCCTCTGTTCTTGATTCCGATCCCGTATAAATACTCGTGGCGTTGAATAGAGCGTTTCCGGCCGAACAGAAATAAGTTTCCTTGACTTTGATTTCAAACTAGGTAAGTTATTAGCTCCCCCTTACTTGTAATAACATTCATATATGTTATTTCTAATACTTGTGCTTGTCGATTTTGTGTTTAGGGCAATTTTTGTGATACTTGTAATTTTAGGACAAAGGGGAGTAAAACCCTACTGTGTAAAATAATAAGGGAAACTTGAATTGGGTGTTTGAACTTGGTTATACCCCTGGGTTAATTATTTGTTAGTAAAAAGTTACTCCTACGTTTGGGACGGAAAATTATTCAACCTTGGAAAGAAATAAAGATTTCACATTTTTGTACCTTGGGCGATCGCCCATTTTGGGCTGGGCGACCGCCCATCTTTCTGGAAGATTTTACTCTTGAAAAACCTTGTTTTGGGCGACCGCCCATAGCCTTTTATGCGACCGCACACTTGCCCTGATGAACAAAAGTCTTGAATAAAGTTCGATTAAGCTAGACTTAACCCTAGATAAGGTATATAACCTTAGTATAAGATGTCCTAGTAAGTGTTGTGACACCTTAGGGGCATCATAACTTGGTCTTAAACATGAATACTCATTGAATTAAAATGAGAACTTAGTCTTGAACATGAACACTTATAGAACTCAAATGAGAACTTAAGTATAAGAGTAACAACTCTTTTATATGTCTTGTAAGTGCTATGAACAAGAACTAATGTGTTATGCTTGTCTTGAAACTTGTGTTTGTGCACCTTAGGGGCATTAGAACAATGTCTTGATCCTAAACATCCAAAGTATAGGATGATGAACTTGAAGTATAAGATGTCTAACTCTTATATATGACATGAATGTCTAAAGATTGGAATGATAACTCGAGTATAAGACAATAAAATCTTGTACATGACTTGAACATCCAAAGAATTGGATTAAGACTTGAACATAAGATAATAAAATCTTGTACATGACTTGACACCAATACATGTGTATGGTAATGAACTAGAAAGTGCTATGAACAAGCACTAACGTGTATAAGAAATATTCTTGATGTGTATATGCAAACATTGCATATAGTTGCTTGATAACAATGTGACTTCTTGATTACTTGAAGCATGTTTCTTGTTAAGCTAGTCCATTACTTTTGGATTAGTTCTACTCTCGTAGTTCAAGTAAATACCTACTTGTGCATTCTTGTGTGAGTCCAGCTGGTCCTTGCTTGCTCGGAGGTATATAGGTTCATGCTTATCATGAGGCTGGGGCCAAAGTGATAATCGGGGATCTATGTATCTGCGCTTAACCCCTTACTACAGGCCATAGTAAGGGCATAGCTTCCTTTATTAGAGCAATACGCCTGATATAAGTGAATGCTAAACTCTTGAACACCTCGCGAGTCTTGATCTTGGGACTGACACTGGTTACCGGGTCTTCTGATATATACTGAATAAGCAGTTTCTTGATATTGATCGTGATTTGTCAAAGTAATACAAGCTACGACAGCAATGGTATTCTTGGGAGGAATAAGGAAGGAAGCAATATCCTTTGTAACGTGTTAACTAGCCTTATGTGCTACTTGATGAGTGGCTTAGCCTCTCATATACTTGTTACTTGATGATACTTGATACATGATTACTTGAGTATCTACTTGAATTGCATGATAACTTGTCATGTAGTTGAATCTAATAGCTTACTGAGATTTATCTCACCCCGTTTCTTGTTTAATTGTTTTCCTTAGATCAAAGGAAGGCTAGTGATAGTGCGAAGTGAGGCTCGACATAGCTGGGAGCTTACTACGCAGGTGGTTATTCTTTTGGGGATCGTGGTCCTTTTACATTTTGGTGAGGACGATGTATTATGGGTTATGTAACTCAGTATTTTTAGGTAGACTTGTTGTCTCTTGTTTTCTCTAGACATCTTTTAATGCTAGCATATGTGCTAGGCATGTTTCCGCTGTGTATAATCATGTTTGGTTTAAATTTTCTTGTCTAGAACTCGTGGTGTGAGCTATCTTAGCTCTTTACTCTAGAGTATATATATCATGTCAGTTTGTTATAAACAGTTGTCACCCGGTTTCTTGTTACTTTCTTGATTCTTGTTAGTCACGCGCACCAGGTTCGAGGTTCTATTAGGGGATCTCGGGAGCTGGGGGCGTGACAGGTTGGTATCAGAGCTACCCTGGTTTAGCTAACCTGTTTAGCTACCTTGGTTTGCTCTAAGTCTGGATAGGGTCTATGGCCTAGGTATGGGTTAGTTTTGGGGTGTTATTAACGCCGAGTGTTTACCTACAGGTACAATGAGTTCTGAAGGTACAAGTGGTAGTAATCAGCTGAGATCTGTAACTCCTCAAGAAGAGATGGTTGATAATATAGACTGGGATTATCCTAATCGACTTACAAGGTTCTTGAAGTTGAAACCTTGTAGCTTTGACGGGGAATTTGATGCTAAGAAGGCAGAGGAGTGGATTGAAAGTATAGAGAAGATCTTTATAGCCTTGAGATGTGCAGGAGGTGATAAGGTAACCTTTGCAACCTTTAAACTTGAGAAAGCTGCTGAACATTGGTGGCATGTTCTGAATAAAAGCTGGGAACTGGAAGGGGTACCATAGACTTAGGAGAATTTTCTTAAAGCATTCAAGTCACAGTTTATTCCAACAGTGGTTCAAGACAGAAAAGAGATGGAATTTCTTAATCTGGAGCAGGGAAGCTTGACAGTGGGGCAATACTCAACCAAGTTCACATAATTGGCTAGGTATTGTGATCACTTAGTTCCAAATGAAGTGAAGAAGGCACAGAGGTTTGTTAAAGGGTTGAAGACTGAGCATAGGAAGCAACTTCTTTCTCTACAGCTTACTAGTTATCAACAAGCAGTGGAGAGGGCTTATGGGATTGAGAATGACATTGAAGAACATAAGGTGAAGCAGGGAACAGTCATGACAGGTCGTGTTTCAGAGAAAGCACAGGGATCTGGTTCTAAGGGTGGTAAACTTAGTCTCCAAGATCGTCGATTTCGACAACCAACTGAAAGTAAAGGTAGCGTATCAACTAGTTCTAAGACGACAGTTTAAGGTTCCAGGAGAGTGTGTGGTTATTGCTTGAAAGAAGGCCACTCTGAAGACAAGTGTTGGCTAAAGCAAGGAAGATGTTTATATTGTGGTGAAACTGGGCACTTTATCAAGAATTGTCCAAAAGGTAAGGGAAGTCAAGTTGGGGGTACAAGTCAACAGGCTTCAGGTACTAAGAGAGATAGTGGGGGTCGATCTAAAGTTCAGGGTCGAGTGTTTGCTCTAGATCAGCAAGGTATAGCTGAGTCTTCTGTGGTCATAGGAGGTAATATATTACTTTCTAGTACGAGAGCGCGAGTCCTGATAGATCCAGGCTCATCTCATTCTTATGTGGCATCTCATTTTGTGTCGCATTTGCATGTTCTTCCTGATTTTATGCCTTATGTGCTAGAAGTATCTTCCCCTATGGGAGATTGCTTGTTTGCTTCTGAGGTTTACAAGAAATGTGAGGTTCTTGTGGGTGATCATGCCCTTCTTGCTGACCTAGTCGTGTTACCTATAAGGGACTTTGACGTGATTCTTGGCATGGATTGGCTTTATGTGCATCATGCATCTGTTGATTGTCATAGAAAAGTAGTAACTTTTTCTTTACCTGGTTTGCCTGATTTTACGTTTGAAGGTGATAGGCCTTTATGTGCTATACGTGTTATTTCTGCTTTAAAAGCTAGAAAACTTTTATCTCATGGTTGTGCCGGGTATCTCGCATGTGTGCTTGACAAGAGTTTATCTGTTCCCAAGATGGAAGATATTCCTGTTGTGTCTGAATTTTCAGATGTGTTCTCTTCTGAGTATAGCATGCCACCTGATCGAGAGCTTGAGTTCTGTATTGAGTTATTACCAGGCACAGCACCAATCTCTAAAGCACCTTATAGAATGGCTCCAGCTGAGTTGAGAGAATTAAAAACACAGCTTGAGGAATTGCTTGAAAGGGGCTTCATCAGGCCTAGTGTATCACCTTGGGGTGCACCAGTGTTATTTGTCAGAAAGAAAGATGGGACTCTGCGATTGTGTATTGATTACAGAGAGCTTAATCAGGTAACTATCAAGAACAAATATCCGTTACCTCATATTGATGACTTGTTTGATCAACTTCAGGGTTCAGTAGTGTACTCGAAGCTTGACTTGAGAAGTGGTTATCATCAGTTGAAAATCAGATTTGAGGATATACCAAAGACAGCTTTCTGTACCAGGTATGGGCATTATGAGTTTATTGTTATGCCATTCGGTTTGACAAATGCTCCAGCTGTATTTATGGATTTGATGAACCGTATATTCAAACCATATCTTGATTGTTTTGTGGTGGTATTCATTGATGATATTCTTGTGTATTCTAAATCACGGGCTGAGCATAAACAACATCTCAGAGTGGTATTGCAAGTTCTTCGTGAGAAACAATTATTTGCAAAATTCAGCAAATGTGCTTTCTGGTTAGAAGAGGTTTCATTTTTGGGACATGTTATGTCTGCTACTGGTATTGCAGTAGATCCTTCCAAAGTTTAAGCAGTTGTAAACTGGAAGAGGCCGACTACAGTGACAGAGATCCGTAGTTTCTTGGGCTTGGCTAGTTATTATCAGAGATTCATTGAGGGATTCTCCAAGATTGCTACTCCATTGACTAATTTGACTCGGAAAGCTATTTCTTTTGAGTGGAATGACAAATGTGAAGCAAGTTTTCAAGAGTTGAAAAGACGCTTTACGACGGCTCCAGTCTTGGCTTTGCCTAGTGGTTCTGAGAATTTTATGATATATAATGATGCTTCTAAAGAAGGATTGGGTTGTGTTTTAATGCAAGATGGCAAGGTAATAGCTTATGCTTCTCGAAAATTATCTCCTTATGAAAAGAACTATCCTACTCATGATTTAGAGTTGGCTGTGATTATTTTTGCTTTATATAAATGGAGGCATTACTTGTATGGAACCAAATTTGAAGTCTTCACAGATCATAAAAGCTTGAAGTACTTGTTTTCTCAAAAAGAGCTTAACATGAGACAACTTAGATGGATGGAGAAATTGAAGGATCATGATTGTACAATCCTTTATCATCCAGGGAAAGCAAATGTTGTGGCAGATGCACTGAGCAGAAAGACTTATATTTCTTGCTTGATGATTCGTGAATGGAAATTGTTAGAAGACTTGTGTGATTGGAGTCCTTGTGAATCAAATCATGGAATTATCCTTGCAAATATAAAGGCTACTTCAGATTTACTCCAACAGATTAAAGAAGCTCAGGTAACTGACTCTGAATTGCAGAAAATCATTAGTGGAATGAATGAAGGAAAGCAACCAGATTTTTCTTTCAACAGTGATGGAATTCTTACCTTTCGAGGCATAGTTTGTATTCCAGTTGATCTTGAGATTAAGAAGAGAGTTCTTGAAGAGGCTCACAAGGCCAAGTATACTATTCATCCTGGAAGCACAAAAATGTACCAAGACTTGAAGAAACATTTCTGGTGGAACAATATGAAAAGAGAAATTACTGAGTATGTATCCAAATGTTTGACTTGTCAACAAGTAAAAGTGGAACATCAACGTCCAGCAGGTTTATTGCAACCATTAGAAATTCCAGAGTGGAAATGGGAGCATATCACGATGTATTTTGTGACTGGTTTGCCACGTACCAGACGAGGCCATGATGCTGTTTGGGTTATAGTGGATAGACTGACCAAGTCAGCTCACTTCTTGTCTGTCTCCATGGGATATTCATTGTCTCAGTTGGCATCTTTGTATGTTCAGGAGATTGTTCGACTCCATGGAGTTCCTGTGAGTATTGTATCTGACAGAGATCCTCGTTTTACTTCTCGATTCTGGCAGGCTCTTCAGGGTGCCATGGGTACTAAATTGAATTTCAGTACAGCTTTTCATCCTCAATCTGATGGGCAATCTGAGAGACTTATACAGATTCTTGAGGATATGTTACGTGCTTGTGTTGTTGACTTTAAAGACAGTTGGGATACTCATCTTCCTTTGGCTGAGTTTGCTTATAACAACAGTTATCAGTCTTGTATTGAAATGGCTCCTTATGAAGCTCTTTATGGCAGGAAATGTCGATCTCCTATATGTTGGGATGAAGTGGGAGAAGCTAGACTCTTGGGACCCGAAATGGTTCAAAAATCAGTTGAGAGTGTGAAACTCATTCGAGATAGATTGCGCACAGCTCGGAGTAGACAAAAGAGTTATGCTGATCATCGCAGAAGAGATCTTGAGTTCTAGGTAGGTGATTTTGTATTCTTGAAAGTCTCTCCTCTTAGAGGTATAAAGACATTTGGGAAGAAAGGGAAGTTATCTCCTCGTTATATCGGCCCATTTGAAATTCTTGAAAGAGTTGGGAAGTTGGCTTATAGAGTTGCTTTACCACCTTCTTTATCTGGTATTCATGATGTATTCCATGTATCTATGCTTCGCAAGTATATGGCGGATGAGTCGCATATTCTTGAGTATGAGGCTATTCCATTTCAGCCTGATTTGTCTTATGAGGAACAACATGTTGAAATTCTTGACTGGAAAGAGCAAGTCTTGCGCACCAAAAGGATTCCTATTGTGAAGGTCCTTTGGAGAAATCATGAAATTGAAGAGGCTACTTGGGAAACCGAGAACGAGATGCGAGATAAATACCCGAGCCTATTTGAAAACTTTGGTAAGTAAAATTCGTGGGCGAATTTTCTTTAAGGTGGGGAGGATGTAACGCCCATCCTTAATCTCGTTAAATATTTGACTTGCTTGTTAAATTCTCGAACTTGCATATTATTTGCTAGTTTTACTTGGGTTAATTTCTTAACAGCTTTAGAATATTAAGGTGGTTCAATGTCTAGTTTTGACTTTTAGGTCATTTGTGAAAATTTGACTTTAGGGGCCTTTTGTTAAAAATGAAACTTGAGGGGCCTAGTTGTTATTCTTGGAAAGATACAAGTATATCTTGTGGGTTTGCTTCTCAGAAGCTTATTTTCCCGAAAATCATTCTTGTTGTTTCCTCTGTTTCAAAAGTAGGTTTAGGGTTTACCCTATTTTCGACTTCTCGAGTTTAATTATCCCTCTGTTCTTGATTCCGATCCCGTATAAATACTCGTGGCGTTGAATAGAGCGTTTCCGGCCGAACAGAAATAAGTTTCCTTGACTTTGATTTCAAACTAGGTAAGTTATTAGCTCCCCTTACTTGTAATAACATTCATATATGTTATTTCTAATACTTGTGCTTGTCGATTTTGTGTTTAGGGCAATTTTTGTGATACTTGTAATTTTAGGACAAAGGGGAGTAAAACCCTACTGTGTAAAATAATAAGGGAAACTTGAATTGGGTGTTTGAACTTGGTTATACCCCTGGGTTAATTATTTGTTAGTAAAAAGTTACTCTTACGTTTGGGACGGAAAATTATTCAACCTTGGAAAGAAATAAAGATTTCACATTTTTGTACCTTGGGCGATCGCCCATTTTGGGCTGGGCGACCGCCCATCTTTCTGGAAGATTTTACTCTTGAAAAACCTTGTTTTGGGCGACCGCCCATAGCCTTTTATGCGACCGCACACTTGCCCTGATGAACAAAAGTCTTGAATAAAGTTCGATTAAGCTAGACTTAACCCTAGATAAGGTATATAACCTTAGTATAAGATGTCCTAGTAAGTGTTGTGACACCTTAGGGGCATCATAACTTGGTCTTAAACATGAATACTCATTGAATTAAAATGAGAACTTAGTCTTGAACATGAACACTTATAGAACTCAAATGAGAACTTAAGTATAAGAGTAACAACTCTTTTATATGTCTTGTAAGTGCTATGAACAAGAACTAATGTGTTATGCTTGTCTTGAAACTTGTGTTTGTGCACCTTAGGGGCATTAGAACAATGTCTTGATCCTAAACATCCAAAGTATAGGATGATGAACTTGAAGTATAAGATGTCTAACTCTTATATATGACATGAATGTCTAAAGATTGGAATGATAACTCGAGTATAAGACAATAAAATCTTGTACATGACTTGAACATCCAAAGAATTGGATTAAGACTTGAACATAAGATAATAAAATCTTGTACATGACTTGACACCAATACATGTGTATGGTAATGAACTAGAAAGTGCTATGAACAAGCACTAACGTGTATAAGAAATATTCTTGATGTGTATATGCAAACATTGCATATAGTTGCTTGATAACAATGTGACTTCTTGATTACTTGAAGCATGTTTCTTGTTAAGCTAGTCCATTACTTTTGGATTAGTTCTACTCTCGTAGTTCAAGTAAATACCTACTTGTGCATTCTTGTGTGAGTCCAGCTGGTCCTTGCTTGCTCGGAGGTATATAGGTTCATGCTTATCATGAGGCTGGGGCCAAAGTGATAATCGGGGATCTATGTATCTGCGCTTAACCCCTTACTACAGGCCATAGTAAGGGCATAGCTTCCTTTATTAGAGCAATACGCCTGATATAAGTGAATGCTAAACTCTTGAACACCTCGCGAGTCTTGATCTTGGGACTGACACTGGTTACCGGGTCTTCTGATATATACTGAATAAGCAGTTTCTTGATATTGATCGTGATTTGTCAAAGTAATACAAGCTACGACAGCAATGGTATTCTTGGGAGGAATAAGGAAGGAAGCAATATCCTTTGTAACGTGTTAACTAGCCTTATGTGCTACTTGATGAGTGGCTTAGCCTCTCATATACTTGTTACTTGATGATACTTGATACATGATTACTTGAGTATCTACTTGAATTGCATGATAACTTGTCATGTAGTTGAATCTAATAGCTTACTGAGATTTATCTCACCCCGTTTCTTGTTTAATTGTTTTCCTTAGATCAAAGGAAGGCTAGTGATAGTGCGAAGTGAGGCTCGACATAGCTGGGAGCTTACTACGCAGGTGGTTATTCTTTTGGGGATCGTGGTCCTTTTACATTTTGGTGAGGACGATGTATTATGGGTTATGTAACTCAGTATTTTTAGGTAGACTTGTTGTCTCTTGTTTTCTCTAGACATCTTTTAATGCTAGCATATGTGCTAGGCATGTTTCCGCTGTGTATAATCATGTTTGGTTTAAATTTTCTTGTCTAGAACTCGTGGTGTGAGCTATCTTAGCTCTTTACTCTAGAGTATATATATCATGTCAGTTTGTTATAAACAGTTGTCACCCGGTTTCTTGTTACTTTCTTGATTCTTGTTAGTCACGCGCACCAGGTTCGAGGTTCTATTAGGGGATCTCGGGAGTTGGGGGCGTGACAGGTTGGTATCAGAGCTACCCTGGTTTAGCTAACCTGTTTAGCTACCTTGGTTTGCTCTAAGTCTGGATAGGGTCTATGGCCTAGGTATGGGTTAGTTTTGGGGTGTTATTAACGCCGAGTGTTTACCTACAGGTACAATGAGTTCTGAAGGTACAAGTGGTAGTAATCAGCTGAGATCTGTAACTCCTCAAGAAGAGATGGTTGATAATATAGACTGGGATTATCCTAATCGACTTACAAGGTTCTTGAAGTTGAAACCTTGTAGCTTTGACGGGGAATTTGATGCTAAGAAGGCAGAGGAGTGGATTGAAAGTATAGAGAAGATCTTTATAGCCTTGAGATGTGCAGGAGGTGATAAGGTAACCTTTGCAACCTTTAAACTTGAGAAAGCTGCTGAACATTGGTGGCATGTTCTGAATAAAAGCTGGGAACTGGAAGGGGTACCATAGACTTAGGAGAATTTTCTTAAAGCATTCAAGTCACAGTTTATTCCAACAGTGGTTCAAGACAGAAAAGAGATGGAATTTCTTAATCTGGAGCAGGGAAGCTTGACAGTGGGGCAATACTCAACCAAGTTCACATAATTGGCTAGGTATTGTGATCACTTAGTTCCAAATGAAGTGAAGAAGGCATAGAGGTTTGTTAAAGGGTTGAAGACTGAGTATATGAAGCAACTTCTTTCTCTACAGCTTACTAGTTATCAACAAGCAGTGGAGAGGGCTTATGGGATTGAGAATGACATTGAAGAACATAAGGTGAAGCAGGGAACAGTCATGACAGGTCGTGTTTCAGAGAAAGCACAGGGATCTGGTTCTAAGGGTGGTAAACTTAGTCGCCAAGATCGTCGATTTCGACAACCAACTGAAAGTAAAGGTAGCGTATCAACTAGTTCTAAGACGACAGTTTAAGGTTCCAGGAGAGTGTGTGGTTATTGCTTGAAAGAAGGCCACTCTGAAGACAAGTGTTGGCTAAAGCAAGGAAGATGTTTATATTCTGGTGAAACTGGTGGGCACTTTATCAAGAATTGTCCAAAAGGTAAGGGAAGTCAAGTTGGGGGTACAAGTCAACAGGCTTCAGGTACTAAGAGAGATAGTGGGGGTCGATCTAAAGTTCAGGGTCGAGTGTTTGCTCTAGATCAGCAAGGTATAGCTGAGTCTTCTGTGGTCATAGGAGGTAATATATTACTTTCTAGTACGAGAGCGCGAGTCCTGATAGATCCAGGCTCATCTCATTCTTATGTGGCATCTCATTTTGTGTCGCATTTGCATGTTCTTCCTGATTTTATGCCTTATGTGCTAGAAGTATCTTCCCCTATGGGAGATTGCTTGTTTGCTTCTGAGGTTTACAAGAAATGTGAGGTTCTTGTGGGTGATCATGCCCTTCTTGCTGACCTAGTCGTGTTACCTATAAGGGACTTTGACGTGATTCTTGGCATGGATTGGCTTTATGTGCATCATGCATCTGTTGATTGTCATAGAAAAGTAGTAACTTTTTCTTTACCTGGTTTGCCTGATTTTACGTTTGAAGGTGATAGGCCTTTATGTGCTATACGTGTTATTTCTGCTTTAAAAGCTAGAAAACTTTTATCTCATGGTTGTGCCGGGTATCTCGCATGTGTGCTTGACAAGAGTTTATCTGTTCCCAAGATGGAAGATATTCCTGTTGTGTCTGAATTTTCAGATGTGTTCTCTTCTGAGTATAGCATGCCACCTGATCGAGAGCTTGAGTTCTGTATTGAGTTATTACCAGGCACAGCACCAATCTCTAAAGCACCTTATAGAATGGCTCCAGCTGAGTTGAGAGAATTAAAAACACAGCTTGAGGAATTGCTTGAAAGGGGCTTCATCAGGCCTAGTGTATCACCTTGGGGTGCACCAGTGTTATTTGTCAGAAAGAAAGATGGGACTCTGCGATTGTGTATTGATTACAGAGAGCTTAATCAGGTAACTATCAAGAACAAATATCCGTTACCTCATATTGATGACTTGTTTGATCAACTTCAGGGTTCAGTAGTGTACTCGAAGCTTGACTTGAGAAGTGGTTATCATCAGTTGAAAATCAGATTTGAGGATATACCAAAGACAGCTTTCTGTACCAGGTATGGGCATTATGAGTTTATTGTTATGCCATTCGGTTTGACAAATGCTCCAGCTGTATTTATGGATTTGATGAACCGTATATTCAAACCATATCTTGATTGTTTTGTGGTGGTATTCATTGATGATATTCTTGTGTATTCTAAATCACGGGCTGAGCATAAACAACATCTCAGAGTGGTATTGCAAGTTCTTCGTGAGAAACAATTATTTGCAAAATTCAGCAAATGTGCTTTCTGGTTAGAAGAGGTTTCATTTTTGGGACATGTTATGTCTGCTACTGGTATTGCAGTAGATCCTTCCAAAGTTTAAGCAGTTGTAAACTGGAAGAGGCCGACTACAGTGACAGAGATCCGTAGTTTCTTGGGCTTGGCTAGTTATTATCAGAGATTCATTGAGGGATTCTCCAAGATTGCTACTCCATTGACTAATTTGACTCGGAAAGCTATTTCTTTTGAGTGGAATGACAAATGTGAAGCAAGTTTTCAAGAGTTGAAAAGACGCTTTACGACGGCTCCAGTCTTGGCTTTGCCTAGTGGTTCTGAGAATTTTATGATATATAATGATGCTTCTAAAGAAGGATTGGGTTGTGTTTTAATGCAAGATGGCAAGGTAATAGCTTATGCTTCTCGAAAATTATCTCCTTATGAAAAGAACTATCCTACTCATGATTTAGAGTTGGCTGTGATTATTTTTGCTTTATATAAATGGAGGCATTACTTGTATGGAACCAAATTTGAAGTCTTCACAGATCATAAAAGCTTGAAGTACTTGTTTTCTCAAAAAGAGCTTAACATGAGACAACTTAGATGGATGGAGAAATTGAAGGATCATGATTGTACAATCCTTTATCATCCAGGGAAAGCAAATGTTGTGGCAGATGCACTGAGCAGAAAGACTTATATTTCTTGCTTGATGATTCGTGAATGGAAATTGTTAGAAGACTTGTGTGATTGGAGTCCTTGTGAATCAAATCATGGAATTATCCTTGCAAATATAAAGGCTACTTCAGATTTACTCCAACAGATTAAAGAAGCTCAGGTAACTGACTCTGAATTGCAGAAAATCATTAGTGGAATGAATGAAGGAAAGCAACCAGATTTTTCTTTCAACAGTGATGGAATTCTTACCTTTCGAGGCATAGTTTGTATTCCAGTTGATCTTGAGATTAAGAAGAGAGTTCTTGAAGAGGCTCACAAGGCCAAGTATACTATTCATCCTGGAAGCACAAAAATGTACCAAGACTTGAAGAAACATTTCTGGTGGAACAATATGAAAAGAGAAATTACTGAGTATGTATCCAAATGTTTGACTTGTCAACAAGTAAAAGTGGAACATCAACGTCCAGCAGGTTTATTGCAACCATTAGAAATTCCAGAGTGGAAATGGGAGCATATCACGATGTATTTTGTGACTGGTTTGCCACGTACCAGACGAGGCCATGATGCTGTTTGGGTTATAGTGGATAGACTGACCAAGTCAGCTCACTTCTTGTCTGTCTCCATGGGATATTCATTGTCTCAGTTGGCATCTTTGTATGTTCAGGAGATTGTTCGACTCCATGGAGTTCCTGTGAGTATTGTATCTGACAGAGATCCTCGTTTTACTTCTCGATTCTGGCAGGCTCTTCAGGGTGCCATGGGTACTAAATTGAATTTCAGTACAGCTTTTCATCCTCAATCTGATGGGCAATCTGAGAGACTTATACAGATTCTTGAGGATATGTTACGTGCTTGTGTTGTTGACTTTAAAGACAGTTGGGATACTCATCTTCCTTTGGCTGAGTTTGCTTATAACAACAGTTATCAGTCTTGTATTGAAATGGCTCCTTATGAAGCTCTTTATGGCAGGAAATGTCGATCTCCTATATGTTGGGATGAAGTGGGAGAAGCTAGACTCTTGGGACCCGAAATGGTTCAAAAATCAGTTGAGAGTGTGAAACTCATTCGAGATAGATTGCGCACAGCTCGGAGTAGACAAAAGAGTTATGCTGATCATCGCAGAAGAGATCTTGAGTTCTAGGTAGGTGATTTTGTATTCTTGAAAGTCTCTCCTCTTAGAGGTATAAAGACATTTGGGAAGAAAGGGAAGTTATCTCCTCGTTATATCGGCCCATTTGAAATTCTTGAAAGAGTTGGGAAGTTGGCTTATAGAGTTGCTTTACCACCTTCTTTATCTGGTATTCATGATGTATTCCATGTATCTATGCTTCGCAAGTATATGGCGGATGAGTCGCATATTCTTGAGTATGAGGCTATTCCATTTCAGCCTGATTTGTCTTATGAGGAACAACATGTTGAAATTCTTGACTGGAAAGAGCAAGTCTTGCGCACCAAAAGGATTCCTATTGTGAAGGTCCTTTGGAGAAATCATGAAATTGAAGAGGCTACTTGGGAAACCGAGAACGAGATGCGAGATAAATACCCGAGCCTATTTGAAAACTTTGGTAAGTAAAATTCGTGGGCGAATTTTCTTTAAGGTGGGGAGGATGTAACGCCCATCCTTAATCTCGTTAAATATTTGACTTGCTTGTTAAATTCTCGAACTTGCATATTATTTGCTAGTTTTACTTGGGTTAATTTCTTAACTGCTTTAGAATATTAAGGTGGTTAAATGTCTAGTTTTGACTTTTAGGTCATTTGTGAAAATTTGACTTTAGGGGCCTTTTGTTAAAAGTGAAACTTGAGGGGCCTAGTTGTTATTCTTGGAAAGTTACAAGTATATCTTGTGGGTTTGCTTCTCAGAAGCTTATTTTCCCCAAAATCATTCTCGTTGTTTCCTCTGTTTCAAAAGTAGGTTTAGGGTTTACCCTATTTTCGACTCCTCGAGTTTAATTATCCCTCTGTTCTTGATTCCGACCCCGTATAAATACTCGTGGCGTTGAATAGAGCGTTTCCGGCCGAACAGAAATAAGTTTCCTTGACTTTGATTTCGGACTAGGTAAGTTATTAGCTCCCCCTTACTTGTAATAACATTCATATATGTTATTTCTAATACTTGTGCTTGTCGATTTTGTGTTTGGGGCAATTTTTGTGATACTTGTAATTTTAGGACAAAGGGGAGTAAAACCCTACTGTGTAAAATAATAAGGGAAACTTGAATTGGGTGTTTGAACTTGGTTATACCCCTGGGTTAATTATTTGTTAGTAAAAAGTTACTCCTACGTTTGGGACGGAAAATTATTCAACCTGGGAAAGAAATAAAGATTTCACATTTTTGTACCTTGGGCGATCGCCCATTTTGGGCTGGGCGACCGCCCATCTTTCTGGAAGATTTTACTCTTGAAAAACCTTGTTTTGTGCGACCGCCCATAGCCTTTTGTGCGACCGCACACTTGCCCTGATGAACAAAAGTCTTGAATAAAGTTTGATTAAGCTAGACTTAACCCTAGATAAGGTATATAACCTTAGTATAAGATGTCCTAGTAAGTGTTGTGACACCTTAGGGGCATCATAACTTGGTCTTAAACATGAATACTCATTGAATTAAAATGAGAACTTAGTCTTGAACATGAACACTTATAGAACTCAAATGAGAACTTAAGTATAAGAGTAACAACTCTTTTATATGTCTTGTAAGTGCTATGAACAAGCACTAATGTGTTATGCTTGTCTTGAAACTTGTGTTTGTGCACCTTAGGGGCATTAGAACAATGTCTTGATCCTAAACATCCAAAGTATAGGATGATGAACTTGAAGTATAAGATGTCTAACTCTTATATATGACATGAATGTCTAAAGATTGGAATGATAACTCGAGTATAAGACAATAAAATCTTGTACATGACTTGAACATCCAAAGAATTGGATTAAGACTTGAACATAAGATAATAAAATCTTGTACATGACTTGACACCAATACATGTGTATGGTAATGAACTAGAAAGTGCTATGAACAAGCACTAACGTGTATGAGAAATATTCTTGATGTGTATATGCAAACATTGCATATAGTTGCTTGATAACAATGTGACTTCTTGATTATTTGAAGCATGTTTTTTGTTAAGCTAGTCCACTACTTTTGGATTAGTTCTACTCTCGTAGTTCAAGTAAATACCTACTTGTGCATTCTTGTGTGAGTCCAGCTGGTCCTTGCTTGCTCGGAGGTATATAGGTTCACGCTTATCATGAGGCTGGGGCCAAAGTGATAATCGGGGATCTATGTATCTGCGCTTGACCCCTTACTACAGGCCATAGTAAGGGCATAGCTTCCTTTATTAGAGCAATACGCCTGATATAAGTGAATGCTAAACTCTTGAACACCTCGTGAGTCTTGATCTTGGGACTGACACTGGTTACCGGGTCTTCTGATATATACTGAATAAGCAGTTTCTTGATATTGATCGTGATTTGTCAAAGTAATAGAAGCTACGACAGCAATGGTATTCTTGGGAGGAATAAGGAAGGAAGCAATATCCTTTGTAACGTGTTAACTAGCCTTATGTGCTACTTGATGAGTGGCTTAGCCTCTCATATACTTGTTACTTGATGATACTTGATACATGATTACTTGAGTATCTACGTGAATTGCATGATAACTTGTCATGTAGTTGCATCTAATAGCTTACTGAGATTTATCTCACCCCGTTTCTTGTTTAATTGTTTTCCTTAGATCAAAGGAAGGCTAGTGATAGTGCGAAGTGAGGCTCGACATAGCTGGGAGCTTACTACGCAGGTGGTTATTCTTTTGGGGATCGTGGTCCTTTTATATTTTGGTGAGGACGATGTATTATGGGTTATGTAACTCAGTATTTTTGGGTAGACTTGTTGTCTCTTGTTTTCTCTAGACATCTTTTAATGCCAGCATATGTGCTAGGCATGTTTCCGTTGTGTATAATCATGTTTGGTTTAAATTTTCTTGTCTAGAACTCGTGGTGTGAGCTATCTTAGCTCCTTACTCTAGAGTATATATATCATGTCAGTTTGTTATAAACAGTTGTCACCCAGTTTCTTGTTACTTTCTTGATTCTCGTTAGTGACGCGCACCAGGTTCGAGGTTCTATTAGGGGATCCCGGGACCTGGGGGCGTGACATAAACCTTGACCCAGCAAGCAACATTGGTTAAGTCTTGCCCTACCAAGCAATACACCTCGTTTTCACGAGCTAATCATTGCCCCAGCAAACAACATTGGTTAAGTCTTGCCCTAGCAAGCAATACACCTCGTTTTCACGAGCTAAGCCTTGCCGCAGCAAGCAACATTGGTTAAGTCTTGCCCTAGCAAGCAATACACCTCGTTCTCACGAGTAAGCCTTGCCCTAGCAAGCAACATTAGTTAAGTCTTGCCCTAGCAAGCAATACACCTCGTTCTCGCGAGTAAGCCTTACCCCAGCAAGCAACATTGGTTAAGTATTGCCCTAGCAAGCAATACACTTCGTTTTCACGAGCTAAGTCTTGCCCTAGCAAGCAATCTTGGTCAAGTCTTGTCCTAGCAAGCAATCCACCTCGCTTTCATGAGCTAAGTCTTGTATGAGGAAGCAATCCGCCTCGTTTTCATGAGCCAAGTCTTGAAAAGTCTTGCCTCGTCCCTATAAGAGAGCTAAGATCCAAGACGGCTAGCTGACTTGTTTAGAACATCGTCAGCAATGGATACGACCAGCCTGGTCCCAAAAAAGAGGAACAACCTGGATGAGGTTTATCACCAAGCAAGCCCTTGGACTTTCCAATGCTTCGGACTCTCACTTCGTTCGACTCAGACGCAGGGGGCCACTAAAAGGAATAACCCGGGAGCGCCTATTGGGCTTGCCCAGTTTAAAACTAATGGGCCATCATTGTTCGCCTCTACAGGCTCACCTTGGCACACCATACTTTTCAGCTCTCGCCTCAACTCTTCAGCTCTCAGCTCTCGCTTCAGCTCTCAGCTCTCAACTCTCAGCTCTCGCTTCAGCTCTCAGCCCTCGCTTCAGCTCTCAGCTCTCGCTTCAGTACTCAGCTCTCAGATCTCGCTTCAGCTCTCAGCTCTCGCCTCAGCTCTCAGCTCTCGCCTCAGCTCTCAGCTCTCGCTTCAGCTCTCGGCTCTCGCTTCAGCTCTCGGCTCTCGCTTCAGCTCTCAGCTCCCTGATCTTAGCTCGTCTCTGACCTCAGCTCTCTGAGCTCAGCTCTCTAAGCTCAGCTCTCTGAGCTTAGCTCCACAACTCTTCTGACTATAGACACTATGACATCATCGCCACATCTATCTGGAACCTTCCACACTAAGGGAAGCCCAGCCCATTAGGGAAACTGGCCCACAAGACTCTTGGACCTACCACTATAAATAGGGGACTAAAACCCTAAATTGAGGTATGGTCTCTCTCCCTATCTCTCTCTTTCCTCTCCATATTTTCTCTCAAGAGCATCTAACTTATTCTCACACCTGAGGGCCTTCGCCGGTGAAGCCCCGGCTAAGCTCACGGTGTTCATTTTGCAGGTTTAGCAAGTTCTCTAGATATCCAAACCACGGATCCGGCCTTGATCACATTTTATGCTCGATCAGGAATATAAAACTAAGCAAAAGGCAGAAGAGATTACATACCAGTACCAGGCGTAGCCATGCTTGGTCTGCTGGGTCCACAGCCTCTGCCACCCCCACGCTACCACCACTACTATCTATACCAGCGCGCCTACCACCACCATCTCTGTCACCAAACCTACCTCCACCACGACTGCCCCCGGACCTACCCCAGCCACCACCTCCAGACCAACCACCGCCATCACCTCTAGACTACCACCAAAACAACTATTTTCTCTTGGCTTTGCCTCATTTACAGTTAACGGGTATCCTCGAAAATCAGATCCATCAAATTCAAGAGCTTTATTGAAAGCATTGGCGGACCTATCCTTTGGGGTAAAGGGGCCGCGGCCCCGTTTACCAAAAAAATAAAAAATAAAAAAAATATTAGTGCAATTTTTGTAAATTTGAAATTAATTAGTGTAATAAATTAATATTTGCCCCTTTCAGTGAAGAAAAAATAAACTAATTTTTTTTTCTTGCCCCACTGATTGAAAGCACCACTATCGGAAAAGCTACATATGCAAACCTGCAAACAAGAAGAATAAACACCCAATAAAGGCTTAATATAATGCGACTACGTGAAAAATAAAAATTTAAACAAGGTCAACCATAAACTATTATGAATCTAATTCAATCACAAGACGATAAATGACTGTCACCCATAACCTCAAAAAAAAAAATGAATTAAAAAAAATATGAATTAGTCTGCATTTCATCAAACTTAAAAGAGTAACTAGCAATGTCAAAGAGGTCAGGTAAGTTGTGAACTTTTAGCGGGAAAATCACTGGAATATGCAACGTACCGGGTGTTAAAAGTTAATTAATGCAACGTAGTGCTTACTTTTGAAAATAGACAACGTACTTGCTTATTGTGTATCAAATAATGCAACGTAATAACTTTTTAGCCTCTACTACGTTGCATTAATTGATACAACTTACTTCAAGTACGTTTGTCAAATTGTTCGAACTTTGCATTATTTTGCATTATTTGATACAACTACTTCAAGTACGTTTCACAATGTAAGAAGTCGCTACTACGTTGCATTAATTGATATAAATCGGACACTACGTTGCATAAATTGGTCGTTAAAGAAATGCATTCCCAAGAAGTCAAATAATGTACGCTACCATGGTTAAAAACCAATATCACAGTCACACCCACCCAAATAATACTCCCTCCGACCCAGTTTAAGGTTCTTACTTTTCTTTTTAGTATGTCACAGTTTAATATTCTTAGTTGCTTTATTTCTTAAATGTCAGAGTATGAATAGTGTTTTGGAAAATCTTGTCCTCATAAAGTTCATATATTACAAAAAAACCATCACTCACCCATCTACTTTTCAACCACTTGCTTTTTGAATGGACAATTATATCCTCCACATACTACTATTGTTGACTCAAATTTGCTTTAGTTTCTTAATAAGCGTGTGAACTCAAACTAAGAACTTTAAACAGGGACGGATGGAGTAGCAAATTAAATGAACAGAATGCAAAGTAAGAGTTTAAGTGCAACACAGCAGCTAAACTAACCGTTACAATCAAATAATACATGGACAGAAACTGAAATGACGCAGAAAAGACTCACCCAATTTAGAGCATTCATATATGCATGTATATATACACACATACACACACACACACACACACGTACACGTGTGTGTCTATAAATATATACTCCCTCTGTGCACAAAATGAACGATGCACGAGAATTAAGGAATAAATAGTAGTGAATAGTTGTTGTGAGTATGAAAAGTGAGGTATGAGAGAGAAAGTGTGGTAGGGGATAGCTGTTGTGAGTATGCCAAGTGGGTCCCATTGAATAAAGAAATACTCCCTCCATCCCATTTTTTTTAAAATTTCCATTTTGGGTGTCTCATTTTAAACTTCAAAACCTAAAAAAGAAAGTTTTTTTTATACTTCTTTATTTGTGGGCCCCATTTGTCATACTCACAACAATTACACACTAACTATTTCCTACTCCATTCTCTCTCCTATCAAATTATCTACACCACAACACATCACCTTTTTCTTAATTCTTAAACCTAAAAGTTTTTGAAGTTTAAATTGGGACGGAAAGAGTATATATATATATATATATATCATTTCATCAAAATGGAAGGGAAGGGAAAATGAAATGTAACTAGTGAACCAGGTTTTTGCATATCATGCAAGTTAAGCACTAGTTTTGTAAGCTATTCAATGACGTATGTACTACATGTACTTAAACTACACTATAATTACTTCAACATTTACGCAATCGCTTATTTGCCTTGTCACACGAACACAGAATAGAGAAAGCACAGGCACCTTCCCACCTCATCCAAGCATGGAAGAGAGTGATTGTTAAGAAAAGATTAAGAGCACCAATGTCACCATCTGCAGGAATAGAAACCCTCGTAATCTCACCACAGGTACCAAAGTGCTTTTCTGACCTGCAACAGGTGGGTCAAATGAATAGGGATTATTTTCAGTTTGATGCAGTGGCGGACCTAAGATTTTATATAAAGGGGGGCAAAATTGCATAAGGGGGCAAAAAAAAATGTTAGTGTATTTTTATTTTACATCTAAGGGGGGCAAAGTTTACTAAATTGCACTAACACCCTTAACTTTTACAAAAAATTGCACTTGTAAAAAAAAAATAAAAAAATCAAACGGGGGCCGCGGCCCCCGAAAGGGCCTTCCTAGGTCCGCCCCTGGTTTGATGTATTCTGTTTCATGAAAGATTTATTAATTCAGTTCATCAAAAACGATAATTAGAATTCAATTGGAATGATTAGATTGACATTAATATTTTGTCAAAGCTCACTTGTGTAAACCATAAAAAACTAAATGGGACTATGTTTCCAAGGCGGGAGGTATAACTTTAATACATATTGTCCAGCCAACATACCCACTAGCCGGAGTGTGTATGCTCCCCTTTCCTTGGCCAAATCGAGCCTAACTTCACGCCCACGTTGTTTAATTTGAGGGCCTGCAAGGGGAACATGTTTAGTAATAACACAAAAATAGGTAGATACAAGGTTGTTGATACTTAAAAGACAAATTATAGAGAAAGAAGAGAGAGACGCATAGAGAGGAAGAAAATCTCACGGTGAGTCTTCAGTTTTGTATTATATGTGTATATATACACTTTACATAGAATAGAGTCCTAACTTAGAATGGCCTAAATATATGCTAAGAATAGATAACCATTACATAGGAAACATATATACAGTATCAATCACAATATTTGAATAATAATCCTAACTGATTTTATGCAATCTTCGCTTTGTGTATTGCGTGTGATTGATCCGGGTCTTGAGTGTTGACATTACGGCTAACACCCCCCCTCAAGCCAAGCGGCACGGGTGAGAGCTGCAGCTTGTCAGAAAGAAGACGAAGACGAGGGCTAGCTAGGCCCTTAGTGAACAGGTCGGCTAACTGATCTGCTGTGGCAACATAACCCAGGCGAAGGAAACCTCGTTGATGAAGATCACGAACAAAGTGCAAGTCGATTTCAATGTGTCGAGTACGGGCATGGAATACAGGATTGCGAGACATATGAAGTGCACTAATATTATCACAAAAGAGCTGTGGCGGTGATAAGAACAGACCCAATTCTCGGTACAAGAATGAAAACCAACGAAGCTCCGCTGCTGTGGTGGCAAGTGCTCGGTATTCAGCTTCGCTACTGGAGCGGGCCACCGTGGTTTGTTTCTTCGCGGTCCAGGCAACTAGATTAGGTCCAATAAAGATGCATGCTCCAGTGGTGGACTTGCGGTCATCAACCGAGCCTGCCCAATCTGAGTCTGAAAAGGCTCGAAGTGACGTATCCGTAGATTTTGAAAACCGAATACCCAAGTCAATTGTGCCTTTGATGAACCTAAGAATACGTTTGACAGCCACAAGATGAGTGGTACGGGGGCTATGCATATATTGGCACACTTGGTTGACAGCGAATGAGATGTCTGGGCGAGTCAAAGTGAGATATTGAAGTCCTCCCACCATGCTGCGATAGACTGTAGGGTCGGGAAGAGGATCACCGTCATTGGAAGAGAGGTGAGACCCGGGTATTAAAGGAGTTGGAGCTAACTTACAGCCATCCATTTTGAATTTTCGGAGCAAATCTGAAGCATACTTTGATTGGCTGAGCAAAAGCGAGGAGTTGGATCGATGCGTTTCAATGCCAAGGAAGAAACCGAGAGGCCCAAGTCGTCGGCTTTCGAATGTAGCACAAATGCTATCAATGACTTTATTGACTTCGACATTTGATGATCCAGTGACAATAAAGTCATCAACATAAATTAGAATAGCAACGAGAGATGATCCAGAGTGTCTAATGAACAACGAGCTGTCGGCTCGACTATTAAAGAACCCAATAGATAACAGAAACTCATGAAGGCGCTGGAACCAAGCGCGAGGAGACTGTTTTAGGCCGTAGATGGAACGATGTAGACGACACACATGGTGAGGATAATCCGGGTGAACAAAACCGGGGGGTTGTGCCATGTATACTTCTTCATGAAGAATACCATTTAAGAAGGCGTTGCGTACATCTAACTGTTGAATGGACCAAGACCGAGAATGAGCAATAGACAGTAAAGTGCGAATAGTCGAAGGCTTGACCACCGGACTGAAGGTCTCATCATAATCAATGCCCTCTTGTTGAGAGAAGCCTTGAGCGACAAGGCGAGCTTTATGACGATCAACTGTACCGTCGGCGCGGCGTTTCACTTTATAGATCCATTTACTGCCAACAACATTCATAGAGGGTAAACGGGGCACCAAGGACCATGTGCCGTTCTTATGCATAGCTTTAAGTTCCTCTTGCATGGCTGTCCGCCAATGAGGATGAGGTGTGGCTTGCCGTAGGGTCCGAGGTTCAAACTCGACTGAGTCTGATAGAGATGCCGAGAGAGCAGAGGGAAGTGGATGACGTTCATAGAGGACCTTGACTTCTTTATAACCTTGAATAGGTGGGGACGTGAGGGGAGAGTCCCCAAGAGTGCATGGAATGGGACTAGTGCGGAAATGGGGCCTGCCAGAATGAGCTGGAGTAGGCTGCAAAGGAGTGGACTGCACAGGATTTGAGCCGGCTGCTGTGGATGGCCCAGAATCTGCCAAAATGGGCTGAAGAGAGGCGCCCAAGGGTGAAATCTGAGAGGCGGGCTGGAGTGATGTACCGCTTATTGAGTGTGTCTGGACTGGGCTTGAAGACCACTGTGTTGGGCTGGAAAAGGAACCGTCTGAACCTGGAGAAGTGGTAGAAATAGTTCGGCCCAGAACTGGCGAGTTGGGTTGATCCGCAGGTCCTGGTGAGTTGACGGCGATGGCCTGTGCTGGATTGGGCTCATGAGCTGAAGAATGTGAGCTGGTAACACCAGGTGATGATTCTTGAGGGGCTGACGCACAAGGTGGCATAGGGCCATGACTAGTGTGAGTACCTGAGACAGATGTAATAAGCATAGGAAATCTAGTTTCATCAAATAACACATGTCGAGATATGTACATCCGTCCCGTGGTTTGATCAAAGCATCTGTATCCTTTTATCAAGTTGTCATAACCCAAGAAAACACAGGGAGTGGATTTAAACATGAGTTTGTGTTTATTATACGGTATGAGATGGGGGAAACACAAGCAACCGAACGTTTTTAGAAAAGAATAGTCCGGTGTCTGTTTAAGTAACTTTTGAAATGGAGAGATGTAGCCCAATAATCGCATAGGCAGTCGATTAATCAGGTAAACTGAAGTAGTGAAGGCTTCCAACCAAAACTCTTGAGGTACCCCAGAATGAGCCATTAAACATAATCCCATTTCCACAATATGCCTATGTTTTCGTTCTACAGTGCCATTTTGTTGCGGGGTGTGAGGGCAAGTAGACTGATGTTTAATTCCATGTTTTTGTAGAAATAGAGTGAATTGTCTGTTAAAGAATTCACCTCCCCCATCTGTTTGAACTGTCTTAACAGTATGAATGGAATTTATTTTGCGACATAATTGATTTTCGACTTGGATTTTGAAAGTAGAGAATACATCCAAAACATCAGATTTGCGAATTAAAGGAAAAATCCAAACAAATCTGGAAAAGTCATCAACAATACTTAAATAAAATCGATAGCCACTTTTTGACATAATTGGGGAAGGACCCCATACATCTAAATGAAGTAAAGCTAGAGGTTCAACTGAATTAAAATTGCGAGCAACAAAAGGTAAGTTACTCGACTTTCCTAACGGACAAAACTGACATTGAGACTGAGATATGTGTCCACTAATAGGAAGATGGACTTTATTAACTAATGACTTGAAAACCTGTGATGACGGATGTCCAAGACGAGCATGCCAGACTGAAGAAGAAGCACGTTCGCCAATGAGAGCCACAGGATTGACACGAGCGGAAGGATCGAATCTGAGAGTGTAGAGACCTTGAGAGCTACTACCAGAGAGAAGGGTCTGCCTCGTGATATTGTCCTTCACACGAAAACCGAACCCATCAAATTCAAAGAAACAATTGTTATCAAGAGAAAAACGACGAATGGATAATAATGATTTGTGCATATTAGGAACGCATAAAACATTACGAAGATGAAAGGTACGATTATTAGTGGAAAAGGAAGAATGACCGGTACAAGAGATAGGGATTCGGGAACCATTTGCAACGGTAACCGAATCTGTACCTGTATACGGTGAAATATCAGAGAGACTTTCTGCAGATGGAGTCATATGATTCGTAGCCCCAGAATCGAGAACAACAGACGGAGCCATGGAGTGATTTCCATATTGAGCCTCTGACCGAGGATAGCCATGAGATACCGGAGCAGGAGCTGGGTTGTGGCTGTACAAAGCATAATTTCCACGATCTGGACAAGATGGTGCAGTATGATCTGTATTAAAACAGAACTGACATGCAGATTGGGTGACATGGGTAAATGGGTTGGGCTGACGGTAAGGAGTTGGGGTTGGTTTTTGAGGCGGGTTTGGGTAAGGGGCAAATGGTTTAGGACTTGCAGTGGGTGTTGGCAGGATGCCTCTGCCCCCACGATTATTCCTTTGGCGATTATTGTTGCGCCCATTACTACGACCACCACGGTTAGACCCACTACCGCGGCCGCGGCCCTGTGACGGAGACGGAGCACCACCAGAAAGATTATAAGAAACGTTACCCGTCGACTGTGACGAAGACGCAGCTAGGGCAGATGTCGGGTTGAGAGTTAGGGTATTGAATTTGGAGAGTAAATCCTCCTCCTGCAATAATAGATCCTGCAAATCATCAAGAGATTCGGCTGGGTGGTTGTTTTGAGAGGTGATGAACTCTTTGAATTGAGGTCCAAGGCCGGTGACAATACGTTGCTGTAGGTCTTCGTCGGAGATGACCTCGCCGGCTTTGGCAAGGGAATCAGAAAGGGTGATTGCCTGTTGAAAGTAATCGTCAATGGAGACTTCCGGTTTCTTGGCCAACGCATTAAGTTCTGTTTTCAGTTTCTGAACATGAATGCGTGATTTACCCCCAAATCGTTTTTCCAGCAATGTCCAAGCAGAAGAGGCTGTCAAACAGGGGTTGACACGGGCTTGAACTTGAGCAGACACTGTGGCTTTGAGCCATCCTAAAACCAGGTTGGAGGCTTGGTTAAAATAGGCTAGATCAGGATTATCTGTCCCATCGGGTAGTTTTGCTGGCGGGGGAGGAATATTGAGAAGTGTATCATGTAGGGTGTGGGTGGCTATAACGGACATGAAGATGGATCTCCAGTTCATATAGTTAGCGGAAGAGAGGTGACAATGGCCAAGATAAGACTGGATGTTGAGGTTTAGTGGCAGGGGAGGTCGATTCTTGGCAGAAGAAGAGCCAGAACCAGAAAGTGTGGATTTGCCATTGTTGTTTGATTGATCTCCCATGGCTCCTACAGGACGAATGATACCATAAAAGACAAATTATAGAGAAAGAAGAGAGAGACGCATAGAGAGGAAGAAAATCTCACGGTGAGTCTTCAGTTTTGTATTATATGTGTATATATACACTTTACATAGAATAGAGTCCTAACTTAGAATGGCCTAAATATATGCTAAGAATAGATAACCATTACATAGGAAACATATATACAGTATCAATCACAATATTTGAATAATAATCCTAACTGATTTTATGCAATCTTCGCTTTGTGTATTGCGTGTGATTGATCCGGGTCTTGAGTGTTGACATTACGGCTAACAATACTGTTTTCCCTCCGAACTCCCTAGAGAAATAAAAATAGAATATCATTGATTCAACCAACACTGCCTCCAACCTCGATCTTGTACATTTTTCCATTCAATTTTCATAGGAAAGGGTTAATTCAATCACAAGAAAATTATTGCCCCAGTATGAACTTCCAGAAAGTGATTAAGGAAAAGTAGAATGCCACACTTGTATAATATGTTTTCATATGAAAGTCTCAACCATTTAATCATTAAAATAACTTCTCCCAAATTATGTTTCTAATTTTTTTTTTGTTTGTTTGAATGAACTTTGAGCAATAATTAAAGGTTAATTTAATTATCCTAATGAAAATCTAAAAATTGTCATTTATAGTATTTATTATGGTATATCAATAGCAAATTTTAGATGTTCATTAGAATAATGAAATTAACCTATGATTATTGCTCAAACTTCACTCAATCAAACAACCAAAAAAAGGGGGAACGTCACTCCTACCATTTAACTCGATGAGTCTAACAAATCAGACAAAGAAATACAGAAGGGTAAGAGAAATATGACCTTTTGTGCTGCTTTGGCTGTGGCAAACTCAACATGCCCGTAACCTGTCTCTCTATCTGATGCAAAGCGAACATCAACAACATCTCCAGCATCTTTAAAGAAGTTCTCTCTACAAAGGAAATTAACTGTTTTCGATCCTGTGCCTCCAGCTTGAGGAGTCGCTGGGGTCTGAGGCTGTAATATTTAAAAGTCTTTCAGCAAAGCAATTGTACAACTGCTAAATAACTGCTGAATATATTAACAAACTCCATAAGATTCTCCCCAAAACAAATATTTACTGCTTTTTTAGCTGATGGCGCATCAATCATTTCTACATCAGTATCCTATGCTTGTCAAGCGTTTTCAAAATGCTTGGATAAGTATTAGAAAGTACGGAACAATACAAGTAATAGTCTCCATAACCAATAGACATACAAGCAATGTAACATTACATCTAATATATACCAACTCTACTAAAAACAATTTGTTCAAGAAAAATATATTCTCAATATTGTGAGATAAAAGTCTAAAAATACATACTCAAATATACAAACTGCTCCCAAGAGTGCTAATAGCAACTCCTGAACCACAATCAGGATTAATCAAACAAGCTTTTTAACATTTTAAGAGTCAAAAATCAAGCAATATCATTGTGACACAGCAAGAAAAAGCAGTGTTCTCGCTAGGCCCCGCCTAGCCGCCACGAATTTCTATTAGGCGGCAAAATTAGGCATCAGGTTTTCTAAGCGGGTCTGGGCGGATTAAGCGGTCTGGGCGGGTTTAGGCGGGCCTAGGTGGATTCAGTGAAAAAAATTGTTAATATTTTATCAATATAGTACTCCTCTCCGACCACAAATGTAAGCAAAACAAAAAACGTAATTTTACACATATTAAGAAGTTAGTTAAAGTGGTTTGATTATCTTGATTTTATAACAAAAATATATTAAAATTACTAAGACTTCTGCACATTAAAGTTACTATGGTTGCACTAAATCGAACGTCAGTCATTTTACAAGGATTAAAAATCAAAACAAAAGAGAGAATGTTGAATTTGAGATGACTTTAGTTTATGTTGTGGATGATGGAATAAATTTATGATTTTCATATTATCTATGTCTTTTATGCGTCTAAATTCTCGGCCCCGCCTAGGCCCCTAAGCGCTAGTCCCGACTCCTCCGCCTAGCGACTTGTAGAACCTTGAGAAAAAGTGAACCATGGTGGTGGAAAATTTAACCTCTTCCTATGATGATTATCATAACAGCCCATTCGATATAAAATGACTCACGGTTTTCTTTGGAGTTTTTGCAGGTTGTTTCTTTACTTCATCAGAACTCTCTTCTTCATCTTCACTAGAGCTATCATCAGAATCATCCTCTTTCTTCTTTGTAGCAGTATCTGGTACCTTCTTAGGCTGGGTGGTTACCTTGGCATTCTTCACATTCCATGGCATTCACTCAGAAAAACAGTCACCAAAATTTAAAAGGACAACCAACAGATAAAAAAAACGAATGATGAGCAGCTGAAGGCTTTTTTGGCACGGAGGCCACCTTAGTTTTATTCTGTATACATTGAATCAGGTTTAGTTTCTGTGATGACTGATGACAAACAAATCTCTAAACTGATGCATCATGAAAAGCTGCGAGAAGTCCATAACAGCGGACTCGTCTGTTCCAACTGTTAATTAAGTACAGAAATGACATTTTTATTTTTGCCTTTTATTTTTACACGTGTAATTAAGTACAAAACTGAAAACTTCAGTTTCCTAGCAGAGATTGTGGACAGTAATATAAAATACAATTCATAAACACTCACATCATCATCAGAATCAGAATCATCACTTGACTCGTCTTTCTTCTTGGAGGCTGCCAATGTCCCATTCTTGGCCACAACTGCAGGTACACTTTTTGAAGGAGCTGCTACCTTGCTTTTTGGTTACTGTATATCAACAAGATCAAATTTTACAAGATGATTATGATATTAACAGTTTTAACCACTTGGGTAAAAATGGCTATATGTAACCGTAAAGGTAACTTAAGTCATCTGACTCAGAATCTGAATCTGATTACCATTTTTAGCAACCCCAGGCTGCTTCTTAGGTTCCTGTGACGTAATTAGAGTTATAAAAGACTGAACAATAAAAATTAAGCTTCTTTTTTTACCAACAGTAAAAGATAAAATATTGAGTAAATCACGAGTCCAAGGATAGAAAATATGAGCCGCAAAAAGTCTCTAGACACTCGCATCATCCGAGGAAGAGTCATCACTGCTGCTCGATTCTTTTGCAGGCTTTGCTTTAGCAGCAACCACAGGCTTCTTCTTGTAAACCCTAGAAAAATACTCAGAGCATGAATGAGAAAACGTGTTTGGAGAATTTTCCTTGTTATTGATTAAGGTATACAATCCTAACCTATATACAAAACGAGTACACTAATTTAGGAAGAGATAGGTCTCTTCAATGTAAATGATTGGCTCTCCGCTTCTCCCTATTTACAAGATATTCTCAAAATAATGCTAACATATCCTAATTTACAAAGGATACTGTTAAAGCAAAAAGATGATTTTGAAGATAAAGTGCAGCAGCAGCGTCAATGATCCGGCCGGGCAGCTACTTGGGTGCGGCCGGGCAAGCTTGGGTCCGGGCGGACCATGTCCTAGACCCGGGCGGACCAGGAGTTACGAACTGTTCCGGAATTTGGTGCTGTTCTGGCTGTTTTAGAAAGTAAATCAAGTCGTTTAAGGATTTGATTTAGGACTCCTTCTATCTTCTGAATTAGGTCTCTAATACTATAAATACTAGTCATAGTTTAGTATTTATTTCATAGCGTGATCAAAGATATAGAGAGAGAAAGATCAGTAATTCTAGTTCTAGGGATTTGCATAGCTAGGAAGTTTGTGATCAAAGTTCGTGCAAACATAGATTAGTGTGATCATCATCTTCTTTGTAATTGTTTCTCCGCCATAATAATATTTGTTTCCCTTTGCCCGTAGAGGTAGCCAATAGAGATTGGTGAACCACGTATATTCTGTGTTGATTTGTGTTCATTATTATTTATCTCTTGGGTCTGATTTACTAACAAGTGGCACCAGAGCCTGGTTAGTCAAGAAAGATCAGGGCATTCCGTGCGGTAGAAAGAGATGGATTCCGGGATGGACCAGGAAATCGACAAGTTTGATGGGAAGAACAGTTTCAGTTTATGGCAGATCAAGATGAGAGCCATGTTGCGAAGACAAAGTTTGTGGGCTCCAGTGGCTACTGCAATCAGGGATCACAAGGATCCAAAAGGTAAGGCAGATGTCGTTCCCACAGCAGAGGATTCGAAGAAGGCTGCAGACATGGTAGTATTGGATGAGAAAGCTCATTCAATGATTATCATGAGTCTTGATGATGAGATCTTAGCGGAAGTAGCGGATCAAGAAACAACGGGAGGCTTGTGGCTGACGTTAGAGAAGATGTATTTGACGAAGTCTCTAACCAACAAGCTCTATATGAAGAAGAAGTTATTCACTTTCCATATGTCTGAAGGTACGCCTATCAAGGATCATTTAGATAGATTTTCTGCTTTATTACTTGAATTGCGTAATATAGAGGTGAAAATTGAGGATGAGGATGCTGCTTTAATTCTTCTGGTGTCTCTACCATTGTCATATGAATCATATGTTGATTCATGTCTGAACAAAGAGACAATTACTCTGGAGCAAGTAATGTCTAGTCTGAAACTAGAGAACTGCGCCGAAAGGCGAGTGGTACTAGCATAGAATCTCAGTCATCAGGTTTGGTTGCAGAAGGCAGCAGGGGGCATGGTCGAAGGAACGGAGGTTCTAGACGGGGTCCGATACCTGGAGATATCTGTAGTTTTTGCAAGGAGAAAGGGCATTGGAAAACCGATTGTCCCAAGAATAAGAGAGAGCAACAGAAATCTGAGTCGACTGCTGCGGCGGCAAGCAGTGAAAATCTTGATGAGGATTGTGATTATGCCCTGGTGACCGAAGAAGAAGCGTGCAAGGAAGTTGCATGGGTCCTAGATTCGGGAGCGTCTTATCACATGTGTTCGTGCAAGGAGCAGCAACGTACGAGCAGAAATATGGAGACCGTATTTATATGGCTAACGGATCAGACTGCGAGGTAGTTGGCATGGGCTCCGTAAGGGTGAGAACTTCGGGTGATAAAACTCTCACATTGAAAAAGGTAAGACACGTTCCACAAGTAGCAAAGAATCTGATATCACTTAGTCGTTTGGACAAGAAGGGATACAGTTTCAAAGGTGAAGGTGGAGTTCTGGATGTCTACAAAGGTTCAGATGTGATTCTAAAGGGCGAAAGAAAAAGTTCCTTGTTCATCCTCCAAGGTTCTGAGAATGGTGAGGGTGTTGACAAGCAGATGGAGCATCGTTTTACTCTAGGCCGGAGTAAACTGGGCATGCCACAGCTAGAAGATCAACACACACCGGTTCTATCAGTCATGGTTGGCATGATCCAATGTCGACTGGATGGGCCACAAATAAATGACTGTTAGTCGCCCGTTGGGGCGATTCTGAGTGCCCGTAGGTGCACGTCTGGGTGTCCGTAGGATACATTGCATGCAGAAAATCTGATTGTCCAGAGGATAAGGTTGTTTGTCTGGTGAGGCAAATTCTGAGTGTCTTGAAGATACATGGTGCACAAAATCTAGTGTCTTTGACGAAAGACAGACTGAGGCAAAGGTTGAAAATCTGGTACGAGGGATGTGGCTCAAGGTGGAGGCTATGTCAGAAGCTCGTGCATCTGAATTATTAGGGGAGATTCAAAATCAAGGTGGAGATTGTTAGAGAAAAAAGATGATTTTGAAGATAAAGTACAGCAGCAGCAGCGTCAATGATCCAGCCGGGTAGCTACTTGGGTGCGGCCGGGCAAGCTTGGGTCCGGGCGGACCATGTCCTAGACCCGGGCGGACCAGGAGTTATGAACTGTTCCAGAATTTGGTGCTATTCTGGCTGTTTTAGAAAGTAAATCAAGTCGTTTAAGGATTTGATTTAGGACTCCTCCTATCTTCCGAATTAGGTCTCTAATACTATAAATACTAGTCATAGTTTAGTATTTATTTCATAGCGTGATCAAAGACATAGAGAGAGAAAGATCAGTAATTCTAGTTCTAGGGATTTGTATAGCTAGGAACTTTATGATCAAAGTTCGTGCAAACATAGATTAGTGTGATCATCATCTTCTTTGTAATTGTTTCTCCGCCATAATAATATCTGTTTCCCTTTGCCCGTGGAGGTAGCCAATAGAGATTGGTGAACCACGTATATTCTGTGTTGATTTGTGTTCATTATTATTTATCTCTTGGGTCTGATTTACTAACAGATACTAATATAGACAAATATACTCAGCTAATACCCCCCTCAAGCAAGACACCCGTATGGTAGTTGCAGCTTAATGGAGAGTGCTTGAAAACGAGGCATCAGAAGGCCATTGGTGAACAAGTCGGCAAGTTGATCATCAGAGGTAACATAATGAAGACGAAGAAAGCCTTGTGTAACTAACTCACGAATAAAATGATAATCAATCTCAATATGGTGAGTACGGGCATGGAACACGGAATTACGAGCCATATGTATAGCCGTGATGTTATCGCATAATAAGAATGGAGGTGCAAGAGAAATTCGGAGCTCCCGAAATAAGAAAGAGAACCATCGTAGTTCAGCGGTGGTAGTGGCAAGAGCACGATACTCAGCTTCGCTGCTAGAACGAGAGACGGTAGTCTGTTTCTAAGCAGTCCAGGAAACAAGATTGGGCCCAATAAAAATACACGCCCCAGTTGTCGCGCCCCGTACCCGTGGTCCTACTTGGCCCCACGCTCGGGACACGATCGGAAGACGTCATAAAACATTTTAGAAAATTTTTTCGAAATGTACTTTCATAAAAGTTTCATATAACCAAACACATTTACTTAAAACTTGACTTCATTCCACACAAACAAACTTTCACAATCAAAAGTACTTAGCCATAAGGCTTACACACTTTACTTACAAATTTACAACTCACCAACATGTTCCAAAAATAGGTGATACAAAGATGAAGTCACGGTACACTACCCAAAAGGTTATACATTTATATAATGTAGCCTTTACATACCAAACTTACTTTCCCAAAATGTCTTACCCAAAAGCACACCTCGACGTCCTCCCTTGATGTGACCTATCCCCTGGGCTCTCCTTTATCTAAAACAGTAAACAAATAAGGGTGAGAATGAATCTCAGTAAGCTACTAAAATGCAACTACGTTACATGCTGAAATGATACTCGGAATTGAACAATGTCAATAAACATCCACATAGCACATAACATGAGAGGCTCCCTATCGCCAACCATCCCATACCAGTTGGAAATAACGACCAAATCATCATACCACACATAAGGCGGAAATAAACAATCATACATGGATACTGAGCCAAAGTTCTAGAAACAACCATATAACCATCTGTGAGGTATCAACTGAGCAGCACCAAAGGGATGAAACTGGTTCATGAACCAAACAACAACAACAACAACAACAACAACAACAAGAGGGGAAAATGACACATAGTCATAACCCAAAGTGCCCAACCTTTGGCCTAAGGAAGGGGGTTAAAAATGGGAAACCAATGATAGAAGCCTTACAATGAACTTGGCTCGTGTGTCATTGTAATCCCTACCACTGCCCGATATCATAAACAATGGGAAACCAATGATAGAAGCCTTACAATGATGTAATCCCTACCACTGTCCCGACACCACAACAAGAAGTACCAACTGGACTTTACACGAGAGCACAGTAATGAATACTTGCTTGAACAACAACCAGGGGCAATGATTCCAAAGTAGGGAATCAAGCCAAACACCTCACAAAGATGAACCAATCCAACACACATCAAAAGATGTTCAACAATACCCCATGTAACACTTATTCACATTCCATAACACATTTGTTCACAAAGGAACCAATTCCAAACACTAGGGTGTTCCACAACAAACCTCTAGGTACTCTAGGATATCACCTAAGACCTAGACAAAACTTGAACTTTAAATCACTTGAAATGGAACAACTTCATTTTTCAGCAACCCTGGGCGGTCGCCCACACCAGCCTGTGCGGCCGCCCAAAACGCTCTGTCCCACGACCAAAATCTTCCAGATAAATGTGCGGCCGCACGCCCTATTTGGGCGGCCGCCCAACACACCCGCCAGGCACAAAACTTGCTAATTTTACTCCTTTCCTTTTACCGTCCCAAAAGTACGAACCAACATCTATCTTACCAAACATAATTCAACCCAACTAAGTTATACAACACAAATATAGCTTCTTTAAACAACCAACATCAACTTTCCAAATACTCCCTTTGTCCCAAAATTATAAGTATCACAAATATTATTCAATTCACAAAATTAACAAGTACAAGTATCAAGTATAGCATATATGACCATTTTAATATTTAAAGGGGAATTAGTAACTTACCTATTTCCGGAAAAAGTATCGCTGAAATAAGTTTTGTTCGGATAGAAATGACCTACTCGACGCCCTGATCATTTTTATATAATTAGTTTTTAAAACGGGTAAGTAAATAAAAAGAATTAAATCGAAATGAGTTGAACTTACCTTTTCTTTTAACCCTAGGAAGAACGTAGAGGAAAGTTGCAGAAGAAATAAAACACAGAGAAAGAAAGAGAAAGGAATTTGCTTATAAAGGGTTTTTTACCCAAATTTACATTTTGGTCACCCAGGTTTCACTTTGAACAATTAGACCCCTGAACTTATATTTTCAACAAGGATATCACCTAAGACCTAGACAAAACTTGAACTTTAAATCACTTGAAATGGAACAACTTCATTTTTCAGCAACCCTGGGCGGTCGCCCACACCAGCCTGTGCGGCCGCCCAAAACGCTCTGTCCCACGACCAAAATCTTCCAGATAAATGTGCGGCCGCACGCCCTATTTGGGCGGCCGCCCAACACACCCGCCAGGCACAAAACTTGCTAATTTTACTCCTTTCCTTTTACCGTCCCAAAAGTACGAACCAACATCTATCTTACCAAACATAATTCAACCCAACTAAGTTATACAACACAAATATAGCTTCTTTAAACAACCAACATCAACTTTCCAAATACTCCCTTTGTCCCAAAATTATAAGTATCACAAATATTATTCAATTCACAAAATTAACGAGTACAAGTATCAAGTATAGCATATTTGACCATTTTAATATTTAAAGGGGAATTAGTAACTTACCTATTTCCGGAAAAAGTATCGCTGAAATAAGTTTTGTTCGGATAGAAATGACCTACTCGACGCCCTGATCATTTTTATATAATTAGTTTTTAAAACGGGTAAGTAAATAAAAAGAATTAAATCGAAATGAGTTGAACTTACCTTTTCTTTTAACCCTAGGAAGAACGTAGAGGAAAGTTGCAGAAGAAATAAAACACAGAGAAAGAAAGAGAAAGGAATTTGCTTATAAAGGGTTTTTTACCCAATTTTACATTTTGGTCACCCAGGTTTCACTTTGAACAATTAGACCCCTGAACTTATATTTTCAACAAGGATATCACCTAAGACCTAGACAAAACTTGAACTTTAAATCACTTGAAATGGAACAACTTCATTTTTCAGCAACCCTGGGCGGTCGCCCACACCAGCCTGTGCGGCCGCCCAAAACGCTCTGTCCCACGACCAAAATCTTCCAGATAAATGTGCGGCCGCACGCCCTATTTGGGCGGCCGCCCAACACACCCGCCAGGCACAAAACTTGCTAATTTTACTCCTTCCCTTTTACCGTCCCAAAAGTACGAACCAACATCTATCTTACCAAACATAATTCAACCCAACTAAGTTATACAACACAAATATAGCTTCTTTAAACAACCAACATCAACTTTCCAAATACTCCCTTTGTCCCAAAATTATAAGTATCACAAATATTATTCAATTCACAAAATTAACAAGTACAAGTATCAAGTATAGCATATATGACCATTTTAATATTTAAAGGGGAATTAGTAACTTACCTATTTCCGGAAAAAGTATCGCTGAAATAAGTTTTGTTCGGATAGAAATGACCTACTCGACGCCCTGATCATTTTTATATAATTAGTTTTTAAAACGGGTAAGTAAATAAAAAGAATTAAATCGAAATGAGTTGAACTTACCTTTTCTTTTAACCCTAGGAAGAGCGTAGAGGAAAGTTGCAGAAGAAATAAAACACAGAGAAAGAAAGAGAAAGGAATTTGCTTATAAAGGGTTTTTTACCCAATTTCACATTTTGGTCACCCAGGTTTCACTTTGAACAATTAGACCCCTGAACTTATATTTTCAACAAGGATATCACCTAAGACCTAGACAAAACTTGAACTTTAAATCACTTGAAATGGAACAACTTCATTTTTCAGCAACCCTGGGCGGTCGCCCACACCAGCCTGTGCGGCCGCCCAAAACGCTCTGTCCCACGACCAAAATCTTCCAGATAAATGTGCGGCCGTACGCCCTATATGGGCGGCCGCCCAACACACCCGCCAGGCACAAAACTTGCTAATTTTACTCCTTTCCTTTTACCATCCCAAAAGTACGAACCAACATCTATCTTACCAAACATAATTCAACCCAACTAAGTTATACAACACAAATATAGCTTCTTTAAACAACCAACATCAACTTTCCAAATACTCCCTTTGTCCCAAAATTATAAGTATCACAAATATTATTCAATTCATAAAATTAACAAGTACAAGTATCAAGTATAGCATATATGACCATTTTAATATTTAAAGGGGAATTAGTAACTTACCTATTTCCGGAAAAAGTATCGCTGAAATAAGTTTTGTTCGGATAGAAATGACCTACTCGACGCCCTGATCATTTTTATATAATTAGTTTTTAAAACGGGTAAGTAAATAAAAAGAATTAAATCGAAATGAGTTGAACTTACCTTTTCTTTTAACCCTAGGAAGAACGTAGAGGAAAGTTGCAGAAGAAATAAAACACAGAGAAAGAAAGAGAAAGGAATTTGCTTATAAAGGGTTTTTTTTACCCAATTTTACATTTTGGTCACCCAGGTTTCACTTTGAACAATTAGACCCCTGAACTTATATTTTCAACAAGGACCCTAAAGTTTCAACTTAATCATTTAACTCCCTTAACCTTTATTACTACTAACTAAGTAAATAACACAAATAATCAAGTAATATGTGCAAGTCATAAAATATGATGCAACACATAAAATGCACATATAATGTCAAATAAAAATCCCAAAAATATAAAATAAATAGGGACGGGTTTTGGGGTCGTTACAAACACTCCCCCTTAAAGAAAATTTGTCCCGAATTTTAGGGTTACTTACCGAGTCCCTCAAACAACCAAGGGTACTTTCTCTCGATCTCCTCCCGAAGTTCCCAAGTTGATTATTCCACATTATGGTTCCTCCACACAACTCGAAAAAGAGGAATACTTTTAGTTCTCAATTCTTGGACTTTAGAATCAATCACTTGGACTGGATACTCTTCATAGGACATACTGGGTTCAATATCCTCAGGTATCTCAGATAACACATGAGAAGGATCATACACATACTTACGAAGCATCGAAACATGAAACACATTATGAATCTTATCAAGAGAAGGAGGTAACGCAAGACGATAATGTCACGACCCGAAATCTAGGCTCTATTTTATTAGTAATTAAATAATTTTTATTTAATTATTTGCTTATTTATTTATTTAAATTATTATTTATTTAAATAATTATGTGTGCAATTTTTGTGTTATAATAATTATGCCTAGCATTTTATTTGGGTCTTAATTGTTAGTAGGGAGTGCCGTTTTTGGGTGTAGTGTAGTGGAGGGGGGCCTAAGTGTAAATCTTTTAAAAACATTTCCCTACTCCCTCCCTACTCCTTCCCTCACCTCCTTCTCCCTCTTACACTCCACCTCCCTCACCATCTCTCTCTCTCCAGCCCATTTCTTCCTCTCTCTCCAAGCTAGAAGGGTAAGTTTTCTTCTCTTCATCTCTCTTCATTTACTCCTTCTTCCTCTCATTTTCTCTCATTTCTTAAAACTTGAACATTGTTTAGATCGTCGATAGGATCACGTAGAATCAAAAAGATTTGAAATCCATCAACCTTGAGAAAATTCAAGTAAGTTACTTTTCCCCCATTTTGATGCTAAAATGTTCATATCATGTTTATATGATGTTTGATGTGTTATATTTGAAGTTTGGTTGAGTTTAGAATTTATTTTGAATTTATTTGAGTTTTTGGATAAAAATGGTGAAATCTTGAATGTGGGGATTGGTGTTTGTTGGGATGATTAAAGGGTGTTATTTAGGTTACGTTCCCTTTAGGTTGGATGTTGTTTAGGAGCTTTAGAAATGTATTGGGAAGCTTTGATTTTGATAACTTTAATGAAGGTTGTGTTTTGGTTCGAAATTGGTAAACCCAGGAAGAATCTGGGCATTGTTCTTCTGGCACGGTCGTGCTCCTTTTTTTGGCACGGTCGTGCCACATTCACTTTCCTCTCGTAATGGTTGGCACGGTCGTGCTCCTTTATTTGGCACGGTCGTGCAACATTCCCTTTCCTCCCGTCATGATTGGCACGGTCGTGCCACTCTCTTAGGCACGGTCGCGCCAAAATTACCTTCCCTCTCGTAATGTTTGGCACGGTCGTGCCACTTTCTTAGGCACGGTCGTGCCAAGCTAGAATTCTGGTATATTCTTCCCTTTTCTTCTAAAATTGTTTCCTCCATAACTTTCTCATCCGAACTCCGTTTTGGACGAATAAACTATCATTTTAAAGCTCTCCTTGAGCTCTTCGAGATGAGTGAATAGTTTTGCTTGTGTGCTTGAGTTAACTGGATCCTTTGTGATCAAATGTGATAAGGGATTGGTGTTATTATTGTGGAAATTATTAGAGCACCTTAATTGGTTATTGTTAGTGCATTTCACTTTCTTGGTGACTTCTTGGTATGGTTCCCTACTTTGGAACCTTAAGTTGTTCATTCATGCTAAATTATTATTACTTAGCATTTATTTGGAAGCCCAGCTGGTATATTTGTTGCATCGGGCGATGGGAAGGATTATAATGGCAAAGCCAAGTCCATTATAATGTTGACCATTGTTTTGCCCTAACTATACCCCGTTCTCCAGATTGGCCTTGGAAAGGATAAGTCAGCGTTCTTTTGTGAATGTATCTGGCTAGCGGGCATGACTTTGTGTCATGGTCCTTGTCCCTTGTGACACTTTTATGTTATTGGTTCCGGTACCGGGGTTTTCTCTTCGGCTTTCATGCTATTATGAAGATGATGATTTGTTGATTATTGAAGCTGCGCAGCGATCCTTTATTTGGATGTTCCGGTTTGGAAAACCTTGGCTATATCCTTTGTTATGTGTTTATCTCCGCTGCTATCTGTATGTGATAAATGCTATGTGCTATGTGATACTTATTATTGCTTATTGTATATTGCATCATAGCATGTCATGTAGTTGCATTAGTAACTTATTGAGATTTATCTCACCCCCCTTTTCTTTTATCCTTGTTTTTCCTTAACCCCCCCCCCAGGCGCTAAGGATTAGTCTCGCTGATCACGAGAAAGAGGACGTCGAGCGTGGATACGTTCTTTTGGGGAAGGTTGTTATAGGTTGGTTTACATTATGTAAATGTGTAACCTTTTGGGGTATTTGTACCAAACAATGACGTCACTAAGAATTGTATATTTTTATTTTGTTGGGCATAAACTTGTGGAAGTTTATGATAGTTGTATTCAGTCTTTATCAAACTTGGTTTGTAAAACTTTGGATTATCACCTTTTGGTATTAAATGAAATTTTTAACTTCGGTATTTTGGAGTTTTTTGTTAGAGTCGACGTCCAGCTCGCGGTCCCGGGGCCCGCGGGGTCCGGGTTCGCGACAGATAAGCTCGATCTCCAACTCTTCCCAAAATCTCAAAAGGACCGACAAATCTAGGAGCAAGCTTGCCTTTCTTCCCATATCTTTTAATTCCCACCTTTGGAGAAACTTTCAGAAACACAAAGTCACCCTTTTCAAACTTAAGTACTCGCCTCCGGTGATCAGCATAACTCTTTTGACTACTCTGAGCAATAGTCAATCGATCCCGAATAAGCTTAACCTTCTCAACTGAATCATTAACCATATCAATACCCCAAATCTTTGCTTCCCCAACTTCATCCCAATAAATAGGTGAACGACACTTTCTTCCATATAATGCTTCATAAGGAGCCATCCCAATACTCGACTGAAAACTGTTGTTATAAGGAAATTCTACGAGAGGCAAATGAATATCCCAAGAATCTACAAAATCAACTGAACAAGCTCTCAACATATCCTCAAGAATCTGAATGGTCCTTTCTGACTGGCCATTTGTTTGAGGATGAAAAGCAGTACTAAATCTCAATTCTGAACCTAAAGCCTTCTGAAATGCTTGCCAAAACTGAGAAGTGAATCTAGGATCACGATTAGGAACAATGCTAATTGGAACTCCGTGCAACTTCACTATCTCATTAATATACAAAGTAGCAAGCCTTTCCATAGAATAACCAATCTCAATAGGTAGGAAATGAGAAGACTTTGTCAATCTGTCTACAATCACCCAAACTACATCATGCCTTCTTCTAGTACGAGGTAACCCTGACACAAAATCCATAGTAACATGTTCCCATTTCCATTCTGGAATCTCTAATGGTTGAAGCAATCCCGTGGGCCTTTGATGTTCAGCTTTCACTTGTTGACAAGTCAAACACTTCGACACATAATCTGCTATTTCCCGCTTCATGTTGTTCCACCAAAACTTTTGCTTCAAATCTTGATACATTTTGGTACTCCCGGGATGAATAGTATACCTCGACTTATGGCCTTCCTCGAGAACTTGAAGTTTGATTCCATCAACATTAGGAACACACAATCTACCTCTGAAAGTCAATACTCCTTCAGAACTGAGAGAAAAGTCTTCAAATCTTCCATCTTTGATCTTTCCCACAACCTTCACTAACTCTGGGTCATCTTTCTGAGCATCCTTGATTTGGTGAATTAAGGTTGGCAATACTCTGATATTCGCAAATATAGCCCCATGCCTTGACTCATAAGGACACCAATCTCGAGCATCCTCTAACATTTTCCATTCTCGCACCATCAATGAAGCTACATAAGACTTCCTACTAATAGCATCAGCTACCACATTCGCCTTGCCCGGGTGATAGGAAATGGTGAAATCATAATCCTTCAACAACTCCATCCATCTTCTATGTCTATTGTTCAACTCTTTCTGGGAGAAAAGATACTTCAAACTCTGATGATCTGTGAAAATCTCAAACTTTGCTCCATATAGATAATGCTTCCATTTGTGTAACGCAAAAACAATCGCAGCTAGTTCCATGTCATGGGTTGGATAATTCTGCTCACTAGGTGTTAACTTCCTTGAAGCATACGCAATTACCTTCCCACTTTGCATTAGAACACACCCCAAGCCTTCTTTTGAAGCATCACTATAAATTACCAATTCATCATTCCCATTAGGCAGTGCAAGAATAGGAGCGGTGGTCAACCTTTTCTTTAACTCTTCAAAACTAACTTGACATTTATCATCCCACACATATGGCACATTCTTTCGAGTCAACTGAGTTAATGGTGTAGCAATCTTAGAAAACCCTTCAATGAATCTTCTGTAGTACCCAGCTAACCCCAAGAAACTTCGAATTTCAGTAACTGATTCTGGCCTTTTCCAATTCACAATAGCTTCAATTTTTGATGGATCAACCGATATACCTCTATTAGAAACCACATGTCCCAGAAAAGAAACTTCATCGAGCCAAAAAGCACACTTACTGAATTTTGCAAACAACTGCTTCTCTCGAAGAATAGATAGAACCATTCGCAAATGTTGCTCATGCTCCTCCCGAGACTTAGAATAAACAAGGATGTCATCAATGAACACAACAACAAAAGAATCAAGATAAGGCTTGAAAACCCGATTCATCATATCCATGAAAACAGCTGGAGCGTTTGTTAACCCAAAAGTCATAACAAGAAATTCATAATGACCATACCTACTACGGAAAACAGTCTTAGAAATGTCTTCTGAGTGAATCTTCAACTGATGATACCCACTCCTCAAATCAAGCTTCGAAAAGACAACTGACCCTTGGAGTTGATCAAATAAATCATCAATGTGAGGCAAAGGATATTTGTTCTTTACAGTCACCTGATTCAGTTTTCTATAATCGATGAATAGTCTCAAGGACCCATCTTTCTTCTTTACAAACAACACAGGAGCTCCCCAAGGTAATACACTAGGTCGGATAAAACCCCTATCAAGCAACTCTTGAAATTGCACTTTCAACTCCTTTAATTCAGCTGGAGCCATTCTGTAAGGTGATTCAGATATCGGGGTAGTACCTGGAAGTAAGTCAATACAAAACTCGATCTCCCTATCAGGAGGCATAGAATACTCAGTAGAGAACACATCAGGAAACTCTTTCACAATATGCACATCCTCTACTTCAGGCAACTTTTTAGTAGTATCAAGAACACTAGCCAAATACCCCGCTCAACCACGATGCAACAACTTTCTAGCTTTCACATAAGAAATAATACGAATTCCCTTACCTAAAGGAACAACCTCAAAAGTAAATTCAGGCACATCAGGAATAGAAAATAACCACCTTTTTATAACAATCAACTGAAGCATGGTATTTACTCAACCAATCAATTCCCAAGATAATATCAAAATCTTGTAATGGCAAAACAACTAAATCAGCAAATAAAACATGCTCCTAAATATGCACATCACAGCCATGTAACACCTTATTAGTCACCAAACACTCCCCTATTGGAGTAGACACTTCTAACACATAAGGTAGAGATTCAGAAGAAACATGCAATCGAGAAGCAAAATGCACAGACACATAAGAATGCAAAGAGCCAGGGTCTCTAAGTGCACGTGCCCTCAAACTAGACACAGAAATTATACCTCCTAACACGTTAGAAGAATTTGAAGCCTGTTGTTGGTTGATAGCAAAAACACGACCTTGCACTTTAGGCTTCCCTGAGGTATCCTTCTTCTGGCCCTGAGACGATCCTGCTCCACTCCCATATGGTACAATCCTTGATCTTGGACAATCCTTCTGAAAATGGCCAAGCTGACCACAATTCAAACACTTTCCTTGCTTCTTCCAACAGCGCTCTTCAGTGTGCCCTTCCTTCAGACAGTAATTACAAATCCTTCTACTTTGATTTCCCGGGACATTACCTTGATTTCTGATAATTGGTTGCCCTTGCGGTTGACTTCTAAATTGTGATGGTGTTCCCTGACCTCCTCGACTATCACCACCCTGTGGTTGAGGTCTTCCTTGTCCTTGTCTTCCTATCCCTGAAAATTCAATTTTCCTCTTATGTTCTTCTATATCATGCTCCACCTGATATGCTCTATCAACAGCATCTTGAAAATCTTGCAACTTGTGGGATACTAGTTGACTTCGAATCACAGTTTTCAAACCCTTTACAAATCTAGTTGCCTTCCTTTCCTCAGTTGCCACCAAGTGAGTACAGTACCTGGATAACTCTGTGAATTTGGATGTATACTGAGCCACAGACATAGTATTCTGCTCCAAGTTAAGAAACTCCATTTCCTTCTTGTCTTGATCCACCCGAGGAATGAAATGTTCCTTGAACTTCTTTAAAAAATTCTCCCAAGTATAGGGTACATGATTCTCATCCCAATTTGCTTTCAAAGCCCTCCACCAGTGCTCAGCCGCTCCACTCAGTTTATAGGTAGCAAACCTGACTTGTTCCTCATCAGTACATCTCAAAACATCAAATTTTTTTTCCATCGACTCTATCCACCTCCCGACCTTTATTACCTCTGGTTCTCCTTCATAACCCATTGGTTTCATCTTTAGGAATTGTTCTAACCCATATCTCGGAGGTGCTTGTTCTCCTCCTTGCCTCTGATCATTTAAAGTTTTCATAGCTGCCTCGAACATCCCTTGAAACATAATTCGGGCTTCTTCTCTGGCTTCCCCTTGCCCTGAAGAACCAGCCTGATCTACTCCAGTTTCACCCATTTTCAATAAGTACCTGCATAAGACACTCAATGTTACTCACTCTATACACAACTACCCTCCTGCTGGTAGTGGTGCCCTAGGCACGTTTAATAAACGTTGTAATTGTTATCATTTATTTCATATCAATAAAGAGATGTTTTGATTATTATTGTTGTTCATGTTTACTTATAATAATCCCCGTCCCTAGTACTTGTTAAGCACTAGTATAAAGGCTAAATGATCATGGGATGATCATGTTAGATTTATGGGTACTTGTTTGGAACAAGGTACTGGACATGACCCGCTGTATGAGATTTATGTCATGGTCTATGTCGAACATATATCTCATATTAGTTATGTCATTTGAATCCTTAGACATGAAGTTATTATAGTCTTCCACTTGATGAACATTGTGTTTGACATATTCAAACGCTACCTTAACACGGTAGTTATAAATGGTATGATTGGCATAATCGGATTCCCGTTGGGAAGAATAATAAGCTAAATGGATTTGTCCCTCCACGGAGAGATGTCAAGCTTGGGCCCCTCGAAGGAATGATGTTGATGAAATGTTCGGCCGGACTCAAATGGATTGATTGGATCAATAGCATTTGAATTATCAACATATTCGGAATCGAGAAAGTATTGAACAAGACAAGTTGACTGTTTGACCATGACTTGTGTTTAATGACATCGTGGACAAAAGGATTGTGACATATTCTAAAGGAATGCGAACTTGTATCTAGTTATACTATTTGGGTAGGTATGACGGTTTGCTAGAACCTAATCATATCTTATGGTTTCATGTTTGAGCCCATTGCCAACTTAGTATAATCCTAGAGGGTCACACACAATAGAACGAATCTTAAATAAAAGGACTGTATTGGAATTTAGGGTCGAAGGACCTCAAAGGAATTTTTGGAAAATTCTGGGTTTTCTGGACAGCGAGCGGGCGCTCGGTCTGGACCAGGCGGGCGCTTGGTCTGGCGGCAGAAAATTTCCTAATTCGATTTGGGAAGGTTTTTGGCACAAGGTTCCTATTTGGAATAGGTCTTAATTGTGTATAAAAAGCCAAGTTCGGCCAGAACATTAGCCCAAGGGGTTTTGTGTATCTCCAAAGAGTTTGAGAGAGTTATTATTTTGTTCCAAGACATCTTGGATTGAAGAACAAAAATAATTCACAAAATAATTCCATATAGTTCTTTATCAAATTGTGAAAGTGTGTTTCATAATTATTGGTCTAGCAACCAAGATCAAGAAGCTCCTTGATATTCGTTCGTGGTGTGGATACCGCTAGAGGGTGAATTCTATCATCTTCAAAGTTCGTGAATTTTGTCCGTGATAAAGCTTCAAGTTCTTCACCAAAATCAAAGCTAGAATTCATAGACATCAAGGGTTAGTTTTTCTTCTATTCATTATGTTTTATTTGATTTAATCATATGAACGGATCCATGGCTTTGGGTTTCATAAAAAAATAATTTAATTGCTATTTTCCGCTGCGCATGTTACTTGGAAACCCAACAGTGGTATTAGAGCTTCGCTCATGTTGATTAATTCAATACTTGGATCATGTTATGTGTATATAAATTTTTTATGTGCCTAGCATGATATGAATATTGGAATATATGATGCTTATGTGTTTTGTGATTTTATGTGGTTTATTGTTTTGTAACTTTAATCGCACGATTCAATCGCAATAAAAATTATGGTGGATTCTGAATTATTTCGATTATTAATTTTTTATCAGATCAAAGTTTTAATAATCGGGGAAAAATAATTTTGAGACAAAATTTTTGAACTTTAAAATTTTGTACCATTCTGACCTATCAGGCGCCCGCTCGCTGGGGACCAGGCGGCCGCTTGATTCAGGCGCGCGCTCAGTCAAGACCAGGCGGGCGCTCGCTCGTCAGAATCTGTTCTGATTTTGGTTAAAATCTGAATATGGAATTTTCGATAAATTCAACAAAACAGTAACAGAACCAGTTCAGACTTGCTGATCTGGAATGGGTTTTGGGTAGTTGGTTTGTGTGTGGATTTTGGGGTTTGATTTTCCTATTTGTTTTAGTCTTGTGATTCCTAGATTGGTTCAAGTTTTGGATGGCTAATCTGCGTTCATCGAGATTGTGTTTCCCAAAATTGATCGCAATCAAAGTTTCAAAGATAAAACGAAGTTAGAATTATGAAGAGTTCATAATTGCTAAAATTGAGAAACAAAGTTCTTGATTCAAAGTTTGGAGATCCATGTGGAATTGTGGATGCAATTGGCCTACGTTCATCGAGACCATCTATTGCTTAGTTTCGGCCACATGGACTACTTTCTTGGTTTCTTGAATTAGTGCGGGATTGTGGTTGCCTAATGTCTTAGTTCGACCGCACTTCTTGTTGTCTTGATTTGGAGATAATAACCGAAGTTGAAATAGTCTCATCCTCATAATTATAGAGAAACTAATGACACATAAATATCATGCTTAAATTAATGGAGATTAATTTAGTGGCTAAACTTGATGTGTAACATGTTTATATTATGTGCTCATAAATGTGTTATATGCTATATGTGATGAACCTTCAAAGAAAGTTTTAAGTCCTTCATTGCCATGCCATGATTAAAACACTTGTTTATACATATGTAATCTTGATGTGGGTTCGCCTCCGCGAGGTACATTAATTTTATTCATGTATGAGCAAGATGAGGTTCATTAATTTAATGTGGGCTTGCCTCCGCAAGGTGCATTAAATTGAATGGTTCCTATACGTTTAAAATGGTTGGACTTAATTAGGCGTCAAAACAGTTTTGGGCCTAGGCAAAAGATGAGATTAAACATGCTTGAAAAATTGGATTTCTCAAAGAATCTCATGAAAGGATTTAAGAATCATATGGGATATGATTGACATGATTGTCTACCTAATTAATTTAGTCTTGAGCGGTCCGCCTCAGTGGACTCAAAAGTTAAATTAAAGTTGGATCTTAGCCCAATTAAATTATATTATACATTGGATGTATACGAAGGTTATATAATTTAGTGGGAGTATTTTGTTTGAAAAATACATTGTTTATTTCTTTAATGAAAACCGGTACTTATTAAATTTTGGAAATTTTGCATATTTGTAGATAATGACTACTAACACTCAATCAATTTCGTTGCAATCGATCCTTGAGAAGGATAAGCTCAAAGAGAATGGTACAAACTTTATGGATTGGATCCGTAGCCTAAGAATTGTTCTAAGGCAAGAATATAAGTTGTACATTCTCGATGGGCCTCTTCCTGCTGAACCAGAACCTACTGCCCCTAGGGCAGAAAGAGACAGTTACAAGAAACATCGTAATGATTCTAGAGATGTAAGTTGTCTCATGCTTGCCACTATGTGCTCAAAACTCTAACAAAGTTTGGAACATTTGGAAGCCTATGAGATAGGCGTGGAGTTAAGAGCCATGTTTCAAGAACAAGCTAGGCAAGAGAGGTACAAGACCATTGTTGCATTCACTACTTGCAAAATGAATGAAGGGCAACAAGTGAGTCCTCACATGCTGAAAATGAAAGGTTATGTAGAGCACCTTGAGAAACTTGGCTATCCAATCCCATTGGAGCTAGCCACGGATCTCATTCTTAATTCATTGCCTAAAAGTTATAATCAGTTTGTGATGAATTATAACATGCATGGAATGGATAAGAATCTCTCTGAGTTGCATGGGATGCTTAAAACTGCGGAGATGAAGATTACGGAGAAAGGTTCTCCCGTGCTCTTAGTTCATGATGGGAAGAAGGCTAGTGCCAAAGGAAAGGGTAAGAAAGTTGTCAAACCCAAAATAAGCAAGGCAAGTGTTGCCAAGGCTTCTGATGCAAAACCCGATTCACAAAAGGATGCAATCTGTTTCCATTGTCAAGAAATTGGTCATTGGAAACGTAATTGCAAGGCTTTCTTGGAAGAGCAAAAGAAGAAGAAGGGCAGCAAGGCTGCGTCGACTTCAGGTATCTATATGATAGATATTCTCCTTTCTACCACTGATTCTTGGGTATTGGATACCGGATGTGGTTCTCACATTTGTTTAAATGTGCAGGGTCTAAAGAATAGGAGACTACTTAAAGAGGGTGAAGTAGACCTACGCGTGGGGAATGGAGCAAGAGTTGCTGCATTAGCCGTAGGGACTTATGAAGTCACTTTACCTTCCAGATTAATTCTTGTTTTGAACAATTGTTATTATGTTCCGGATTTAAGTAGAAATATTATTTCAATTTCTTGTTTGGATAATGAAGATTTTAAGTTTCTTATTGAGAATAAGAAATTTTCTATTCATTTAAATGATGTGCTTTATGGTATTTCTAATTCATTTAATGGCCTTTATATCTTGGATGTCAAGAATGAAAATAATGACAATGTCTATCATGTAAATAAGAAATCTAAACCTAATGATGTAAATCATACCTATTTATGGCATTGCCGTCTTGGTCATATTAATGAGAAGCGTATCTCAAAACTCCATGGGGACGGACTTTTAGGTTCATGTGACCTCGAGTCATATGATACTTGCGAGTCGTGTCTTCTTGGAAAAATGACTAAGAGACCTTTTACCAAGTTGGGTGAAAGGGCAAGCGACTTATTGGGGTTGATACATTCCGATGTATGCGGACCATTAAGTAGCAATGCTAGGGGAGGATTTCAATACTTCATAACCTTCACGGATGATTATAGCAGATTTGGGTATGTTTACCAAATGAAATATAAAAATGAAGCATTTGAGATATTTAGAATATTTCAAAATGAAGTAGAAAAACAACTTGGCAAAAGTATTAAGGCACTTCGATCAGATCGTGGTGGAGAATACTTAAGCCAAGAATTTGATGATCATCTAAAGAATTGTGGAATAGTTTCACAATTGACTCCACCCGGAACACCACAATGGAATGGTGTATCCGAGAGGAGAAATCGGACTTTGTTAGACATGGTTCGATCAATGATGAGTCAAGTTGATCTTCCAATATCCTTTTGGGGTTACGCTCTAGAAACCGCTGCTTTCACACTAAATCGTGTTCCAACTAAATCAGTTCAAAAGACTCCATATGAGATGTGGAGCGGAAAGAAAAATTGCTTATCTTTCATGAAGATTTGGGGTTGCGAAGCCTTTGTCAAAAGACTTGTCTCTGACAAACTTGCACACAAATCTGACAAATATATTTTCGTGGGATATCCAAAGGAAACTAGAGGATATTACTTTTACAACCGTGAGGACAACAAAGTGTTTGTTGCCCGAACTGGTGTCTTTCTAGAGAAAGAGTTTCTCTCCAAAGAAATCAGTGGGAGTAAAATAAATCCTGAAGAAATTCGAGACCCAGAAAATAACATTGAACCAATAGTGGAACAAGAACAAGAACCACAAGGAGTTGTGGAACCTGTTCAAAATACACAAGCAACTCGCAGATCTAGTAGGTTACGATCCGAGCCCGAGAGATATGGATTTCTCGTAACGGATAGTAATGATGTAGAAATCATTGAGAATGATGAACCGTCAACCTACCAAGAGGCGATGTATTCTCCTGATTCGGACAAGTGGCTTGGAGCCATGGAATCCGAATTACAATCCATGCAAGACAATCAGGTTTGGAATTTGATTGATGCGCCCGAAGGTGTAAAAACCATAGGATGCAAATGGGTCTTCAAGAAGAAGACTGACATGGATGGGAAGGTGCATACTTACAAAGCTAGGCTTGTAGCGAAGGGTTATAGGCAAGTTCATGGTATTGACTATGATGAAACCTTTTCACCCGTAGCAATGATCAAGTCTATAAGAATTTTGCTTGCCATTGCCGCATATCATGACTATGAAATATGGCAAATGGACGTCAAAACCGCTTTCCTAAATGGAAAACTCCAAGAGGATGTGTATATGACACAACCAGAAGGTTTTGAACAAGATTCTAAAGTATGCAAATTGCAGAGATCCATCTATGGATTGAAGCAAGCTTCTTAGAGTTGGAATCTCCGTTTTGATGAATCAGTCAAAGAGTTTGGTTTCATCAAGAACGAAGATGAGCCTTGTGTATACAAGAAGATTAGTGGGAGCATAGTGATATTCCTTATTTTATACGTGGATGACATATTACTCATTGGAAACGATGTTCCTACACTTCAGTCCGTAAAGACTTGGTTAGGAAAATGCTTCGCAATGAAAGATATGGGTGAAGCCGCATATATACTTGGCATTAAGATCTATAGAGATAGATCAAGGAGGCTACTTGGTTTAAGCCAAAGTAGATACATTGACAAGGTCATTAGAAGATTCCGTATGGAAAATTCTAAGAGAGGCACCTTGTCCATGTTACATGGAATTTCTCTAAGCAAGACTCAATGTCCTAAGACAAACGATGAGCGTGAGAAAATGAATGATGTTCCATATGCTTCGGCAATTGGGTCCATCATGTATGCCATGATTTGTACTAGGCCGGATGTATCTTATGCTTTGAGCATGACAAGTAGATACCAATCCGACCCTGGCGAAAATCACTGGATAGCTGTAAAAGCGATTCTTAAGTACTTGAGAAGAACTAAAGACTCGTTTTTGGTCTATGGAGGAATGGAAGATGATCTGGTTGTAAATGCTTACACGGATGCAAGCGTCCAAACCGACAAAGATGATAGCCGATCGCAATCGGGTTTTGTGTTTATGTTAAATGGTGGAGCTGTAAGCTGGAAGAGTTCCAAGCAAAGTACAACCGCTGATTCTACAACAGAAGCTGAGTATATTGCCGCATCGGATGCCGCAAAGGAAGCTGTTTGGATTAAGAAGTTCATAATTGAACTTGAAGTGGTTCCTAGCATTGCTAATCCAATAGACCTTTATTGCGATAATAATGGTGCTATTTCTCAAGCAAAGGAACCAGGAGCACATCAGAAATCCAAACACATACTTAGGCGTTTTCATATCATTCGAGAGATCGTTGATAGGGGAGACGTAAATATATGCAGAGTACCTACTGATGACAATGTTACGGACCCGCTAACAAAGGGACTTCCACAAGCTAAACATGATGGTCATGTTAGGTCCATGGGTATTAGATACATGGGAGATTGGGCCTAGGGCAAGTGGGATATTGTTGGTAGTGGTGCCCTAGGCACGTTTAATAAACGTTGTAATTGTTATCATTTATTTCATATCAATAAAGAGATGTTTTGATTATTATTGTTGTTCATGTTTACTTATAATAATCCCCGTCCCTAGTACTTGTTAAGCACTAGTATAAAGGCTAAATGATCATGGGATGATCATGTTAGATTTATGGGTACTTGTTTGGAACAAGGTACTGGACATGACCCGCTGTATGAGATTTATGTCATGGTCTATGTCGAACATATATCTCATATTAGTTATGTCATTTGAATCCTTAGACATGAAGTTATTATAGTCTTCCACTTTATGAACATTGTGTTTGACATATTCAAACGCTACCTTAACACGGTAGTTATAAATGGTATGATTGGCATAATCGGATTCCCGTTGGGAAGAATAATAAGCTAAATGGATTTGTCCCTCCACGGAGAGATGTCAAGCTTGGGCCCCTCGAAGGAATGATGTTGATGAAATGTTCGGCCGGACTCAAATGGATTGATTGGATCAATAGCATTTGAATTATCAACATATTCGGAATCGAGAAAGTATTGAACAAGACAAGTTGACTGTTTGACCATGACTTGTGTTTAATGACATCGTGGACAAAAGGATTGTGACATATTCTAAAGGAATGCGAACTTGTATCTAGTTATACTATTTGGGTAGGTATGACGGTTTGCTAGAACCTAATCATATCTTATGGTTTCATGTTTGAGCCCATTGCCAACTTAGTATAATCCTAGAGGGTCACACACAATAGAACGAATCTTAAATAAAAGGACTGTATTAGAATTTAGGGTCGAAGGACCTCAAAGGAGTTTTTGGAAAATTCTGGGTTTTCTGGACAGCGAGCGGGCGCTCGGTTTGGACCAGGCGGGCGCTTGGTCTGGCGGCAGAAAATTTCCTAATTTGATTTGGGAAGGTTTTTGGCACAAGGTTCCTATTTGGAATAGGTCTTAATTGTGTATAAAAAGCCAAGTTCGGCCAGACCATTAGCCCAAGGGGTTTTGTGTGCCTCCAAAGAGTTTGAGAGAGTTATTATTTTGTTCCAAGACATCTTGGATTGAAGAAAAAAAATAATTCACAAAATAATTCCATATAGTTCTTTATCAAATTGTGAAAGTCTGTTTCATAATTATTGGTCTAGCAACCAAGATCAAGAAGCTCCTTGATATTCGTTCGTGGTGTGGATACCGCTAGAGGGCGAATTTTATCATCTTCAAAGTTCGTGAATTTTGTCCGTGATAAAGCTTCAAGTTCTTCACCAAAATCAAAGCTAGAATTCATAGACATCAAGGGTTAGTTTTTCCTCTATTCATTATGTTGTATTTGATTTAATCATATGAAGGGATCCATGGCTTTGGGTTTCATAAAAAAAAAAATTAATTGCTATTTTCCTCTGCGCATGTTACTTGGAAACCCAACACCTCCTAGGTCACTTAGTCATTCTAGACCATCTACAACCTAGCTCTGATACCAACTGTCGCGCCCCGTACCCGTGGTCCTACTTGGCCCCACGCTCGGGACACGATCGGAAGACGTCATAAAACATTTTAGGAAAATTTTTCGAAATGTACTTTCATAAAAGTTTCATATAACCAAACACATTTACTTAAAACTTGACTTCATTCCACACAAACAAACTTTCACAATCAAAAGTACTTAGCCATAAGGCTTACACACTTTACTTACAAATTTACAACTCACCAACATGTTCCAAAAATAGGTGATACAAAGATGAAGTCACGGTACACTACCCAAAAGGTTATACATTTATATAATGTAGCCTTTACATACCAAACTTACTTTCCCAAAATGTCTTACCCAAAAGCACACCTCGACGTCCTCCCTTGATGTGACCTATCCCCTGGGCTCTCCTTTATCTAAAACAGTAAACAAATAAGGGTGAGAATGAAACTCAGTAAGCTACTAAAATGCAACTACGTTACATACTGAAATGATACTCGGAATTGAACAATGTCAATAAACATCCACATAGCACATAACATGAGAGGCTCCCTATCACCAACCGTCCCATACCAGTTGGAAATAACGACCAACTCATCATACCACACATAAGGTGGAAATAAACACTCATACATGGATACTGAGCCAAGGTTCTAGAAACAACCATATAACCATCTGAGAGGTATCAACTGAGCAGCACCAAAGGGCTGAAACCGGTTCATGAACCAAACAACAACAACAACAACAACAACAACAACAACAAGAGGGGAAAATGAAACATAGTCATAACCCAAAGTGCTCAACCTTTGGCCTAAGGAAGGGGGTTAAAAATAGGAAACCAATGATAGAAGCCTTACAATGAACTTGGCTCGTGTGCCATTGTAATCCCTACCACTGCCCGATATCATAAACAATGGGAAACCAATGATAGAAGCCTTACAATGATGTAATCCCTACCACTGTCCCGACACCACAACAAGAAGTACCAGTTGTGTTGGGTTTCGTTGTAACATGCGCAGCGGAATAAATCATTTAAAATTTTAATGAAACCCAAAGCCATAGATCCATTCATGTGGTTAAGTCAAATACATATAAGATGAATATCAGAAAACTAACCCTTGATGATTTTGATTTCTAGCTTTTGAATTTGGTGGTGATTTTGAAACTTGATCAAGAACGCGAACCTTGAAGATGATGAGCTTCACCCTCTAGCGGTATCCACACCACGAACGAATATCAAGTAACTTCTTGATCTTGGTTGCTAGACCAAATTGTGAAACACACTTTCACAATTGCAAGAACTATATGGAATTATAAATATTCTTGTTCTTTACTTTTGGGATCTTAGAACAAGAAAAATAACCTCTCAAAACCTTATGGAGGCACTCACAATAATATGTCTAATGGCTGCTGAAAGGATCTTTAAATACGTCCCAATCCTTAACCCTTAAGGACTTAGGAATCCTAAATCCCGTCACCAAATTAGGTAACAAGGAATTCTGGCCGACTTGACTGGCACGGTCGTGCCCTATAATCTAGCACGGTCGTGCCATCAGGTCCGCGTGATTTCCCCAAGTCGACCAATTTCAGCACGGTCGTGCTTGACTTCTTGGCACGGTCGTGCCAAACATGTCGACAGATTTGCCTTGGTTTGGATTTATGGCACGGCCGTGCCATTTTAAGGCGCACGACCGTGCCAGAGCCAAAACCTGACATTATTCCATAATTCCAATTTAGTCCTTTATGATTCGTTCTATTTGTGTGCGACCCTCTAGGATTACACTAAGTTGGCAATGGGCTCAAACATGAACCCATAAGATATGATTAGGTTCTAGCAAACCGTCATACCTATCCAAATAGTGTAACTAGATACAATTTCGCATTCCTTTAGAATATGTCATAATCCCTTTGTCCATGATGTCATTGAACACAAGTCATGGTCAAACGGTCAACTTGTTTTGTTCAATACTTTCTCGATTCCGAATATGTTGATAATCCAAATGACATTGATCCAATCAATTAATTTGAGTCCGGCCGAACATTTCATCAACATCATTCCTACGAGAGGCCCAAGTTTGACATCTCTCCGAAGAGGGACAAATCCATTTAGCTTATTATTCTTCCCAACGGGAATCCGATTATGCCAATCATACCCTTTATAACTACCGTGTTAAGATAGCGTTTGAATATGTCAAACATAATGTTCATCAAGTGGAAGACTATAATAACTTCATGTCTAAGGATTCAAATGACATAACTAATATGAGATATATGTACGACATAGACCATGACATAAATCTCATACAGCGGGTCATGTCCAGTACCTTGTTCCAAACAAGTACCCATAAATCTAACATGATCATCCCATGATCATTTAGCCTTTATACTAGTGCTTAACAAGTACTAGGGACGGGGATTATTATAAGTAAACATGAACAACAATAATAATCAAAACATCTCTTTATTGATATGAAATAAATGATAACAATTACAACGTTTATTAAACGTGCCTAGGGCATCACTACCAACGATCTCTCGAATGATATGAAAACGCCTAAGTATGTGTTTGGATTTCTGATGTGCTCTTGGTTCCATTGCTTGAGCAATAGCACCATTATTATCGCAATAAAGGTCTATTGGATTAGCAATACTAGGAACCACTTCAAGTTCAGTTATGAACTTCTTAATCCAAACAGCTTCCTTTGCAGCATCCGATGCAGCAATATACTCAGCTTCTGTTGTAGAATCAGCGGTTGTACTTTGCTTGGAACTCTTCCAGCTTACAGCTCCACCATTTAACATAAACACAAAACCTGATTGCGATCGGCTATCATCTTTGTCGGTTTGGAAGCTTGCATCCGTGTAAGCATTTACAACAAGATCATCTTCCATTCCTCCATAGACCAAAAACGAGTCTTTAGTCCTTCTCAAGTACTTAAGAATCGCTTTTACGGCTATCCAGTGATTTTTGCCAGGGTCGGATTGGTATCTACTTGTCATGCTCAAAGCATAAGATACATCCGGCCTAGTACAAATCATGGCATACATGATGGACCCAATTGCCGAAGCATATGGAACATCATTCATTTTCTCACGCTCATCTTTTGTCTTAGGACATTGAGTCTTGCTTAGAGAAACTCCATGTAACACGGGCAAGGTTCCTCTCTTAGAATTTTCCATACGGAATCTTCTAATGACCTTGTCAATGTATGTACTTTGGCTTAAACCAAGTAGCCTCCTTGATCTATCTCTATAGATCTTAATGCCAAGAATATATGCGGCTTTACCCATATCTTTCATTGCGAAGCACTTTCCTAACCAAGTCTTCACAGACTGAAGTGTAGGAATGTCGTTTCCAATGAGTAATATGTCATCCACGTATAAAATAAGGAATAGCACTATGCTCCCACTAATCTTCTTGTATACACAAGGCTCATCTTCATTCTTGATGAAGCCAAACTCTTTGACCGATTCATCAAAACGGAGATTCCAACTCCTTGAAGCTTGCTTCAATCCATAGATGGATCTTTGCAATTTGCATACCTTAGAATCTTGTTCAAAACCTTCTGGTTGTGTCATATACACATCCTCTTAGAGTTTTCCATTTAGGAAAGCGGTTTTGACGTCCATCTGCCATATTTCATAGTCATGATATGCGGCAATGGCAAGCAAACTTCTTATAGACTTGATCATTGCTACGGGTGAAAAGGTCTCATCATAGTCAATACCATGAACTTGCCTATAACCTTTCGCTACAAGCCTAGCTTTGTAAGTATGCACCTTCCCATCCATATCAGTCTTCTTCTTGAAGACCCATTTGCATCCTATGGTTTTTACACCTTCGGGCGCATCAATCAAATTCCAAACTTGATTGTCTTGCATGGATTGCAATTCGGATTCCATGGCTCCAAGCCACTTGTCCGAATCAGGAGAGGACATCGCCTCTTGGTAGGTTGACGGTTCATCATTCTCAATGATTTCTACCTCATTACTATCCGTTACGAGAAATCCATATCTATCGGGCTCGGATCGTAACCTACTAGATCTGCGAGATGCTTGTGTATTTTGAACAGGTTCCACAACTCTTTGTGGTTCTTGTTCTTGTTCCACTATTGGTTCAATGTTATTTTCTGGGTCTCGAATTTCTTCAAGATTTATTTTACTCTCACTGATTTCTTTGGAGAGAAACTCTTTCTCTAGAAAGACACCAGTTCGGGCAACAAACACTTTGTTGTCCTCTCGGTTGTAAAAGTAATATCCTTTAGTTTCCTTAGGATATCTCACGAAAATACATTTATCAGATTTGTGTGCTAGTTTGTCAGAGATAAGTCTCTTGACATAAACTTCGCAACCCCAAACCCTCATGAAAGATAAACTAGGTTTCTTTCCACTCCACATCTCATATGGAGTCTTTGAAACCGATTTAGTTGGAACTTGATTTAGTGTGAAAGCAGCGGTTTCTAGGGCGTAACCCCAAAAGGATATTGGAAGATCAACTTGACTCATCATTGATCGAACCATGTCTAACAAAGTCTGATTTCTCCTCTCAGACACACCATTCCATTGTGATGTTCCGGGCGGAGTCAATTGTGAAACTATTCCACAATTCTTTAGATGATCATCAAATTCTTGGCTCAAGTATTCACCACCTCGATCTGATCGAAGTGCCTTTATACTTTTGCCAAGTTGTTTTTCTACTTCATTTTGAAATATTCTAAATATCTCGAATGCTTCACTTTTATGTTTCATTAGGTAAACATACCCAAATCTACTATAATCATCAGTGAAGGTTAGGAAGTATTGAAATCCTCCCCTAGCATTGCTACTTAATGGTCCGCATACATCGGAATGTATCAACCCCAATAAGTCGCTTGCCCTCTCACCCAGCTTGGTAAAAGGTGTCTTAGTCATTTTTCCAAGAAGACACGACTCACAAGTGTCATATGACTCTAAGTCACATGAACCCAAAAGTCCGTCCCCATGGAGTTTTGAGATACGCTTCTCATTAATATGACCAAGACGGCAATGCCATAAATAAGTATGATTTACATCATTAGGTTTAGATTTCTTATTTACATGATAGACATTATTTTCATTCTTGACATCCAAGATATAAAGGCCATTAAATGAATTAGAAATACCATAAAGCACATCATTTAAATAAATAGAAAATTTCTTATTCTCAATAAGAAACTTAAAACCTTCATTATCCAAACAAGAAATTGAAATAATATTTCTGCTTAAATCCGGAACATAATAACAATTGTTCAAAACAAGAATTAATCCGGAAGGTAAAGTGACTTCATAAGTCCCTACGGCTAATGCAGCAACTCTTGCTCCATTCCCCACGTGTAGATCTACTTCACCTTCTTTAAGCAGTCTCCTATTCTTTAGTCCCTGCACATTTAGACAAATGTGAGAACCACATCCGGTATCCAATACCCAAGAATCAGTGGTAGAAAGGAGAATATCTATCATATAGATACCTGAAGTCGACGCAGCCTTGCTGCTCTTCTTCTTCTTTTGCTCTTCCAAGAAAGCCTTGCAATTACGTTTCCAATGACCAATTTCTTGACAATGGAAACAGATTGCATCCTTTTGTGAATCAGGTATTGCCTCAGAAGCCTTGGCAACCTTTGCCTTGCTTATCTTAGGTTTGACAACTTTTGCCTTTGGCATTAGCCTTCTTCCCATCATGAACCAAAAGCACGGGAGAACCTTTCTCCACAATTTTCATCTCTGCAGTTTTAAGCATCCCATGCAACTCAGAGAGATTCTTATCCATTCCATGCATGTTATAATTCATCACAAACTGATTATAACTTTTAGGCAATGAATTAAGAATGAGATCCGTGGCTAACTCCAATGGGATTGGATAGCCAAGTTTCTCAAGGTGCTCTACATAACCTTTCATTTTAAGAAAGTGAGGACTCACTTGTTGTCCTTCATTCATCTTACAAGTAGTGAATGCAACAATGGTCTTGTACCTCTCTTGCCTAGCTTGCTCTTGAAACATGGTTCTCAACTCCACGCCTATCTCATAGGCTTCCAAATGTTCCAAACTTTGTTGGAGTTTTGAACACATAGCAGCAAGCATGAGACAACTTACATCTCTAGAATCATTACGATGTTTCTTGTAATTGTCTCTTTCTGCCCTAGGGGCAGTAGGCGGTGGTTCAGCAGGGAGAGGCCCATCGAGAATGTACAACTTATCTTCTTGCCTAAGAACGATTCTTATGCTACGGATCCAATCCATAAAGTTAGTACCATTCTCTTCGAGCTTATCCTTCTCAAGGATCGATCGCAACGACATTGATTGAGTGTTATTAGTCATTATCTACAAATATGCAAAATTTCCAAAATTTAATAAGTACCAATTTTTCATTAAAGAAATAAACAATGTATTTTTCCAAAAATACTCCCACTAAATTACATAACCTTCTTATACATCCAATGTATAATATAATTTAAATGGGTTAAGATCCAACTTTAATTTAATTTCAAGTCCGCTAAGGCGGATTACACAAAATCAAACTAATTAGGTAGACAACTCTTGTCAATCATATCTCATATGACTCTTAGTTCCTTTTATGAGATTCTTTAAGAAATCCAATTTCAAAAAGCATGTTAAACCTCATCTTTGCCTAGGCCCAAAACTGTTTTGACGCCCAATTAAGTCTAACCATTTTAAACGCATAGTTAATGTGTCCCGCTAGGGCGTGCCCACATTATCTATCTTGCTCATACATAAATAAATTTAAAGCACCTCGCTAGGGCGAATCTACATTAAAATCACTCATGTACTAACAAGTGTTTTAATCATGGCATGGCAATAAAAGACTTAAAACTTTCTTTGAAGGTTCATCACATATAGCATATAACACATTTATGAGCACATAATATAAACATGTTACACATCAAGTTTAGCCACTAAATTAATCTCCATTAATTTAAGAATAATATTTATGTGTCATTAGTTTCTCTATAATTATGAGGATGAGACTATTTGAACTTTGGTTATCATCTCCAAATCAAGACAACAAGAAGTGCGACCGAAACTAAGCCATATGGCATCCACAATTCCGCACTAATTCAAGAAACCAAGAAAGTAGTCCATGTGGCCGAAACTAAGCAATAGATGGTCTCGATGAACGTAGGCCAATTGCATTCACAATTCCACATGGATCTCCAATCTTTGAATCAAGAACTTTGTTTCTTAACTTTAGCAATTATGAACTCTTCATAATTCTAACTTCGTTTTATCTTTGAAACTTCGATTGCGATCAAGTTTGGGAAACACAATCTCGATGAACGTAGATTAGCCATCCAAACCTTGAACCAATCTTAGACTCACAAGATTAAAACAAATAGGAAATTTAAACCCAAGATCCACATCCAAGACCCAAGCCCTACCCCGCGCCAAACCCTAGGTCCGGCCGGGTCAAGGTATGGGTCCGGTCGGACCCTTCCGAAAGTCAAAATTTTAAAGTTCCAAAATTTGTCACAAAATTGTTTTTCCCGATTCAATAAGGATTTGGTGTTCTTGGTGATCCAATCACCATGATCAACAAAACCTTGAATAAACAATTTATTCTTGAATCCCTAGAATATCAAAACTTTGATCCAATCAAAATTGATAATCCAAACAATTTTAAATCCACCATAATTTTTATTGCGATTGAATAGTGCGATTAAAGTTTCTAAAACAATAAACCACATAAAATCATATAACACATAAACATCACGTAATCCAATATTCATATCATGCTAAGCACATAAACAATTTATATACACATAACATGATCTTAGTATTGAAATAATCAACATGAACGGGGCTCTGATACCACTGTTGGGTTTCGTTGTAACATGCGCAGCGGAATAAAGCATTTAAAATTTTAATGAAACCCAAAGCCATAGATCCATTCATGTGGTTAAGTCAAATACATATAAGATGAATATCAGAAAACTAACCCTTGATGATTTTGATTTCTAGCTTTTGAATTTGGTGGTGATTTTGAAACTTGATCAAGAACGCGAACCTTGAAGATGATGAGCTTCACCCTCTAGCGGTATCCACACCACGAACGAATATCAAGTAACTTCTTGATCTTGGTTGCTAGACCAAATTGTGAAACACACTTTCATAATTGCAAGAACTATATGGAATTATAAATATTCTTGTTCTTTACTTTTGGGATCTTAGAACAAGAAAAATAACCTCTCAAAACCTTATGGAGGCACTCACAATAATATGTCTAATGGCTGCTGAAAGGATCTTTAAATACGTCCCAATCCTTAACCCTTAAGGACTTAGGAATCCTAAATCCCGTCACCAAATTAGGTAACAAGGAATTCTGGCCGACTTGACTGGCACGGTCGTGCCCTATAATCTGGCACGGTCGTGCCATCAGGTCCGCGTGATTTCCCCAAGTCGACCAATTTCAGCACGGTCGTGCTTGACTTCTTGGCACGGTCGTGCCAAACATGTCGACAGATTTGCCTTGGTTTGGATTTATGGCACGGCCGTGCCATTTTAAGGCGCACGACCGTGCCAGAGCCAAAACCTGACATTATTCCATAATTCCAATTTAGTCCTTTATGATTCGTTCTATTTGTGTGCGACCCTCTAGGATTACACTAAGTTGGCAATGGGCTCAAACATGAACCCATAAGATATGATTAGGTTCTAGCAAACCGTCATACCTATCCAAATAGTGTAACTAGATACAATTTCGCATTCCTTTAGAATATGTCATAATCCCTTTGTCCATGATGTCATTGAACACAAGTCATGGTCAAACGGTCAACTTGTTTTGTTCAATACTTTCTCGATTCCGAATATGTTGATAATCCAAATGACATTGATCCAATCAATTCATTTGAGTCCGGCCGAACATTTCATCAACATCATTCCTACGAGAGGCCCAAGCTTGACATCTCTCCGAAGAGGGACAAATCCATTTAGCTTATTATTCTTCCCAACGGGAATCCGATTATGCCAATCATACCCTTTATAACTACCGTGTTAAGATAGCGTTTGAATATGTCAAACATAATGTTCATCAAGTGGAAGACTATAATAACTTCATGTCTAAGGATTCAAATGACATAACTAATATGAGATATATGTACGACATAGACCATGACATAAATCTCATACAGCGGGTCATGTCCAGTACCTTGTTCCAAACAAGTACCCATAAATCTAACATGATCATCCCATGATCATTTAGCCTTTATACTAGTGCTTAACAAGTACTAGGGACGGGGATTATTATAAGTAAACATGAACAACAATAATAATCAAAACATCTCTTTATTGATATGAAATAAATGATAACAATTACAACGTTTATTAAACGTGCCTAGGGCATCACTACCAACAAGCTGGACTTTACACGAGAGCACAGTAATGAATACTTGCTTGAACAACAACCAGGGGCAATGATTCCAAGGTAGGGAATCAAGCCAAACACATCACAAAGATGAACCAATCCAACACACATCAAAAGATGTTCAACAATACCCCATGTAACATTTATTCACATTCCATAACACATTTGTTCACAAAGGAACCAATTCCAAACACTAGGGTGTTCCACAACAACCCTCTAGGTACTCTAGGATATCACCTAAGACCTAGACCAAACTTGAACTTTAAATCACTTGAAATGGAACAACTCCATTTTTCAGCAACCCTGGGCGGTCGCCCACACCAGCCTGTGCGGCCGCCTAAAACGCTCTGTCCCACGACCAAAATCTTCCAGATAAATGTCCGGCCGCACGCCCTATTTGGACGGCCGCCCAACACACTCGCCAGGCACAAAACTTGCTAATTTTACTCCTTTCGTTTCACCGTCCCAAAAGTACGAACCAACATCTATCTTACCAAACATAATTCAACCCAACTAAGTTATACAACACAAATATAGCTTCTTTAAACAACCAACATCAACTTTACAAATACTCCCTTTGTCCCAAAATTATAAGTATCACAAATATTATTCAATTCACAAAATTAACAAGTACAAGTATCAAGTATAGCATATATGACCATTTTAATTTTTAAAGGGGAATTAGTAACTTACCTATTTCCGGAAAAAGTATCGCTGAAATAAGTTTTGTTCGGATAGAAATGACCTACTCGACGCCCTGATCGTTTTTATATAATTAGTTTTTAAAACGGGTAAGTAAATAAAAAGAATTAAATCGAAATGAGTTGAACTTAACTTTTCTTTTAACCCTAGGAAGAACGTAGAGGAAAGTTGCAGAAGAAATAAAACACCGAGAAAGAAAGAGAAAGGAATTTGCTTATAAAGGGTTTTTACCCAATTTTACATTTTGGTCACCCAGGTTTCACTTTGAACAATTAGACCCCTGAACTTATATTTTCAACAAGGACCCTAAAGTTTCAACTTAATCATTTAACTCCCTTAACCTTTATTACTACTAACTAAGTAAATAACACAAATAATCAAGTAATATGTGCAAGTCATAAAATATGATGCAACACATAAAATGCACATATAATGTCAAATAAAAATCCCAAAAATATAAAATAAATAGGGACGGGTTTTGGGGTCGTTACACCAGTGGTTGACCGTCGATCATCGGGGTCCCCAGCCCAATCAGAGTCGGAGTATGCTCGAAGAGAGAGATCGGGAGAAGAATGAAAGATAACCCAATATTGAGTGTGCCTTTGATAAAACGGAGAATCCGTTTGGCAGTAACTAGATAAGCAGTCCGAGGTTTATGCATATACTGACATACCTGATTAAAGGAGAATGCAATATCCATTCGGGTAAGAGTCAAGTACTGAAGGCCACCGACAAGACTTCAGAATTCAGTGGCATCGGACAATAAGTCTGTTGGGTTTTGATGCATCATGCGCAGCAGAATAAACAAAGATCAAACACCCATGAGCCCGAATCTGTGCATGTTGATTAAATTAAATATAAGATGAAATAAACATACCCTTGAATATCGAATCTATGAACACGGACTTTAGGTGTTGAAAAGCGAACACCCTCTACCGGTATCCACACGTCAAACAGACTCAAGAACACCTTCTTGATTGATTGCTAGATCCAAGGCTTGATGAAGAAACGATTTCTTCATAGGAATTATTTTGCTCATTGATCATTGTATTTTGATGATTCTCAATCTCAAAATAAATAATCTTGCCTCTCTAAATTTTATTATTTCTAAAATAATTGTTAATGATTTCCAAAATCAACATTAGAGGCTGTCAAACCCGGCTGCAGATCTTATATGAGGGTCTGACCTAATTCCGTTTGGGATCGGGATTTCTTGTCACACAAGAAATCTGATCAAACTGTTCCTGCCAGATAAACCATCCGTACGGATCAGTTTGGTGGCTCCCAAACCATCCGTACGGATCCTCCAGTATGATCCAGTTTTTCCTCGTTTTCTGTGCCTTATTCGATCCGTTAATGCGTGTGTGACTGTAGACACCCCGCCTTGGACCGATAACCCCGATTGCACATTTGATCTTGTGTTTCTCCCTATTTTTAAGTGTTTTTCGTTAGTTTCTGTTACTTTGTTAAGTTCCTGACTAACTCTGTTAAGTCCAGGGACTAAACTGAATAACAGTGCTGACTTTCTAGTCCATTCTGTCAGAAAAAGTATTTCAAAGTCGTGCGCCTCCGCCCTTTGGGGTCAGAAGCGCGCGCGTCCCGCCTCCAAGGCAGGAAGCGCGCGCATCTGGGCGTCAGTTACAGATTCTGTCCAAGAATCCCTCCCTTGCTCATTTTACATGATTTTGCCCCGGAAAGATTTCTTTGTGAATTCGTTTTGGCACCAAAAACATCAGTTTTACACCTATAAAAACCTCTCTTCTCCACCATTACAAAGGACCTTCTTTTTGCAACATAAGAATACTATACACAAAATACTTTCAAGGCATTTCCAAGACAATCCCCTAAGAAGTACTTGAAGTCATTTGAAGTTTAGGTAAAATACTATTCTTTTCTCTCCTCTCTACTTCATCTCTTTTCTTTTTCTCTTATTTTGATCAAACATGCAATCACCCAAACCATTTTGGGACATGACACCAAAGGCCACTTCATTCCATTGAAGCTGGTCAAGGAGTTATCTCCCCACATTCAAAACACCCTTTTTAAACCCACTTTATCATTATCAAAGAATAGGAAAAACATTTTATTTATGTAGACTACGAACAAGCAAGACCAACATTAGTTGGGCGAGATGGGTGTTTAAGTACTTCCCATCTCGTAATCTTACCCCCGAACCTCATAACAAGAATCTCTGTTTTCGTACTAAAACATTGGCTAAATATTAGGTTTTTCTTATGTTCCTCTAAAACATAGGTGACTCTAAACAACTAAAACACTAATAGACATCCTAGGATTGACCCACCGCTCTAGCCAAGCGAAGCAAGTAGGGCTCCTCCCGGGGTATCTACAGTGGCGACTCCGTTGGGGACGTTTGAGGGTTAAGCTTGCGTTCTTGTTCAAAGTCTACATTTTTCTGGGCATTCTGGTTCCTGATGGGGGAAGCGTGCGCCTCTGGCCTGCTTGGCCTAAGGCGTGCGCGTCTCACATCAAAAACCAGAATCGCCCGCTTCCTACATGTTCTTCCTATTCTTCCTTTTTTCTACACTAATCATCTTTGCAGGGGTTCCATTAGACATTCAGGACCAGGGCAATCCCCTGAGTCCAAAGTCTCTGATAGTCTGACAGGTTTACCCAGAAGCGGGCGCCTCCCAGAGACTTTCCGCCGTACGCGCGCATCCCACAACACTGGCCAGAGGCGCGCGCTTCTGGGTGGTTTTCCAGAACCGGAACAGGTTTCCAGAACAGAGAAGAATAATGGGGTGTGGGCACAGTTGCCTGCATCAAGGACTGATTCGGACCATTTGACTGTTTTATTTTGTGTTTTTTATCGGTCACACGGGTGATTTGAGAGTTGTAAATTACGTGCTTATTTTCTTTTCTTTCAAAAAATAAATAAAAAATGTTTTGTCACATGTTGGACCTCACACTACGTGCACTAATTCTTATCAATTGCTCACTATCGAGTCGCACAAGTTCATAACCCCAAACCCGTCGAGGCCCGTCCTAGAGAGTTTTAAGATCCACCCGACCTTGACTCTCTCGAAGCGGTAAACCTCAGCCCGTGGCGTAGTTCATGACTACATGCCGGGGGTGACCTTTAAGCCTCTCTTTAGCCGAGTACAAGCCAACACAATTCTAGTTAGGGTCTAACACTCCGTGACCAAGTCGGTTTTCATGTGCCGAGATTTCCCTAAACTAATGTTTTCAAATCATACATGTCGTTTCCAAGAGAAACAAGTGGTTATCATGGACGAAATAAAACTCCGTCCCCAAGTGGTTATTATGGACGAAAATAAAAATCCATCCCCGCATGTATGCTTTACTACATTAATTTAGTTTAATCCCGACACATGTAGGTATCACAAACGTGGTGGAATCCGATGAGTATATGGGACCGCGAGAAGGTCTATATACTAGTGTGACGATTCCATTATTTTTTCTTAGAAACCCAAAAGGGATTCCGTCCCTCCGACTTATATAAAAAAATAGTCTTTTCTTTATGTGATTCGAGTCGTGTGCCCACTGTGTGTTTTAAACCTCTTCATGGACCGGAAATGTTACTCAAGACTGACAAGGGCCTCTTCTTCAATTTAGGTCCAATTGGTACTTACCGCATCTACCGAGATTCAGCAAACCAGCTAGTTCGTGAATTGATCACTCCAACAGCTCCGAAAGCATCAATGGCCGGTCATTCCAACATCAACAACACTATGTCTCTTGAGCAACTCTCAGCTATGGTCCAAATGCTCCAAGAACAAATCTCCACTCTCAACAAAGAGTCCCAAAGCAAAGATGACCTTTGGCAATCCCATCTTGACAATCAAAGGGAGGCCCATGAAGCCGAGATGGACCAAATGAAGGCCAAGCTTACCAAGCTCTCCAAGGGTAAAGATAAGGAGGACAATGAAGAGTCCGAGTGGACCAAAGGCTTGTTTGAAAGACCTTATGTCAGTGCCCGTACCAAGAAAATGGGGGAGTCAAGCACTGACAACAAACATCACAAGATGGTTAATTAAATTATGGCTTACATAGATCAACGTTTCAACGGTCTCAACTTGGGGAAAGGCTCCGACACAAGCCTTTATAAGTCATCCATCCTCATGTGCACAATGGCCACTCTCCCCGACAAGTTTAAGATGCCCGACATCAGCAAGTTCAAGGGCAACTCTTTCCCCATGGCACACATCGAGACTTATATATGGCCCATGGTTCCAAAGAAGGTCTCTCCTAAGGTGATGGCACAATTCTTCCCTCTTACTCTCGAGGGAGCCGCTAAGGATTGGTATGCAACTCTTCTGCTCACAATCCGTCTTGATTGGGACGCCGCCATGCTTGCCTTCAAGAGTCAATACCAAGGCAACACCACTCATCGCCCGACCAAGAAAGAGCTTGAGAACACCACCTAAAGGGACAATGAGTCCTTTATTGATTTTACAAGAAGGTGGAATGACAAGCTTGCTGAAAGTGTCGAGAGGCCTAATACTAAGGAGAAAATGGACATATTCCTCAAGTGTCTTAAGATTGATCTTCGCACCCACCTAAGTGGGGCTTGCTATTCTGATTTTCCCAAATGTATGAGGCAGGAGTCCGAATGGATGACTTGCTCAAGGAGATCAAGAAAACTACTCCTAGCTTCCGATACAAGGCCGCCTCTAACCCCACAAAAGAGGCTTCAGTTAATGCCGTCACTACCGATAAGTGGAATTACAAAAGGGTTCCTCCACCACAAGAAATTCCAGAATGACCGTGCTACACTCCTCTTCAAGGCATGACCATCACCGAGGCCTTTGAAGCCCTCAAGGCCAAAAGGGCAAGTTACTCCTCTCCAAGGATACAAGCCCAATGCGATTCGCGCCAACCATGCCCATCACAAATGGTGTGACTACCACCAACATAGTGGGAATATTACCGAGGAATGCTTTGTCCTCCGTAATGTTATCCAAGACAACACAGACAAAAAGGAATTCATAGTTCCCAATGAGGGTGATGTCAATGTAATAGAGTTTGAGGAGACCACTCATTCAATTCCAATTGTGAATGAGGGCTCCAATGTTATGAATGAAATTGACAGTTCTTGCTACGTTGTGACTTATGATGAGGTAATGAGGGAAGTACTAGAGAATAGGAAAAAGAGGCAAAATGGGAGCGTCAACATGCTAACTCGATCCGGACGAGTCATAGCAAGCAATCCCACTACTTCTGCACCAAGCACCTCTTCTCAAAGATTGCAAGCTCGCGACACTCCCGAGATCCTTTATTAACACAACTCAAGAAGACCCAAGCAAACATATCCATTTGGGACCTCATTGAATCTTCAAATAAGCATCGAGACCTTGTCATCAGCAATCTCGACGATACATCAGTCTCTCCCTATACAACTCCCGAGGACCTTACTACAATGATAGGCCACATACATTTTGGCAATGTCATCACTTTTGCCGATATGGACCTTCCACCATTTGGTTCCAATCACAATGAGGCCATCTATCTCAAAGTAAGGGCAAGGGGGAGACCTATTTCAAGAGTCTTAGTTGACGGTGGTTCCGCACTCAACTTAATGCTTGGCCGAATCATGGGCATACTAGGGCTTAAGAATTCAGATCTAAAGCCTTCTACTCAAGTAATCCGAGGTTATGACAGCACTGCCCGCACAGTCATGGGTATGGTGGAAGTAGACATTGAGTTTGGGAGCATGGTTATGTCCGTCCCGTTTCAAGTGATCGATGTACCCTCCTTATTCAATTTGCTCTTGGGCCGACCATGGATACACAGTTATAATGCTATCCCTTCAACTCTCCACCAGTGTGTCAAGTTCCGAAACGGAGATGAAATAGTGTCCGTCATGGCAGAAAATGTCACTATCCACAGAAATGGGGAACCTGTCCACCAAGTTCAGCATGGTTTAGAAGACTCCACCCTCTCCGGCGTCTTAATCAACGCCATCGACAAAGAAGGGGGAAACAGGCCATGGACCCTCGGCAATCATAAAGTCCTCCGCATGATGAGAAATATGAACTACTTCCCTGGTTTAGGCCTAGGGAAATACCAACAAGGGGGAATGCAACCCGTTGAGGTTCCTTTTGTGAAGTACAAGTTCGGATTGGGATACGAACCTTCGGAGGACGACTTGAAATATGAGCGAGCCGTCAAGAATGAGAAAGCTTGAGCTCGCATGGAGGGCTGTTACTATGAAATTCCCAACTTGAGGCCTTATTGCAAGACATTAAATGGCTACTTTGTCCATCAGGGGGAAGATGTCCCGTACATAATTTTTCCCGAACCATGGATTAACAGTAAAGGCATCAGAAAGCCCGGTCTTAAAAGTCTTTGCTGAGATTCAGAAATTCGAAGAGGAACCAACTCCTATGTCACCCCGAGAATGGTGGGGGAAGAAAGTGACCATATAGTCCAAGATAGAGATTACCGTGGGGGAAGAGTTAACTGATCTAGCTTCCATGTTCGAGGAATTTGCCATCATCGATGAGCGCCAAGTCAACGCCATCTCCGATGACACCGATACAGGAAATAAGCCTATCAGTGAGATTAAGCCGAGCTCCAAGCCGATCAACAACTGGTACTCAACAAAGGGACCCGTGGTATCTGAGGAATTCCTGATCGAGAAAATGGGTTGCATTCCGCGCAAAGTTACAAAGGAAGACTTGTTAACATTCACTTTCGAGTCCGAGAGTGTTTCCGATACCCTCATCCAAGAGGATATGGAGGCAATAGCCGAGCGTGTGTTCCCTTTCTTTGCTAATGAAAATTTTGATATTTCTGAGTACCCCGAGATTGCAAACATCATAAATGATGAATTAACTAATAATGAATTTAATGAACTAGTTAATAACGATTCAAACTATGATGAAATAGACCATGAAAAAATGAAACATACTTAAATGAACTTGCTCAACAGGTCCATAGTCGTGGTGAAAATGGTCCAGGGGCTGACGAATAATTGCATGTTGTTAATCTGGGTACCGATGAGGAGCCGAAAGAAACTAAGATCAGAAGCTTCTTCAAGGGGGAAGAGAAAGACAGATTGACTGCACTACTCAGAGAGTTCGTGGATGTATTTGCATGGTCATACAAAGACATGCCGGGTTTAGATAGAAAGGTCGCCGAGCACAGGATTCCGATCAGAGATGACGCTAAGCCAACAAAGCAGAAACTCAGAAAGATCAAGCCAGAATGGTCTTTACAATTTAAAGAAGAGATAGAAAAGCTTCTCAGTGTGGGTTTCATCAAAGTTATCGAGTATCGAACATGGCTAGCAAATGTGGTGACAGTCAGAAAGGCAAACGCCAAGGTCCGTGTTTGTGTGGATTTCCGGGATTTGAACAAAGCTTCTCCGAAGGATGATTTCCCACTACCCAACATCGACATGTTAGTTGACTCCACTGCTACCTACGAGGTCCGCTCATTTATGGATGGTTTTGTCGGGTACAATCAGATTCTCATGGCCGAAGAAGATCAATACAAGACTGCTTTCACGACACCGTGGCGCACCTTTTGCTACATAGTTATGCCATTTGAGTTGAGGAACACTGGGGCTACTTATTAAAGGGCTGTAACAGACACGACATGATTCACAAGGAAATTGAGGTCTATGTGGATGACATGATCATCCATTCAAAGGGGACAAATGGTCAACACTTGATCGATCTCCGCAAGTTCTTTGGAAGACTTCAACAATACAAGATGAGGCTCAATCCCGCAAAGTGCACTTTTGGGGTTATCCAAGGAAAAGTTCTTGGCTACATGGTCACCGAGAGGGGAATTGAAGCAGATCCCTCAAAAATCAAGGAAATCATTGACATGCCTCCTCCGAAGACACAGAAAGAAATCAAAGGTTTCATGGGCAGACTTCAGTACATCAGTCGGTTTGTGCACCAACTCACTTCCATGTGTGAGCCAATCTTCAAGTTACCAAGAAGAATGTGGCTCTAGAATGGACCGACGCTTGCCAAGAAGCCTTCGATCAAGTGAAGCATTACTTAACATGCCCTCCAGTTCTGGTTCCACCACACAAAGAGAAGCCTCTCTTGCTCTACCTCACAGTGAATGATGAAGCCCTAGGGGCTATGCTAGCACAAGAGCAAAGAGACTCCACAAAGGAGAATTCCATTTATTTTGTCAGTCGTCGATTTCAAGGAGGCGAAAAGACCTACTTGTAGATACCCCGGGGAACCACTGCCTTAGGCTAGAGTGGTGAATTATCCTAGGATGTCTAGCTTGTTTTAGATTGTTTAGAGTCGCCACCTATGTTTTGAGGAACATAAGAAAAACCTATTGATAATAGCCTAAATTTGATTACGAAAACAGAGATTCTTTGTTTTGAGGTTCGGGGGTTAGATTACGAGATGGGAAGTATCGAAACACCCATCTCGCCCAACTAAAGTTGGTCTTGCTTGATCAAAATCTACATGAATGATAATGTTCTTCTTCTTCTTCTTTAAATCATAAAATGGGGGTTTGTTGTTCAAATATATGTTTAGGACATAGAATTGCTTAATCCCAATCATAGTTATCACTTAGTATCCCCCAATTTTATTAGAACCCTTATAAGGTACTCTTAGGATTCTTGGTGACCAGCACAGGTGTATTCCAACTCTTCAAACAAGGCAAACCAGCAAGAGGAAGCAAATCAGCAGACCAGTAAACTAGTTGCCGATCAACTTGATAAACAAGTTGCCGATCAACTTCATTCTCAACTTGCCGATAAAGAAAGACAGTCTGTACTGTCAGTCAGGTTACATCGTTTCACCTTAAAGTCAACCTTGCTGATTGTCCCTGTCCTTTCTTACTATTTTATCTAAAAGTAGTTTACCTGCTCTGTAATGATTGCTGCGCCGTCTGACACATAGCTACTTTTAGCTATACTCTGTCTCTACTTGCTTTTTGCAGGTAACCGGTTGAGACAAAGGGGTCTTTACCCATCAGACTTTTGCGAGCATGCGTGTACCACATATCTTCGTCATTAATGCTAAAGATACCGCATTTAATGCTCCTCAACTACCCAGCTAGATATTTAAATTGCAAGCCTTCTTCTACAAGACTCAAGACATTTACTCCTCTTATAAATAGTGGACTTGGAGCATTGAAGAAGGGTGGTGAAAATAGAGCATTGAAGAGAGTTGAATGTTTTTTAGTATTCATTTAAGACTCAAACATTCTGTGTCCATATAATTATTAGATCATTTAATAGGACATACACTTGTGCACCAACTCAAACAACATTGTTAGTATTCCCAAACTATATCATATAAGGAATACGTTGTTTAAGTTATTCACACACCCACCTGAGTGAGATAAGTTCTCTTGAACTTGCCGCTCAAATACACTTGGTCAGAATTGTTTTACGATCCATTAGAAATTTCTAGAACTTAGTATTTGTATACCGGCAAAGCCGAGCTTATAATAGACTAGAAAAATCTAATAGTACTCTTAACCCAAATCCAAGTTCTGACCAAACTTGGTAGAGGACGTAGCAGTATTTACACTGTAAACCTCTCAAAATCCTTGTGTTTCTGTTGCTTGTCTTATCATTGCCGGTTGAAATTCTATCACCGGCAGATTGCATATGTTCGTACTGATTCATTGTAATTTCCATTGACCAATCTCTTGAAACTGCATTGAACTTTTAGAAACAACTTTGTGTTTAAACTAAGCTCTGAAAATATTTTATACACTGATTTTTTGTGAGTTAAAACTAAGTCATATTTTACCCGCTGCGCTTACTGATAATAGTTTGCAAACTGATAAGTGACTTTGCATTTAAAAGTGTTTCTTTGTAAAAGTTTTAAAAAGGCTATTCACCCCCCCCCTCTAGCCTATTTTCCTACCAATTGGGCCTAACAATTGGTATCAGAGCTTGGAATTTTGAAAGAAATTTCCAAGCTTTGCAGCTTGTATTGCCGATACCATGGCAGGAAAAATCATGCAGTCATTTAATATCACTACCATACCGTTGTTAAATGTCAACGAGTTTGGTGTCTGGAAATCTCGTATCATAAAGTATATGAACTCAATCGATGATCGGTTGATGAAGGTCATAGAAGGTGGTCCAATCATTCCTTTAAAAGTCTCAACCACCTATAGACCTATTCCCCCCACTCCGCTGACACAACATGCTGATCGTGACACTGAACAAGAAACCCATGTTCAGATTGAAGAAACCTTGGTCGAGAAACCAAGAGAGGAATAGACTGAGGACGACAAACTTTCAGCTGCCCTAGATGGAAAAGCATGCCACATTATTTCTTGTGGTTTGGACGACAAGAAATATAAACTCATTGACTTGTGCTCTACGGCTCAAGAATGCTGGAACAAGCTCCTTGCATACTTTGAAGGTGATGAGCATGTAAAGGACAACAGACTCTACGATTGTATCGCTGAGTTTGAATCCTTCAAGAAACAAGATGGTGAATCACTAAGGAGTGCCTACGACAGATTCTGCGAGGTAAGTAATTTATGTGCTTCATTAGGAAAGATTTATACTATGAAAGACCTGAATATTCGTTTTCTAAGTTCTTTGGGAAATGAGTATCATACCAAGGTCACCGCTGACACTCCCCCAGGTCCCAGGATCCCCTAATAGAACCTCGAACCCGGTGGGGGTGCCTAACGAGGAACAAGAAACTTAACAAGAAACTGAATGACATTTGTTTAACAAACTGACATGATATATATATTCTAGAGTAAGGAGCTATACTAGCTCACAACACGAGTTCTAGACAAGAAAATTAAAACCAAACTTAATACATACACAGTGGAAACATGCCTAGCACATAAGCTAGCATCCAGAGTACTATACAAGATGTCCAATGACAACAAGAACTGAACAAGACTGTCTACCCCAAAATAAGGAGTTACAAACCCATAAAACATCGTCCTCACCAAATGTAAAAACACACAAGCCCCAAAATAATCACGACCTGCGAACTAAGCTCCCTGCTATGTCGAGCCTCACTGCGCACTATCCTTCCTTTGATCTAAGGAAAACAATTAAACAAGGAACGGGGTGAGATAAATCTCAGTAAGCTATTAGATGCAACTACATGACATGTTATCATGCAATTCAAGTAGATACTTAAGTAATCATATATCAAGTATCATCAAGTAACAAGTATATGAGAGGCTAAACCACTCATCAAGTAGCACATAAGGCTAAACAAGCAAGCTAATAAGGATATTGCTTCCTTCCTAATTCCTCCCAAGAATACCATTGTTGTCGTAGCTTGTATTACTTTGACAATCACGATCAATAACAGGAAACTGATTATTCAGTATGTATCAGAAGACCCGGTAACCAGTGTCATTCCCAGTATCAAGACTCACGAGTGTTCAAGACAGGAGTTTAGCATTCACTTAAGTCAGGCTTATTGCTCCAACTAAGGAAGCTATGCCCTTACTATGGCCGGTAGTAAGGGGTCAGGCGGAAATACATAGGGACCCGATTGTCACTTAAGCCCCAGCTCTTGCGACAAGCGTGAACCTATATATTTTCGAACAAGCAAGGAGAACCAGCTGGACTCACACAAGAATGTACAAGTATATATTTACTTGAACTACGGGAGATGAACTAATCCAAAAGTAGTGGACTAGCTCAACAAGGAACATGCTTCAAGTAATCAAGAAGTCACCTTTTATCAAGCAAATGTATGCAATGTTTGCACATACACAACAAGAACATGTCTCATACACGTAAGTGCTTGTTCATAGCACTTTCAAGTTCACTACCATACATATGTATTGGTGTCAAGTCAAGTACAAGATTTTATTATCTTATATTCAAGTTATAATCCAATTCTTTGGATGTTCAAGTCACGTACAAGATTTTAATGTCTTATACTTCAAGTTATATCCTAATCTTTGGACATTCAAACAAGTATAAGAGTTATACATTTACTCTTACAAAATCCCAATCCTATTCTTAGGATGTTCAAGTCTAAGACCTTATGCTAATGCCTCTAAGGTGCACAATCATTGGATTCACAACAAGTATAACACATTAGTGCTTGTTCATAGCACTTTCAAGACATAAAGAAGAGATACTACTCTTATACTTATGTTCTCATTTGAGTTCTCTAAGTATTAATGTTCAAGACTAAGTTCTAATGCCCCCAAAAGGTACAATTATACTTGTTAGGACATCTTATACTAAGGCTATATGCCTTAGGAGGGATAAGCTTTCAATTTGATTTAGATTTAAAACACTTTACTTGGAACAGGGGACCGGGCGGGCGCTCATCATGGACCGGGCGGGCGCTCATCCAAAATTCCTAAAACCCATAACTTTCTGTTGAAAAGGGCGGGCGCCTGGTGACCATGCGGGCGGGCGCCTGGTCCAAATTCCAGCAAAACCCCAATTCTTTCCCAGGCTTAGAATTGTCCGTCCCAAGCGTAGGAGTAACTTTTACTAACCATTTCAACAACTCCAAAATGCATTAACAAGCTCAAAACTAATTCATTCATTTTCTTTCATTAGTTTACCCAGTAGGTTTTACTCCCCTTGTCCCAAATTTACAAGTACCACAAAAATCATCCCAAACACGAAATTAACATTCACAAGTATCGAGAATAACATTTATGCATGTTATTACCAGTAAGGGGGAGCTAATAACTTACCTAGTCAAAATTCAAGTTGACCCAAATAAATTTTTGTTCGGCCTGGAACGCTCTATTCAACGCCACGAATATTAATCCGGGATCAGAATCAAGAACGGAGGGATAATTAAACTCGAGGAGTCGAGAATAGGGTGAAACTTTAACCCTAGGTTTAGAACAGAGAGAACGTACAGAGAATTTGGGGAGAAATACTTTCTCCAGCCCACCAAGCAAGTTGATATACTTAAAACTTTCAAAGAATTGCACTTAGGCCCCTCAAGTTTCACTTTTAACAAAAAGGCCCCTAAAGTCAAAATTTTCACAAATGACCCAAAAGTCAAAACTAGACATTTAACCACCTTAATATTCTAAAGCAGTTAAAAATTTAACCCAAGTAAAACTAACACATAATATGCCAGTTCAAGAATTTAACAAGTATGTCAAATATTTAACAAGAAATAGGATGGGTGTTACAACCGCTGTTAGAGAAGTGAGAGACTTGAACAAGACTTCTATTCAGAATCTTGTATCTAGTCTATTTCAGTATGAGAGAGAACTGCAATCTATCTCGAATGAGTTTCACACTCTCAACTGATTGTTGAACCATTTCAGGACCCAAGAGTCTAGCTTCTCCCACTTCATCCCAGCATATAGGAGATCGACACTTTCTTCCATAAAGAGCCTCATATGGAGCCATTTCAATGCTAGACTGAAAACTGTTATTATAAGCAAACTCAGCCAAAGGAAGATGAGTATTCCAACTGCCTTTGAAATCAATAACACAAGCACGTAACATATCCTCAAGAATCTGTATAAGTCTCTCAGATTGCCCATCAGATTGAGGATGAAAAACAGTACTGAAATTCAATTTAGTACCCATGGCACCCTGAAGAGCCTGCCAGAATCGAGAAGTAAAACGAGGATCTCTGTCAGATACAATACTCACAGGACCCCCATGCAGTCGGACAATCTCCTGAACATATAAAGATGCCAACTGAGACAATGAATATCCCATAGAAACAGACAAGAAGTGAGCTGATTTAGTCAACCTGTCCACTATAACCCAAACAGCATCATGGCCTCGTCTGGTACGTGGCAAACCAGTCACAAAATCCATAGTAATATGCTCCCATTTCCACTCTGGAATTTCCAATGGTTGCAACAAACCTGCTGGACGTTGATGTTCCACCTTTACTTGTTGACAAGTCAAACATTTGGACACATACTCAGCAATTTCTCTTTTCATGTTATTCCACCAGAAATGTTTCTTCAAGTCTTGGTACATTTTAGTGCTTCCAAGATGAATAGTATACTTGGCTTTGTGAGCCTCTTCAAGAACTCTCTTTTTAATCTCAGGATCAACTGGAATACAAACTCTGCCTCGAAAGGTAAGAATTCCATCACTATTAAAAGAAAAATCTGGTTGCTTTCCTTCATTCATTCCACTAATGATTTTCTGCAATTCAGAATCAGTTACCATAGCTTCTTTGATCCGTTGGAGTAAATATGAAGTAGCTTTTATATTAGCAAAGATAACTCCATGATTTGATTCATAAGGATTCCAATCACACAAGTCTTCAAACATCTTCCATTCACGAATCATCAAGCAAGAAATATAAGTCTTTCTGCTCAGTGCATCTGCCACAACATTTGCCTTTCCTGGATGATAAAGGATAGTACAATCATGATCCTTCAATTTCTCCATCCATCTACGTTGTCTCATATTAAGTTCTTTATGAGAAAACAAGTACTTCAAGCTCTTATGAAATGTAAAGACTTCAAATTTGGTTCCATACAAGTAATGTCTCCATTTATGCAAAGCAAAAATAATCGCAGCCAACTCTAAATCATGAGTAGGATAATTCTTTTCATAAGGAGATAATTTTCGAGAAGCATAAGCTATTACCTTGCCATCTTGCATCAGAACACAACCCAATCCTTCTTTAGAAGCATCAGTATAAACCATGAAATGCTCAGAACCACTAGGTAGAGCCAAGACTGGAGCTGTAGTCAAACGCCTTTTCAACTCCTGAAAACTTGCTTCACATTTATCATTCCACTCAAAAGAAATAGCTTTTCGAGTCATATTAGTCAATGGAGTAGCAATCTTGGAGAATCCCTCAATGAATCTCCGATAATAACTAGCCAAGCCCAAGAAACTACGGATCTCTGTCACTGTAGTTGGCCTCTTCCAGTTTACAACTGCTTCAACTTTGGAAGGATCTACTGCAATACCGGTAGCAGACACAACATGCCCCAAGAATGAAACCTCTTCTAACCAGAAAGCACATTTGCTGAATTTTGCAAATAATTGTTTCTCACGAAGAACTTGCAATACCACTCTGAGATGTTGTTCATGCTCAGCCCGTGATTTAGAATACACAAGGATGTCATCAATGAATACCACCACGAAACAATCAAGATATGGCTTGAAAATACAGTTCATCAAATCCATAAATACAGCTGGAGCATTTGTCAAACCGAATGGCATAACAATAAACTCATAATGCCCATACCTGGTACGGAAAGCTGTCTTTGGTATATCCTCAGATCTGATTTTCAACTGATGATAACCACTTCTCAAGTCAAGCTTCGAGTACACTACTGAACCCTGAAGCTGATCAAACAAGTCATCAATATGAGGTAACGGATATTTGTTCTTGATAGTTACCTGATTAAGATCTCTGTAATCAATACACAATCGCAGAGTCCCATCTTTCTTTCTGACAAACAGCACTGGTGCACCCCACGGTGATACACTAGGCCTGATGAAGCCCCTTTCAAGCAATTCCTCAAGCTGTGTTTTTAACTCTCTCAACTCAGCCGGAGCCATTCTATAAGGTGCTTTAGAGATTGGTGCTGTACCTGGTAATAACTCAATACAGAACTCAAGCTCTCGATCAGGTGGCATGCTATACTCCGAAGAGAACACATCTGAAAATTCAGACACAACAGGAATATCCTCCATCTTGGGAACAAATAAACTCTGATCAAGTACACATGCGAGATACCCGGCATAACCACAAGATAAAAGTTTTCTAGCTTTTAAAGCAGAAATAACATGTATAGAACATAAAGGCCTATCACCTTCAAAGGTAAAATCAGGCAAACCAGGAATAGAAAAAGTTACTACTTTTCTATAGCAATCAACAGATGCATGATGCACATATAGCCAATCCATGCCAAGAATCACGTCAAAGTCCCTTATAGGTAACACAACTAGGTCAGCAAGAAGGGCATGATCACCCACAAGAACCTCACATTTCTTGTAAACCTCAGAAGTAAACATGCAATCTCCCATAGGGGAAGATGCTTCTAGCACATAAGGCATAGAATCAGGAAGAACATGCAAATGCGACACAAAATGAGATGCCACATAAGAATGAGATGAGCCTGGATCTATCAAGACTCGCGCTCTCGTACTAGAAAGTAATATAATACCTCCTATGACCGCAGAAGACTCAGCTACACCCTGCTGATCTAAAGCAAACACTCGACCCTGAACTTTTGGTCGACCCCCACTATCTCTCTTGGAACCTGAGGCCTGTTGACTTGTACCCCCAACTTGATTTCCTCTACTTTTAAGACAATTCTTAGCAAAGTGCCCAGTTTCACCACACACTAAACACTTTCCTTGCTTTAGCCAACACTTGTCTTCAGAATGGCCTTCTTTCGAACAAAAACCACATACTCTCCTGGGACCTTGGACTGTTGTCCTCGAACCAGTTGATACACTACCTTTGCTTTCAGTTGGCTGTCGGAATCGACGATCTTGGCGGCCAGATTAACCACCATTAAAACCAGATCCCTGAGTTTTCTCTGATATACGACCAGTCATGGTTGTTCCCAACTTCACCTTGTGTTCTTCGATATCATTTTCAATAGTATAAGCCTTCTCCACTGCTTGATGATAACTAGTGAGCTGTAGAGAAAGAAGTTGCTTCCTATACTCAGTCCTTAACCCTTTAACAAACCTCTGTGCCTTCTTGGCTTCGTTTGGAACTAAGTGATCACAATACATCGCCAATTCTGTGAACTTGGTTGAGTATTGCCCCACTGTCAGACTTCCCTGCTCCAGATTAAGAAATTCCATTTCCTTCCTGTCTTGGACCACTGTTGGAATAAACTGTGACTTGAATGCTTTAAGAAAATTCTCCCATGTCTGTGGTACACCTACTAGTTCCCAGCTTTTACTCAACACTTGCCACCAATGTTCAGCGGCTTTCTAAAGTTTAAAGGTTGCAAAGGTTACCTTATCACCACCTGCACATCTCAAGGCTGTAAAGATCTTTTCAATACTTTCAATCCACTCCTCTGCCTTCTTGGCATCAAATTCCCATCAAAACTACGAGGTTTCAACTTCAAGAACCTTGTAAGACGATTAGGATAATCCCAGTCTACATTATCAACCATCTCTTCTTGAGGAGTTATAGATCTCAGCTGATTACTGCCACTTGTACCTTCAGAACTCATTGTACCTGTAGGTAAACACTCAGCGTTATTAATAACACCCCAAGACTCACCCATACCTAGGCCATAGACCCTATCCAGACTTAGAGCAAACCAAGGTAGCTAAACAGGGTAGCTAAACCAGGGTAGCTCTGATACCAACCTGACACGCCCCCAGGTCCCGGGATCCCCTAATAGAACCTCGAACCCGGTGGGGGTGCCTAACGAGGAACAAGAAACTTAACAAGAAACTGAATGACATTTGTTTAACAAACTGTCATGATATATATATTCTAGAGTAAGGAGCTATACTAGCTCACAACACGAGTTCTAGACAAGAAAATTAAAACCAAACTTAATACATACACAGCGGAAACATGCCTAGCACATAAGCTGGCATCCAGAGTACTATACAAGATGTCCAATGACAACAAGAACTGAACAAGAATGTCTACCCAAAAATAAGGAGTTACAAACCCATAAAACATCGTCCTCACCTAATGTAAAAAGACACAAGCCCCAAAATAATCACGACCTGCGAACTAAGCTCCCTTCTATGTCGAGCCTCACTGCGCACTATCCTTCCTTTGATCTAAGGAAAACAATTAAACAAGGAACGGGGTGAGATAAATCTCAGTAAGCTATTAGATGCAACTACATGACATGTTATCATGCAATTCAAGTAGATACTTAAGTAATCATATATCAAGTATCATCAAGTAACAAGTATATGAGAGGCTAAACCACTCATCAAGTAGCACATAAGGCTAAACAAGCAAGCTAATAAGGATATTGCTTCCTTCCTTATTCCTCCCAAGAATACCATTGTTGTCGTAGCTTGTATTACTTTGACAATCACGATCAATAACAGGAAACTGATTATTCAGTATGTATCAGAAGACCCGGTAACCAGTGTCATTCCCAGTATCAAGACTCACGAGTGTTCAAGACAGGAGTTTAGCATTCACTTAAGTCAGGCTTATTGCTCCAACTAAGGAAGCTATGCCCTTACTATGGCCGGTAGTAAGGGGTCAGGCGGAAATACATAGGGACCCGATTGTCACTTAAGCCCCAGCTCTCGCGACAAGCGTGAACCCATATATTTTCGAACAAGCAAGGAGAACCAGCTGGACTCACACAAGAATGTACAAGTATATATTTACTTGAACTACGGGAGATGAACTAATCCAAAAGTAGTGGACTAGCTCAACAAGGAACATGCTTCAAGTAATCAAGAAGTCACCTTTTATCAAGCAAATGTATGCAATGTTTGCACATACACAACAAGAACATGTCTCATACACGTAAGTGCTTGTTCATAGCACTTTCAAGTTCACTACCATACATATGTATTGGTGTCAAGTCAAGTACAAGATTTTATTATCTTATATTCAAGTTATAATCCAATTCTTTGGATGTTCAAGTCACGTACAAGATTTTAATGTCTTATACTTCAAGTTATATCCTAATCTTTGGACATTCAAACAAGTATAAGAGTTATACATTTACTCTTACAAAATCCCAATCCTATTCTTAGGATGTTCAAGTCTAAGACCTTATGCTAATGCCTCTAAGGTGCACAATCATTGGATTCACAACAAGTATAACACATTAGTGCTTGTTCATAGCACTTTCAAGACATAAAGAAGAGATACTACTCTTATACTTATGTTCTCATTTGAGTTCTCTAAGTATTAATGTTCAAGACTAAGTTCTAATGCCCCCAAAAGGTACAATTATACTTGTTAGGACATCTTATACTAAGGCTATATGCCTTAGGAGGGATAAGCTTTCAATTTGATTTAGATTTAAAACACTTTACTTGGACCAGGGGACCGGGCGGGCGCTCATCATGGACCGGGCGGGCGCTCATCCAAAATTCCTAAAACCCATAACTTTCTGTTGAAAAGGGCGGGCGCCTGGTGACCATGCGGGCGGGCGCCTGGTCCAAATTCCAGCAAAACCCCAATTCTTTCCCAGGCTTAGAATTGTCCGTCCCAAGCGTAGGAGTAACTTTTACTAACCATTTCAACAACTCCAAAATGCATTAACAAGCTCAAAACTAATTCATTCATTTTCTTTCATTAGTTTACCCAGTAGGTTTTACTCCCCTTGTCCCAAATTTACAAGTACCACAAAAATCATCCCAAACACGAAATTAACATTCACAAGTATCGAGAATAACATTTATGCATGTTATTACAAGTAAGGGGGAGCTAATAACTTACCTAGTCAAAATTCAAGTTGACCCGAATAAATTTTTGTTCGGCCTGGAACGCTCTATTCAACGCCATGAATATTAATCCGGGATCAGAATCAAGAACGGATGGATAATTAAACTCGAGGAGTCGAGAATAGGGTGAAACTTTAACCCTAGGTTTAGAACAGAGAGAACGTACAGAGAATTTGGGGAGAAATACTTTCTCCAGCCCACCAAGCAAGTTGATATACTTAAAACTTTCAAAGAATTGCACTTAGGCCCCTCAAGTTTCACTTTTAACAAAAAGGCCCCTAAAGTCAAAATTTTCACAAATGACCCAAAAGTCAAAACTAGACATTTAACCACCTTAATATTCTAAAGCAGTTAAAAATTTAACCCAAGTAAAACTAACACATAATATGCCAGTTCAAGAATTTAACAAGTATGTCAAATATTTAACAAGAATTCAAACAAATTCCCTCCTATAGATCCCCATCCTATACCCTGCAGCTCCAAAACCCCTGCAACTACCTCAGAACAGCCTATGGAAGAAGACGAATTTGCCGCCTTCGCTAGGAACTACAAAAGGTTTAAGGACTTCAAAAGGATGCAGAAAGGAAACTACCAGCAACCAAAATCATTCACACCAACTTTTCAAAAACCCCTGCAAATATTTATTCATCCAACTTTACTTAAAAAGCATTTTTATTCCTAACTGGATGGAAAAGATTTCTCTTCTTTTTCGCAACTATTCTACATCCTGGATCAGTGGAGGCCATCACTACGCCTATAGACCCCTCGTTTTTCACCTGCCTTGCACACTACCAAGGATGGACTGTCCCGGGCGAGGGTCCCATAGGGCAAGCGGCTTCCACCGACCGAAATAAACGACCCTAGGGTCTAGTGCATCACAAGGTTCCCAAGATTAAGCCCCGGTTAAGATCAAGATTCATCTTAGGGACAGGGACTTTCCGGCATAACCTCATCTTTGATGAGGGCTCTCGAATCTTATCCATGAGCTTAAGGGTGATTAGTATGAACCATTCATTAGGGCTTGATAACACAGTGTCACCCTATCCATAACACATGACTTAGGTTAATTATAGCCAATATTAACGCATAAGTCAAGGACCGGGTCAAAGTTGACCATGGTCACACTTGCTTTCATAAGGAGTCATGACTCGGGCATCAACTTAGCCATGATTAGGTTTAGACACGTATTAGGGATGTGGTAACCTGAGCTAGACCAAAAACCAACCAAAGTCTCGGTATTTGTGTGTCACGGATAAGTGTGGTTGACTCGGCTCGGAAGGGGAGGTGGAATGGACCCGTGCGCGCTAGAAGGGCACAAGAGCACCAATCAAGCTGCATCGTGGCATCCATCCTGGGTTTAAAGGGCATTTGGAATGTGCAAGGTCAAGTGCGCGTAGTGTGAAGCCATTCTATGTTCTTTTTTGAGTTAAAATAGAAATTTTTTGGTACGTTTTAGCATTATGAACAAGTATGGACAAGCATGAACAAACATGGACAAATATGAACAAATATGAACAAGAAAGTAAGCAAGGCTACTTAACAAGTAAGGATCACAATTTATACATGGAAGGTTTGTGCGCAACCAAAGGTGTCGCGACCCCGAACCCCGCGGGCCCGAGACCGCGATCTGGACGTCGACTTAAAACCAAAACTATGAAATACCGAAGTTAAAAATTCCATTTGATACCAAAAGGTGATGATCCAAAGTTTTACAAATCCAAGTTTGATAAAAACCAAATACAACTATCATAAACTTCCACAAGTTTATGCCCAGCAAAATACAAATATACAATTCTTAATGACGTCATTTTTTTTTGGTACAACTATCCCAAAAAGGTTACACATTTATATAATGTAAACCAACCTATACAACTTTCCCCAAAAGAATGTATCCACACTCGACGTCCTCTTTCTCGTGATCAGCGAGACTAATCCTTAGCACCTGTGGGGGGTTAAGGAAAAACAAAGATAAAAGAAAGGGGGTGAGATAAATCTCAATAAGTTACTAATGCAACTACATGACATGCTATGATACAAGAAGCAATAAGCAATAATAAATATCACATAGCACATAGCATTTATCACATAACAGATAGCAGCGAAAATAAACACGTAACAAAGGATATAGCCAAGGTTTTCCAAACCGATACATCCAAATAAAGGATCGCTGCGCAGCTTCAATGATCAACCAATCAACATCTTCATAATAGCATGAAAGCCGAAGAGAAACCCCCGGTACCGGAACCAATAACCATAAGAGTGTCACAAAGGACAAGAGCCATGACACAAAGTCATGCCCGGTAGCTAGATACATTCCCAAAGGAAGCTAACTTATCCTTTCCAAGGACAATCTAGAAAAGGGGTATAGAAGGGGGCAAAACAATGGTCAACATTATAATGGACCTTGCTTTGCCATTATAATCTTTCCCATCGCCCGATGCAACAAATATGCCAGCTGGGCTTCCAAATAAATGCTAAGCAATAATAAATTAGCATGAATAAACATCTTACGATTCCAAAGTAGGGAATCACACCAAGGAGTCACCAAGAAAGTGAAATGAACCAACAACACACAATTAAAGTGTTCCAACAATCTCAATTAACACTTAATTAATTTCCAACACAAACTTAATCACAAAGGACCCAATTCTATCACTAGAGTGTACTACAATGTTCACTAAGGTCAACTAGAAGGACACCCAAGACTTAGACCAAAACGCATTCTTCAATCACACAAAATAACAAATGAAAACTTTCAGATGTTCTGTGCGGCCGCCCAATCGGGTCTATGCGGTCGCCCAAAAAGCCCTCAAACAAGAACAAAACCTTTCAGATAGATGCGCGGTCGCCCAACCAATTTTGGGCGGTCGCCCAACCCTCTGGCCTGCCGGAAATCGGGAATAACAAACTGGGTTCTTCCATTTTCATACCAAAACACAATTCAACAAAAAATCCAACCTTCCAACTAGTTTACTAATGTACCAAAACAACTTATAAGTCCAAAAAGACTCATATAACAACCAAAATCAAGAATCAAACCCAACATTCATAAAATCACCATTTTTGACCAAAACTCAAATAAATTCCAAATAAATTCTAAACTCAACCAAACTTCAAATATAACACATCAAACATTATAAAAACATGATATGAACATTTTAGCATCAAAATGGGGAAAAAGTAACTTACTTGAAAATTCTCAAAGATGACGGAATTCAATTCTTTCTGGTTCTACGCGATCCTATCGACGATCTAAACACATTTCGAGTTTTAAGAAATGAAAGATTATGAGAGGAAGAGGAAGTAAATGAAGAGAGAAGAGAGAAAGAAATGTTTACCTTTTTTCTTTTTGAGAGAGGGAGAAATGGGCTGGGAAAGGGGTGGAGTGTGAGGATGAGGGAGGTGAGGGAAGGAGTAGGGAGGGAGTAGGGGAAATTATTCAAAATGTTACACTCGGGCCCCTTCCCCAACTACTAACACAATACTACACTCCCAACTAACAATTAAGACCCAACAATACTACACTAACCCAAATAACCCAAATAAAATGCTTAAGCATAAATATTATAACACATAAAATGCACACATAATTATTTAAATAAATAATAATTTAAATAAATAAACAAGCAAATAAATAAATAATAATTATTTATTACTAATAAAATAGAGCTTAGATTTCGGGTCGTGACATTCACTCCCCCTTAAAGAAAATTCGACCCGAATTTTAACGAGACTCACCTTAAACAAAAAGCCACGGAAATTTCCTCTCGATCTCATCACGAAGCTCCCACGTCGACTCCTCGATATTATGATTCCTCCAAAGAACTCTAACCAATGAAATGCTTTTGCTCCTCAACTCTTGAACTTTAGAATCTAAGATCCGAACCGGTCGTTCCTCATAAGTCATATCCGGCTTGATATCCTCCGGTACCCTCGGTAACACGTGAGATGGATCATGAACATACTTCCGAAGCATAGAAACGTGAAAAACATTATGCAACCGGTCCAAAGATGGCGGTAACGTAAGTCGATACGCTAGAAGTCCAACCTTTCCCAAATCTCAAACGGGCCAATAAACCTCGGAGCCAATTTGCCTTTCTTCCCAAACCTACGAATACCCACCTTTGGAGATACTTTCAAGAACACCAAATCACCTGTCTGAAAACTAAGATCTCGCCTTCGGGTATCTGCGTAGCTCTTATGTCGACTCTGAGCTGTCTTCAATCTATCCCGGATAACTCTAACTTTCTCAACCGAATCCCGAAGCAAATCAATACCCACGATCTTCGCTTCACCAACCTCATCCCAACAAAATAGGCGATCTACACTTTCTTCCATACAAGGCCTCATACGGTGCCATCTCGATACTAGCCTGATAACTGTTGTTGTAAGGAGAACTCACTAACGGTAGGTGCGAATCCCAAGAATCAGAGAAGTCTATCGCACATGCTCGCAACATATCCTCCAAATCTGAATGGTCCTCTCGGATTGATCGTCGGTCTGTGGATGAAAAGCTGTGCTTGTAGACACCCCGCCTTGGACCTCTCACCCCGATTGCATACAAAGTATTTTTATTTAACTTATTTTCATTAATTTCTGTTACTTCGGTTAAGTTCCTAACTGATTCCGTTAGTTTTGGACTAAACTGCATAACAGAGTTAACTTTTAGTGTCATTCTGTCATTTTTCACCCGCGGGCGCTTCCGGCACTGCCAGTGTGCCCCGCGCGCGTCCCGCCCAAAAGCCGGACCCGCGCGCTTCCCACTTTGGCAGTAACGGATTGCACCTTATTTCCCTCCCTTTTCTTATTTACAAACATCTTTTCTTGATCACAAAAAACCATCTTTTTACATCCACATTCATCCCCCTTTTCTCATTAACTCCCAATCCTAAATTCTAAGCCTTTTCCCAAAAACTAATATTTCTTTCATTTATTATTTGATTTCTTTTATTTCTTTTATTTTTCTTTTATTCATTTATCTTATTTGTGATTGGCTCATTTCATTTCACATGGATGACCAATTTCCCTCCATCATTTCCTCTCTTTTTTACCTATAAAAACCATCATCTCTTACCTTGGAAAAGGACTCCAACCTTGATTCACCAACTACATTATACACAAATTCTCCCAACAAGAGTTCTTAGTAACAAGACTCTACACAAATTGTTCTACAACAATTTCATTACAATAACAACACTTTCAAGTCAAGGTTCCAAGTCCTCTTTCTCAAGGTACAACTCCATTTCTTCCTTTGTTTCTTCTTCTTGATGTATGCAATCCCCATTAATGGGACATGACCAACATGACTACTTCACATATTGAAGTTAGTTAAGGTTATCTCCCTACATTTTAATCTTAACTTTAATTCACCATGTTAATTTCTCTTCATCTCTTAATGTAATTCTTTAACATTACTTGTTACATGTAATCTTTATCATTAAATAAATAAAACAATTCTATTTTATTTCCCCTTTATTTCCTCTTTTCTTCTCATCACAATTGTTAGCACATTTCTATTTAATTAATTGAAGGACATGTAAATATTAGAACACCAATAGTAGCAAGACCCGCGTAAGCGGGGCGGAGTGGGTGTTTAAGTACTTCCCACTCCGTCACCTAACCCCGAACCCTTCTCTCCCGAATCTCTGGTTTTGTACATAAATTAGGCTATTTCTAGGTTTTTCTTATGTTCCTTTAAAAACATAGGTGGCGACTCTAAACAATCTAAAACAAGTTAGACATCCTAGGATAATTCACCGCTCTAGCCAAGCCGTGGTTCCCCGGGGTATCTACAGTGGCGACTCTGCTGTGGACGATAGAGGGTTAAACTTGCGTTTTCATTTTTGGTGTTCTTTTATTCTGTTTTCTGGGCATTCTGGTAAAAAGGGTAGGAAGCGCGCGCCTCCGGCCTTCTTGGCCTAAATCGCGCGCGTCCGACCCTTATTACCAGAATCGCCCGCCTCCTTCTTGTCCTTCAATTCCATGTTTCCGTGCTAACAAATCCTGCAGGGAAAGTTTTCTTAATTAAGGGTCAAGGCAATCCCTTGAACCCACTGATTTGCAGGTTCTCACCCAGAAGCGGGCGCCTCTGCCCTGCTTCCTCTCACGCGCGCGCCTTCCGCATAGGCAACACAATGCGCGCGCTTCTGGGCGAATTCCCGGAACAGAACAGTGCACAGACACAAAACAGAATGACAGTGTGTGGGCACCGGGCCTGCATACAATCTTTTACTTTCTGTTTATTTTTATCGGTCACACGGGTGATTCGAAAGTTGTAATTATGTGTTTATTTGTTTTTTTTATTTATTTCTTTTGAAAAAAAAAAAAATGTTTTGTCACATGTTAGACCTCACACTACATACACATATTCTTATCAACTGCTCATTATCGAGTCGCACAAGTCCAACCCCAAACCCGTCGAGGCCCGTCCTAGGAAGTTTCAAGCTCCACCCGACCTTGGCTCTTTCGAAGCGGTAAAACTCAGCCCGTGGCGTAGTTCATGACTACATGCCGGGGGTGACCTTTGAGCCTCATATTCAAGCCGAGCACAAGCCACACAATTCTAGTCTAGGGTCTAACACTCTGTGACTCAAGTCGGTTTTTCATGTACCGAGATTTCCCTAAACTAATGTCTTCAAATCATACATGCCAACTTGTTGCAATGGACGAAATAAAACTCCGTCCCCAAAAGTGGCTATCTTGGACGAAAATAAAAAAATCCGTCCCCGCATGTATGATTTACTACATTAATTTAGTTTAATCCCGTCACATGTAGGTATCACAAGCGTGGTGGAATCCGATGAGTATATGGGACCGCGAGAAGGTCTATATACTAGTGTGACGATTCCATTATTTTTCTAGAAATCCCAAAAAGGACCACGTCCTTCCGACTTTGTAAATAAAAAAACAAAAACAAAAAAGAGTCATTTTCTTTATATGGTTGAGTCTTTTTTGTGTTTGTGGGTTAAATTTATTTTACTCAAAAGGTGTTTGTGGGGCCAACCTAAGATCAACCGTGTTCTTCCAATAGGTCCAATGGCTTCCAACGGAAACAACAACAACGATGGAAATGATTTCGTGTCCAACGAAGGGTTACTCAACATAATGAAATCAGTGGGGAACAAATGGATAGGATTGTCGAGGATGCCCGCCGTAAAGACAATTTGTGGCAAGCCCGTTTCGATATCGACAAGAGGATTCACAAAGAAGAGGTTTCCGAACTCAAGGCCCGTCTTGATTATGAGAGAAGAATTCACAAGGAAAAGGTTTACGAACTCAAAGCCCGTTTGCAAGAGCTCACCGACAGCAAAGCAAAGTTCAATGATAAAGCATGCTCAAGTGGCCCGACCCTCAAAAGCTACAAAGGTACCACCAACAACCGAGTTTTCACTCCTCTCCAAGGAGTAACCCAAGCCGAGGCATTTGAAATTTTGGTGGCAAGAGGGAAGATCAAGCCTTTGGAGGGGTACAAGCCGAAGGCGATACTGAAAAATCATGCTCATGTGTGAATGGTGCGGCTACCACAAGCATAGTGGCCACACTACCAAAGGGTGCTTCCTTCTCCGAAACATCATCCAAGATTTGTTCGACGACGGCGAATTTACTGTGGGTGAAGAGCAACCGCTAGAGAATGGCAACATGCAAGAACCCATCAAGGAAAAAGCTTGGGGCTTCAACAAAGAGGACGACGACAACAATCTCCATTTCTCTTTCTCTACCTACTAGTAGGAATAAAAAAAAAGAGTCAAAAGTTCTCTTTTGTGCATTAATGTTTTCTCTCGTCCCATGTTAAGTGTCGAGTCTTCTCATTAAATAAAAGTCGTTCTCATCCTCATACACTCTTCCAAGTTGTTCAATCTAATTCTTGGCAAAATGATGAAAAGATGTCTAAACAAGTTTTAGAACAAGGCCATCACTTGAACGCCTAGGGGCTAAACATCGACGCCAACATCAACGACGAAGCCAAGACAAACAAGGTGGTGGAGCAACAATCATGAAGAAGTCAAGCAAAGTTTTCAAAGGGGGATTAAAAAAAAAAAAAAAAGCTCGCTAGGTTGAAATCATCAAATCAACCTAGGCAAAAGTTAGAGCACAAAAAAAAAAAAAAAAATCCCCCCCAATCAAAGAAGTTCACATCAAGATCAACATCATTCCATCCACCAAAGGAGGACGAAGCTACACGACGAAGCAACAATTCCATCCAGAAGAATGGAGAATCCACAAGAACTACGGCGACCTGAGCCTCTACACTGGAGGAACGTAGGCAACCTGCGGGTCCGGTCTCATGCAAGAAAGAAGATATGTTTAGCCCTAGCGCGTTATGGTGATCGGCCTTCATCTCGAACTTGTCAAGACATCTTTGTACGATTCATTTGCCAATGAATTAATCACCAAAAAGATTGAACAACTTTCTTAGATTTGGAATCATTTCGCGCTCCTTGTCGAGTCTAGGGACTTCTATTCTTTCTGCGTACTCCCAATTTCTTGCAATCAAATTGGGGCTTTCCTTCTCTTCTCTCTTAATGACTTACTTGCCTTCGTGAGTCATTCAATTCAATAAAAAAAAATACATGTCAATACTAGGGACACTTCCCTAGTCGAGTCAATGTCACTCATCTTTAGTGACAAAAGGTTTTCACCGCAAAATCACATGTCTCTCATCCTCAGCTAGAGTCAATGCACACTTCCTCATTAATCGAGTAAAAAATGAAGACGCAAAAGAGATGCCCGCTAGATTGAAAACCCGAAAGGGCGGTCTAGGCAAAAAACATGGTGCGTCATAAAAAAAAATGAGAGAGTGAGAGAGAGAAGGGAAAGAGAAATGGAGATCTCCGGCCTCTAAGGAAGACAACTGCACAAGCTCTACATTGGATCTCCTCAAATAAATTCCCCACCGAGTCAACTTTGGGATTGGAAAAATCTCGACAAGATATGGCACCATCAAAGGTTGTCTTGGGTTATTGGTATCATTCTCCAGCAATGTGCATTCTTGGGTTCATGAAAAGAAGGCCCGTGGTAACCAAGACCCATCCGAGAACGAGCCCATCACAAAAGGGCACGAGGTTGCACAAATAATCTCTAGCTAGTCAATTGGCTTGGGAAACAAATAGCAACAACATGTGTCTCAGTTTTCAAGGCTTCTTCAAGTATGTGCTTCTAAAGTACGCCGAAAGGCTCCCGAGAAATGGAGTAGCTCTTGCCATATCCTCTCATGTTTATTCCCTCACACGAGGACGAGTCACTCTTGCTTTGCTCAACAAATGGTGACGCCCTAGGGGCCATGTGACTCAAGAACAAGGGCTTATTTTGCTTCATTTAACAATCAATACGCCCTAGGGACTATGCTCGAGAAAGATGTGTGAGACTATCCCCAAGGTCTCTCAAAAGGGATGTCAAAAAGCCCTCTTGTCATGTGTGCCCGTGCTCGTTCCCCCAATCACGGATGGAACTTTCTCGCAATCAATGATGGCACTCTAGGGGCTACGGTCAAGTCTTAAAGGCTCCCTCGGCAAAGAGCAATTAACTCCCCAGCAGTATCCCCAGCCAAGTCATGTGCAACATTGGAAGCTTCCTCAATTCGGCACCGAAGGTCTCAACGGGCTTCGCAATCTACAATCTTTTGGGCTACGGCATTACAATAATTCAAGCAAAGGGCGATATTGGGGCTTCGTGACCGACAGTCTTTTGGGCAACAATACTCGAGCAACGCAATTGGGAGTAGTCTCCATGAAAGGGATCAAGCTTCAAAGGGTCTCTCAACACTTCAAGTCAAAGGCCTCTTGGTTTTAAATGAAGACTCCTATGTTATGAATGAAGTTGATGATTTTTGTTAGAACTCACAGCGAGATTTTGAAGGAAGTCTTAGAGAAAAGGAAAAAAGATTCAATATGCTAAACTCAAATCAAACAAGGTTATAGCGGGAAATGCCACGGCCAATCCCAATGTTTCTGCAATTTAGCACCCCCTTCTCCAAGATCAAAGCGCAAGGTGCAGCCTCAGATAAAGTTGGGCCACAACACTAGTTGCATCCGAAGATCCGTCATTAGTTCAATTCAAGACTCAAGTCAAGTGCAAGCAAGCATACTCATTTGAGACTTTATCACGCCAAGACCTTATCCTCCGTGACCTCTACGGCACCGCAAGACATTACTGCATCCTTTGACATATGCCCTCAGCCTTGGGGGTATCGACACAATGAGGCCATTCATCTCCCTAGTAAGAGCAAGAAGGAGATCTCTATCAAGAATTCTACCAAACGGTACATCCGCTCTCAATGCCGAGCCAATCACGAGATAATTTGGGGCTTTACAATGAAAGGTCTTCACATCCCGCCATCTACAAGACCAGGACACTTGGGGCTTTGAAATCTCTCGAAGCTTGCCATCAACGTCCTCCTCTTGGGGCTTGCTCACTACAACAACAAAGGGCGATTTACTCGAATGGGCCAAAAGCTGATTTATCTTGGAGCTATGCAAGTCCCTCAAAATTTGGCATCAAAGGCATTCTAGGGGCTTTACAATCAGCAACCCCTCATCTCGGCATCAAAAGCCTTTGAAGCCCCATAATCGACAAATCTCTTGGGGCTAGACATCAATCTTCGTTGGGCATACCGGCGACAACAGAATTCAAGCGAGGCAATCCGGACTTCGACTGAACATAACTTGATGTTGGGTTGGCTTCACAAGCACACAATGGTTAAAATGGTTCACCCACGAACTAAAAAAAAAAAAATCTTTTCCTCACATGTGTGCATATTCTTTCCTTTCTAATCTAAAAAAAAAAAAAAAGATTTTTCTTTTTCTTTCTCCTTCTATGTGCAAAAGTATGTGCTTTACTTTGCTTTGCTCCTAGCTTCTCCTCCAGCATTCTCCATCATCCTTGAACTACGCTGGTCTGATTCCCTTCAAGGGATACGTAGGCAGCCTTTGGCAAGACCAACCCATCATCCAGAGTACCATCTCGCCAACCCATCATCAAGAGCGTTCTCTCATCAACATCCAAAGAATGGACATTCTCCATCAAAGCATCCTCCGCGGACATCAGAAATCCATCTCCACTCAAGCGGCAATGGTAAGCGAATGTATGAATACATCCAATGCTTTCCTCAAAATCACACCGCACACAAGATCACTCTCTACATTCTTACTTCTCTCTCATTGCAAGAGTGTTCCAAAATCCCATCACACCACGAGCACAATTTCTCTCTCTTCATTTCACACTTCATGCATCTTCTTGCAAGAACACATATACCTGTCAAGCACACACATAACAGGTACCACCACGATGTCAACAGCATCCGCTACTCAAGGCACTTCATCCCCACCAGAAAGTGGTCAACCGTGCCCACACCCCACAAAGTCAACAACATAAGCTCCCATGAGCTCCAAGTCGGCAATTCGGTCTATATCGAGACAAGCTCCCATGAGCTCCAAGTCGGCAACTCGGTCCATATCGAGACAAGCTCCCATGAGCTCCAAGTCGGCAACTCGGTCCATATCGAGACAAGCTCCCATGAGCTCCAAGTCGGCAACTCGGTCCATATCGAGACAAGCTCCCATGAGCTCCAAGTCGGCCACTCGGTCCATATCGAGACAAGCTCCCATGAGCTCCAAGTCGGCAACTCGGTCCATATCGAGACAAGCTCCCATGAGCTTCAAGTCGGCAACTCGGTCCATATCGAGACAAGATCCCATGAGCCCCAACTCAACAACTCGTTCCTTATCAAGACAAGCTCCCATGAGCTCCAATACAACACTCCAGCAAAAGACGCTCACACAGGGAGCGCACCCCTATCTCTAGCAATTTCAAATTACTGCTTTCATCGAGTCTTTGCTTTCTTTTCTTTCTTTTTCTTTGTCGATGTCCTCGGCGGGTGTTTTTACTTTCGTCGACGCGTTTTGCTTTGCAATCCACGTCGCCGAGGGGCTCTGTAGACACCCCGCCTTGGACCTCTCACCCCGATTGCATACAAAGTATTTTATTTAACTTATTTTCATTAATTTCTGTTACTTCGGTTAAGTTCCTAACTGATTCCGTTAGTTTTGGACTAAACTGCATAACAGAGTTAACTTTTAGTGTCATTCTGTCATTTTTCACCCGCGGGCGCTTCCGGCACTGCCAGTGAGCCGCGCGCGCGCGTCCCGCCCCAAAAGCCGGACCCGCGCGCTTCCCACTTTGGCAGTAACGGATTGCACCTTATTTCCCTCCCTTTTCTTATTTACAAACATCTTTTCTTGATCACAATAAACCATCTTTTTACATCCACATTCATCCCCCCTTTTCTCATTAACTCCCAATCCCAAATTCTAAGCCTTTTCCCAAAAACTAATATTTCTTTCATTTATTATTTGATTTCTTTTATTTCTTTTATTTTTCTTTTATTCATTTATCTTATTTGTGATTGGCTCATTCCATTTCACATGGATGACCAATTTCCCTCCATCATTTCCCTCTCTTTTTTACCTATAAAAACCATCATCTCTTACCTTGGAAAAGGACTCCAACCTTGATTCACCAACTACATTATACACAAATTCTCCCAACAAGAGTTCTTAGTAACAAGACTCTACACAAATTGTTCTACAACAATTTCATTACAACAACAACACTTTCAAGTCAAGGTTCCAAGTCCTCTTTCTCAAGGTAGAACTCCATTTTCTTCCTTTGTTTTCTTCTTCTTGATGTATGCAATCCCCATTAATGGGACATGACCAACATGACTACTTCACATATTGAAGTTAGTTAAGGTTATATCCCTACATTTTAATCTTAACTTTAATTCACCATGTTAATTTCTCTTCATCTCTTAATGTAATCTTTAACATTACTTGTTACATGTAATCTTTATCATTAAATAAATAAAACAATTCTATTTTATTTCCCCTTTATTTCCTCTTTTCTTCTCATCACAATTGTTAGCACATTTCTATTTAATTAATTGAAGGACATGTAAATATTAGAACACCAATAGTAGCAAGACCCGCGTAAGCGGGGCGGAGTGGGTGTTTAAGTACTTCCCACTCCGTCACCTAACCCCCGAACCCTTCTCTCCCGAATCTCTGGTTTTGTACATAAATTAGGCTATTTCTAGGTTTTTCTTATGTTCCTTTAAAAACATAGGTGGCGACTCTAAACAATCTAAAACAAGTTAGACATCCTAGGATAATTCACCGCTCTAGCCAAGCCGTGGTTCCCCGGGGTATCTACAGTGCTGAATCGCAAATCTGTACCCAAAGCTTCCTGAAACGCCTTCCAGAATCTAGAAGTAAACCTCGGGTCTCGATCTGACACAATGCTAACCGGAACCCCATGCAATCTAACAATCTCATCAATATAAAGGGTCGCAAGCTTCTCCATCGAATATCTGATGTCAATAGGCAAGAAATGGGCACTCTTGGTCAATCTATCCACTATTACCCAAACACTGTCATACTTCCTACGGGTACGAGGTAGTCCCGTAATGAAATCCATAGTCGCATGCTCCCATTTCCACTCGGGAATCTCTAACGGCTGAAGTAATCCCGCGGGTCTCTGATGCTCGGCTTTGACCTGCTGACAAGTTAGACACTTCGAAACATACTCCGCTATTTCCCTTTTCATATTAATCCACCAAAATTGTTGCTTCAAATCCTGATACATCTTCGTACTACCCGGATGAATAGTATACCTCGATTTGTGACCCTCATCAAGAACTCTCTATTTAATTCCATCAACATCCGGAACACACAATCTTCCACGGAAAGTCAACACTCCCACCGAGCTAACAGAAAAATCCTCAAAGTTCTTCTCTTTTAGTTTACCCATTATCTTCACCAACTCGGGATCTTCTTTCTGAGCTTCCTTTATCCTCTGAATTAGGGTCGGAGATACCCTAATATTCGCAAAAATAGCCCCATGTCTCGATTCACGAGGAGACCAATCCCGAACATCCTCAAGCATTTTCCATTCACGGACCATCATCGAAGCCACATAAGATTTCCTACTAATCGCATCGGCTACCACATTCGCCTTCCCCGGATGATAAGAAATCATACAGTCATAATCCTTCAACAATTCCATCCATCGGCGCTGTCTATTATTCAACTCTTTCTGGAGAAAAGGTACTTCAAATTCTTGTGATCGGTAAAAATTTCAAACTTCGTCCCATAAAGGTAGTGCTTCCATTTGTGCAACGCAAAGACTATCGCCGCCAACTCCATATCATGAGTCGGGTAATTCTGCTCACTCGGGGTCAACTTCCTCGAAGCATACGCAATTACTTCCCATTCTGCATCAACACACAACCCAAACCCTCTTTCGAAGCGTCACTGAAAATCACTAGGCCATCGCTCCCATTAGGCAAAGTCAAGATCGGTGCGGTAGTCAACTCTTCTTCAATTCCTCGAAACTCTTGTCACATTTCTCGGTCCACAAAACGGGACATTCTTCCGGGTTAACTGAGTCATCGGAGTAGCGATCCTCGAAAACCCCTCAATAAATCTTCGGTAATACCCGGCTAAACCAAGAAAGCTTCTAATCTCTGTCACTGATTCGGGTCTCTTCCAATCCTGGTGTGATTTCTACAAGGAATAGGATCAGAATTACCTTGTAGCCGAGGATCGTTCTAAGGAAAGTCGTTCGTAGGTGTAAAACCGCACCCCCTACCTAAGAAGATAGGATACTTGGTTTAGAAGCGCCACAACCAATACATCCAAGTTGGTTGATAAGCTTGGAAGACGCCACAAGTATAGAAAATTAAACTTGATAAGTCTAAGTTTTTCAAAGAACCAAAGAGTAGAATAAATCTCTCAAATTGATTAAAATCTGAATTGTGTCTCTTCGTTTTCCACCTCAGCTCCAACTAACTTATCACAATCGCCTGCCCCAATCTCTTCCATTTTCTTTTCACACTCCTTTAGAATTTCTTTTCTTCTTCTCTCTTGCAACCTTCTTTTGGCTCACTCTCTTCTTCTACCTCAAATCCTTCTTGACTCTCAATCTGTTTTTCCCCTCACTCAAATATTTCTCTCTTTCTTTTGACATTCACTAACTTCTCTATCAAAGGCAAAAACAATTTTGTCAATATTTCTGATGCATTGCTCTTCCATAATTTCAAGGCTTGTTTTATCTCGTAATGGTGAAACACTTTCTCTTTTCTCCGAGTTTGGCGGAGGGGTATGCTGCTTGTAGTATGAGTGTTCGATCCTATCAAGCTTCTTGTGCAACAACTTAAATTCTGACTTGAAATGTTTCTCATCTCACCAAAAAATATTTCCATGCTCGAGGATATAACCCCAACAAAATTCAGAATTGCTTTTTTTCTTTCTAAAAGATAGAGCTGAATATTGATAATCACTATGCAAAATTGATAATAACAAGAACTGATGAAATGAAGAATTAGATTTGATGATTCCAATGATACAAATAGTGACTTGTTTTGGAAAGAGGTGATTTGTGAAAATCACTTCGCAAGATTGATAATAACAAGAAAATGATGAAAATAACAACAAAATTGACGATTCCAATGAGTTTGTATGGCTTGGGATGCTTAGAACAGGCAAGCCTAACTTTTCCACCATAGAAGTACTAGCAACATTAGTACAACTACCTCCATCAACAATAACATTACATACCTTTCCATTCACAAAAACCCGAGTGTGGAACAAGTTCTCTCTTGAGCATCATCCTCGTCCTTCATTTGTAAATTCAAAACTCGCCTTGTAACCAAAGCTCTCCTTGGGCAGGTAATTCTTCCTCGTCTGATTTAATGGAATCATGGTCTTCAACATCTGTCTCATACCCCCATCATCACGAATTATCATGGCAAGCTGTTTAGACATTGGCTTGCTATGTGACCCCTGCCTTGACATTTAAAACATTTATGTCACGATTTCGAGAAGTAGAGGATTCATTATTACCTTTAGCAGCCCCATCACTTTTTCTCGTCCTTCATTTGTAAATTCAAAACTCGCCTTGTAACCAAAAGCTCTCCTTGGGCAGGTAATTCTTCCTCGTCTGATTTAATGGAATCATGGTCTTCAACATCTGTCTCATACTCCCCATCATCACGAATTATCATGGCAAGCTTGTTTAGACATTGGCTTGCTATGTGACCCCTGCCTTGACATTTAAAACATTTTATGTCACGATTTCGAGAAGTAGAGGATTCATTATTACCTTTAGCAGCCCCATCACTTTTTGTTGCTGGTTTAGAGAAAGAGGATGAAGAAGCGGAAGTTTTATCATCCTTCTTTTGAGAGCTTGCTTCCAAGTGTTGGTGCGAGTACTTCCCCCTTCTTGAGCTGTTTCTCCACCTTTATGGCTTGATGCACCAGCTCTTCCATCTCCACATAATGATACATTTCCACCCTATCTTGAATTTCTCGATTCAATCCATTTAGAAAGCGAGCCATCGTAACTTCACGATCTTCCTCCACATTTGCCCTTATCATGAGAATCTCCATCTCTTTATAAAAGTCTTCCACACTTTTTGTTCCTTGCCTACAACTTTGCAGCTTGTTAAGAAGCTCGCGATAGTAATAGCTTGGAACAAATCTCCTTCTCATGATTGTCTTCATTTCCCTCCATGATTGAATAGGTGGTTCCATGTTTCTTCTCCTATTCAAAACCAATTGATCCACCAAGTTAGTGCATAATCTAAAAATTCAGTGACGGCCAATTTACCTTTTGATTTCGGAATATTGGTGGCAATCAAAAATGAACTCCATCTTTTTCTCCCACTCCAATAGTATGCTTCCGGATCAGATCTACCATGAAAGCAGGAATTTTCATCTTAATTGAGCTCAAGTTGTTGTCTTCACGTTGCCTTCTTCCATTTGGCCTCCTTTCTCGTTCAACCTCTCTATCTAAATGAATACTCCCGATCTCATCATCTTCACCTCTTCGAGTTGGAGGTCTTTGTGACTCCTCCTCCAATCTGTCCAACCTTTCGTGCAAAGGTTCTATCTCCTCATATAATAACCTCCTCATTTCGCCCATCAAAGCTTGCATTTGGAGGGTGTTCAGATTTTGTTGCTGAACCTCACCATCGTTTTGAGACATTATGTACCTGTTGTGACAAGAAGAAAAAGAAACCTCACAAGAGAATTTCACTCCCTCACGTGTTTCTCTCAATTTTTGGGTGATCACTCAACACTCAAATTCCCTCAAATATAGTCTCACTTTTATTCTCTCTAAGGGTTCTTATCAAACTAAAACTAATAATCAAGTGTATAGTGTCTTCTTCCTATCTTGATCAATCAACTAGGAAATGTAAGGATCGATGAAAACAAGAAGAATTTAGATGACTAGAGATGAGAATTGAACAATACAAGTGACTGAAGAAAGAAGATAAGAACTTGAGTTATGAACGATATCAAATGAAACTTGAAATATAAGCAACTAAAAGTAATGGCTATAATAACAAAAGATTTTTTTTTTTTTCTGCTCTCCTTTTATTTAAGCTCTTCTAATTTTTTTTTGGAGCTTTTATTTTATTTTTTTTGGAGCTTTTTTTTTTTTTTTGGAGCTTTCTCTCTTTTTTTTTTTTTTTTTTTTGCTCTCCTTTTTTTTTAAGCTCTTCTACTTTTCTTTTTTTTTTTGGAGCTTTTTTTTTTTTTTTTTTTTTTTTGCAGATAATTATCAAAAGAAGAAATAAAATTAAAGAAATAACTTTGATTCCTCAACCCCCCAAGATTCATGATAAAATTCATTGCCAACTTGTGACAAAACCCAATATCAATTATGAATAATGGAATACCAAGAAAATCAAAAGATACGAAGACAATAGAAGAGAATAGTAGAGAAGGATAGTATATGACTTCTTAGAAACCGGGCTCTAGATACAAAATGATGTGATTTCTACAAGGAATAGGATCAGAATTACCTTGTAGCCGAGGATCGTTCTAAGGAAAGTCGTTCGTAGGTGTAAAACCGCAAAGAGCTTAAAAAAAAAAGGAGAGCAAAAAAAAAAAAAAAAGGGAAGAAAAAAAGTCAATCCCCTGAATCGAAAGAAAAGATGTGTATGTTAGCAACAAAAAGTGACATCAAAGAAGCTATCGATTGTGGTTTACCATTAGTACTTCTTGTTTTTAAAGAAGGAAAATTGGAGACTAATAAGATAGCCGGTGAAATACCGAGCAGCACACATTCACTTTTGCAGGAATTCGAAGATCTTTTCTCTGAAGATGTTCCAAAGGGATTACCACCAATTCGAGGAATCGAGCATCAAATAGACTTTGTTCCTGGAGCATCAATTCCTAACAAACCGGCATACAGAACTAGTCCCGAGGAGACTAAGGAGATTCAACGTCAAGTTGAAGAATTGTTGGGTAAGGGATTGGTAAGAGAAAGTCTTAGTCCTTGTGGCGGTACCCGTTCTTTTAGTACCTAAGAAAGATGGAACATGGAGGTTATGTGTTGATTGTCGTGCAATAAACAACATAACCATCAAATATCATCATCCTATTCCTAGGCTTGATGATATGTTAGATGAATTGCATGGTTCCACAATTTTCTCAAAAATTGATTTAAAAAGTGGATACCATCAGATTCGCATGAAAGAAGGTGATGAGTGGAAAACTGCATTCAAAACAAAGCATGGGTTGTATGAATGGTTAGTTATGCCTTTCGGCCTTACTAACGCACCTAGCACTTCATGCGACTAATGAATCACATTTTGAGAAATTTCATTGGAAAATTTGTGGTTGTGTATTTTGACGATATTTTGATTTACTCCAAAAGTTTGGAGGAACATCATGAACATTTAACTCTTGTTTGAGTGTTCTTAGGGAAGAAAAAGCTCTATGTCAATTTGAAGAAGTGTGAATTAGGAAGTAAGTTTTCTTGGCTATATTGTAAGCAGCGAGGGCATTTCAGTTGACATGGAAAAGGTAAAAGCAATTCAAGATTGGCCTAGTCCAACAAATGTGAGTGAGGTAAGAAGTTTCCATGGGTTAGCAAGTTTCTATCGCAGGTTTGTGAAGAACTTTAGCACTCTGGCAGCACCTTTAACCGAAGTGATTAAAAAGAATGTTGGATTCAAGTGGGGAAAGGAACAAGAGAAAGCATTTCAAATTTAAAGTTTGAATTGACCAATGCTCCTCTTTTAACTTTACCTAATTTTGATAAAACATTTGAAATTGAATGTGATGCTTCTGGTATAGGTATTGGTGCCGTCTTGAGGCAAGAAGGAAGGCCTGTAGCATATTTCAGCGAGAAACTAGGTGGGGCGAGTCTCAACTACCCTACCTATGACAAAGAGTTGTACGCTTTGGTAGAGCATTAGAAACTTGGCAACATTATCTATGGGCCAAAGAATTTGTGATTCACACCGACCATGAGTCTTTAAAGTTCTTAAAAGGACAGCAAAAGCTCAACAAAAGACATGCAAAATGGTTGGAATTCATTGAGTCATTTCCGTACGTCATCAAATACAAGAAAGGTAAGGAGAATATTGTTGCTGATGCTTTATCAAGGAGGTTGCATGGGATGCCAAGGACAATCGTGTCAGATCGTGACACAAAATTTTTAAGTTACTTTTGGAAAACATTGTGGGGGAAGTTGGGAACAAAATTATTGTTTTCTACAACTTGTCACCCACAAACGGATGGTCAAACTGAAGTTGTTAATAGGACTCTTTCTGCTTTGCTTAGAACACACAATTCAGATTTTAATCAATTTGAGAGATTTATTCTACTCTTTGGTTCTTTAAAAAAACTTAGACTTATCAAGTGTAATTTTCTATACTTGTGGCGTCTTCCTAGCTTATCAACCAATTTGGGTGTATTGGTTGTGGCGCTTCTAAACCAAGTATCCTATCTTCTTAGGTAGGGGGTGCGGTTTTACACCTACGAACGACTTTCCTTAGAACGATCCTCGGCTACAAGGTAATTCTGATCCTATTCCTTGTAGAAATCACATCAAATCCACTATGGCTTCAATCTTTGAAGGATCCACAGAAATCCCATCTTTCGAAATAACATGACCCAGAAACGAAACCTTCTCGAGCCAAAATTCGCATTTACTAAACTTCGCAAACAATTTCTCCCTCGCAAGAACGGATAAAACTGTCCTCAAGTGCTGCTCGTGCTCCTCTCGAGATTTAGAGTTGACGAGTATATCATCAATAAAGACCACTACGAACGAGTCAAGATACGGATGGAAAACTCGGTTCATCAAATCCATAAATACTGCAGGCGCGTTAGTCAACCCAAACGGCATAACCAAAAACTCATAATGACCATAACGAGTGCGAAAGGCAGTCTTCGGAATATCCTCCGCTCGAACCTTCAACTGATGGTACCCACTCCTCAAATCAAGCTTGGAAAACACAACGGACCCTTGAAGCTGATCAAATAAATCATCTATGTGCGGTAGAGGATACTTGTTCTTCACTGTAACCTGATTCAACTTCCGGTAATCGATGCACAATATCAAGGAACCCTCTTTCTTCCGCACAAATAAAACCGGTGTTCCCCACGGGGAAACACTAGGGCGTATAAACCCTCGATCAAGCAACTCTTGCAACTGAACCTTTAATTCCTTCAACTCTGCGGGAGCTAACCTATAAGGTGCTTTCGAAATTGGAGCCTACCCGGCAAAAGATCTATACAAAACTCAATCTCACGATCGGGAGGCATATCATACTCGGTAGAGAAAACATCGGGAAATTCTCGAACTACTCGAACACTATCCAAACTAGGGGATTCTTTCCTAGTATCAAGAACACTAGCCAAAAACCCCTCACAACCACTATGCAAAAATTTTCTCGCTTTCAAATATGAAATTAAGCGAACCTTTCTACTCAGAGGACTAGCCTCAAACACAAATTTAGGCACATCGGGAATAGAAAAAGTAACAGTTTTCTTACGGCAATAAACGGAAGCATGAAACTTGCTCAACCAATCCATACCCAAAATGACATCAAAGTCTTGGATAGGAAGAACTACCAAATCCACACAAAGGACACGACCACAAATAACCACATCACAAGCACGAAAGACTCGATCAGAAATCAAGCATTCTCATATAGGGGTCGACACCTCTAGCACGTACGGTAAAGACTCGAATGCAGCATTTAACATGGAAGCAAATTGCACAGAAATGTATGAATGAGATGATCCAGGATCTACTAACGCTCGTGCGCTCACATTAGACACAGAAACAATACCTCCAATAACCGAAGGATCATCGGTCACCTGTTGTTGATTCATGGCAAATATCTTACCTTGAATTTTGGGCTTCCCAGCGCATCCCTTTTCTGACCCTGATTAGTACCAACCCCTGACCCGGATGACTGACCTCGGTACCTCGTGCACTCTCTCGCAAAGTGCCCCATTTCACCACAATTGGTACACTTGCCTTGCTTTTTCCAACACCTATCCTCCGAATGGCCTACCTTCTGACAAAAGGTACAAGGCTTCCTATTCTGAATCCCCAGAGTAGGACCCGGGTTCCTCGGTGCGGTTTGCCCCTTAAACTGAGATGAAGCTCCCGGGTTACCACGGTTGTCGAAACGGTGTTGAGGTTGAGATTTAGCATGGCTTCCCGGTTTACCCGTACCCACAACCTCGGTCTTCCTTTTGTGCTCCCCAATATCTTGCACTATCAAGTAGGCTCGGTCTACCGAATCTTGGAAGGTCACAATCCGTTGGGCAATAAGTTGAGTATGGATGGAGGTCTTCAATCCCCGAATGAATCTCATAGCTTTTTGTTCCTCGATCCTCACCAAATAGTCACAATACGGGCTAATTCTATGAACTTAGCCGAGTATTGAGCTATAGACAACAAACCTTGCTCCAGGTTGAGCAGCTCGATCTCCTTTCGGTTTTGATCAACCACCGGAATGAAATGCTCCTTGAATTTGCACACGAACAACTCCCACGCATACACCGTGTGAGTATCATCCCAACTAGCTTTAACACCCTTCCACCAATGCTCGGCGGCTCCCACAAGTTTATAAGCCGCAAACCGGACCTTGTCCTCATCCGTGCACCCAAATACCTCATAAATCTTCTCCATCGACTCAATCCACAACTCAACTTTCCTTACATCGGGTTCCCCATTGAATTCAACCAGTTTCAACTTCAGAAATTGCTCCAATCCATAGCGGGGTGGTGCTTGTTCTACCCTCGGACCTTGATCATGTATGGCCTTCATGGCCGCCTTGAACATGCCTTGAAACATAGCACGTGCTTCATCCCTTGTATCATTCTGATTTGTATTACCGGTACTACCTTCACCACTCCTTCTACGAACCATTGTAAACAAGTACCTGCATAAAACATCAACCGTTAATCACTCCGCACCCTACTACCCACCTAGGTCATACTAATCCACCTAGACTTATACCTAGAGCCAAACCATCGCTCTGATACCAACTGTCGCGACCCCGAACCCCGCGGGCCCGAGACCGCGATCTGGACGTCGACTTAAGACCAAACCTATGAAATACCGAAGTTAAAAATTCCATTTGATACCAAAAGGTGATGATCCGAAGTTTTACAAATCCAAGTTTGATAAAAACCAAATACAACTATCATAAACTTCCACAAGTTTATGCCCAACAAAATACAAATATACAATTCTTAATGACGTCATTTTTTTTGGTACAACTATCCCAAAAAGGTTACACATTTATATAATGTAAACCAACCTATACAACTTTCCCCAAAAGAATGTATCCACACTCGACGTCCTCTTTCTCGTGATCAGCGAGACTAATCCTCAGCACCTGGGGGGGTTAAGGAAAAACAAAGATAAAAGAAAGGGGGTGAGATAAATCTCAATAAGTTACTAATGCAACTACATGACATGCTATGATGCAAGAAGCAATAAGCAATAATAAATATCACATAGCACATAGCATTTATCACATAACAGATAACAGCAGAAATAAACACGTAACAAAGGATATAGCCAAGGTTTTCCAAACCGATACATCCAAATAAAGGATCGCTGCGCAGCTTCAATGATCAACCAATCAACATCTTCATAATAGCATGAAAGCCGAAGAGAAACCCCCGGTACCGGAACCAATAACCATAAGAGTGTCACAAAGGACAAGAGCCATGACACAAAGTCATGCCCGGTAGCTAGATACATTCCCAAAGGAAGCTAACTTATCCTTTCCAAGGCCAATCTGGAAAAGGGGTATAGAAGGGGGCAAAACAATGGTCAACATTATAATGGACTTGGCTTTGCCATTATAATCTTTCCCATCGCCCGATGCAACAAATATGCCAGCTGGGCTTCCAAATAAATGCTAAGCAATAATAAATTAGCATGAATAAACATCTTACGATTCCAAAGTAGGGAATCACACCAAGGAGTCACCAAGAAAGTGAAATGAACCAACAACACACAATTAAAGTGTTCCAACAATCTCAATTAACACTTAATTAATTTCCAACACAAACTTAATCACAAAGGACCCAATTCTATCACTAGAGTGTACTACAATGTTTACTAAGGTCAACTAGAAGGACACCCAAGACTTAGACCAAAACGCATTCTTCAATCCACCCAATCGGGTCTGTGCGGTCGCCCAAAAAGCCCTCAAACAAGAACAAAACCTTTCAGATAGATGCGCGGTCGCCCAATCAATTTTGGGCGGTCGCCCAACCCTCTGGCCTGCCGGAAATCGGGAATAACAAACTGGGTTCTTCCATTTTCATACCAAAACACAATTCAACCAAAAATCCAACCTTCCAACTAGTTTACTAATGTACCAAAACAACTTATAAGTCCAAAAAGACTCATATAAAAACCAAAATCAAGAATCAAACCCAACATTCATAAAATCACCATTTTTGACCAAAACTCAAATAAATTCCAAATAAATTCTAAACTCAACCAAACTTCAAATATAACACATCAAACATTATAAAAACATGATATGAACATTTTAGCATCAAAATGGGGAAAAAGTAACTTACTTGAAAATTCTCAAAGATGACGGAATTCAATTCTTTTTGGTTCTACGCGATCCTATCGACGATCTAAACACATTTCGAGTTTTAAGAAATGAAAGATTATGAGAGGAAGAGGAAGTAAATGAAGAGAGAAGAGAGAAAGAAATGTTTACCTTTTTTCTTTTTGGAGAGAGGGAGAAATGGGCTGGGAAAGGGGTGGAGTGTGAGGATGAGGGAGGTGAGGGAAGGAGTAGGGAGGGAGTAGGGGAAATTATTCAAAATGTTACACTCGGGCCCCTTCCCCAACTTCTAACACAATACTACACTCCCAACTAACAATTAAGACCCAACAATACTACACTAACCCAAATAACCCAAATAAAATGCTTAAGCATAAATATTATAACACATAAAATGCACACATAATTATTTAAATAAATAATAATTGAAATAAATAAACAAGTAAATAAATAAATAATTATTATTTATTACTAATAAAATAGAGCTTAGATTTCGGGTCGTGACATTCACTCCCCCTTAAAGAAAATTCGACCCGAATTTTAACGAGACTCACCTTAAACAAAAAGCCACGGAAATTTCCTCTCGATCTCATCACGAAGCTCCCACGTCGACTCCTCGATATTATGATTCCTCCAAAGAACTCTAACCAATGAAATGCTTTTGCTCCTCAACTCTTGAACTTTAGAATCTAAGATCCGAACCGGTCGTTCCTCATAAGTCATATCCGGCTTGATATCCTCCGGTACCCTCGGTAACACGTGAGATGGATCATGAACATACTTCCGAAGCATAGAAACGTGAAAAACATTATGCAACCGGTCCAAAGATGGTGGTAACGCAAGTCGATACGCTAGAAGTCCAGCCTTTCCCAAAATCTCAAACGGGCCAATAAACCTCGGAGCCAATTTGCCTTTCTTCCCAAACCTACGAATACCCACCTTTGGAGATACTTTCAAGAACACCAAATAACCTGTCTGAAAACTAAGATCTCGCCTTCGGTTATCTGCGTAGCTCTTATGTCGACTCTGAGCTGTCTTCAATCTATCCCGGATAACTCTAACTTTCTCAACCGAATCCTGAAACAAATCAATACCCACGATCTTCGCTTCACCAACCTCATCCCAACAAATAGGCGATCTACGCTTTCTTCCATACAAGGCCTCATACGGTGCCATCTCGATACTAGCCTGATAACTGTTGTTGTAAGAGAACTCCACTAACGGTAGGTGCGAATCCCAAGAATAAGAGAAGTCTATCGCACACGCTCGCAACATATCCTCCAAAATCTGAATGGTCCTCTCAGATTGACCGTCGGTCTGTGGATGAAAAGTTGTGCTGAATCGCAAATCTGTACCCAAAGCTTCCTGAAACGCCTTCCAGAATCTAGAAGTAAACCTCGGGTCTCGATCTGACACAATGCTAACCGGAACCCCATACAATCTAACAATCTCATCAATATAAAGGGTCGCAAGCTTCTCCATCGAATATCTGATGCCAATAGGCAAGAAATGGGCACTCTTGGTCAATCTATCCACTATTACCCAAACACTGTCATACTTCCTACGGGTACGAGGTAGTCCCGTAACGAAATCCATAGTCACATGCTCCCATTTCCACTCGGGAATCTCTAACGGCTAAAGTAATCCCGCGGGTCTCTGATGCTCGGCTTTGACCTGCTGACAAGTTAGACACTTCGAAACATACTCCGCTATTTCCCTTTTCATATTAATCCACCAAAATTGTTGCTTCAAATCCTGATACATCTTCGTACTACCCGGATGAATAGTATACCTCGATTTGTGACCCTCATCAAGAACTCTTTATTTAATTCCATCAACATCCGGAACACACAATCTTCCACGGAAAGTCAACACTCCCACCGAGCTAACAGAAAAATCCTCGAAGTTCTTCTCTTTTAGTTTACCCATTATCTTCACCAACTCGGGATCTTCTTTCTGAGCTTCCTTTATCCTCTGAATTAGGGACGGAGATACCCTAATATTCGCAAAAATAGCCCCATGTCTCGATTCACGAGGAGACCAATCCCGAACATCCTCAAGCATTTTCCATTCACGGACCATCATCGAAGCCACATAAGATTTCCTACTAATCGCATCGGCTACCACATTCGCCTTCCCCGGATGATAAGAAATCGTACAGTCATAATCCTTCAACAATTCCATCCATCGGCGCTGTCTATTATTCAACTCTTTCTGGGAGAAAAGGTACTTCAAACTCTTGTGATCGGTAAAAATTTCAAACTTCGCCCCATAAAGGTAGTGCTTCCATTTGTGCAACGCAAAGACTATCGCCGCCAACTCCATATCATGAGTCGGGTAATTCTGCTCACTCGGGGTCAACTTCCTCGAAGCATACGCAATTACTTTCCCATTCTGCATCAACACACAACCCAAACCCTCTTTCGAAGCGTCACTGAAAATCACTAGGCCATCGCTCCCATTAGGCAAAGTCAAGATCGGTGCGGTAGTCAACCTCTTCTTCAATTCCTCGAAACTCTTGTCACATTTCTCGGTCCACACAAACGGGACATTCTTCCGGGTCAACTGAGTCATCGGAGTAGCGATCCTCGAAAACCCTTCAATAAATCTTCGGTAATACCCGGCTAAACCAAGAAAGCTTCTAATCTCTGTCACTGATTCGGGTCTCTTCCAATCCACTATGGCTTCAATCTTTGAAGGATCCACAGAAATCCCATCTTTCGAAATAACATGACCCAGAAACGAAACCTTCTCGAGCCAAAATTCGCATTTACTAAACTTTGCAAACAATTTCTCCCTCGCAAGAACGGATAAAACTGTCCTCAAGTGCTGCTCGTGCTCCTCTCGAGATTTAGAGTAGACGAGTATATCATCAATAAAGACCACTACGAACGAGTCAAGATACGGATGGAAAACTCGGTTCATCAAATCCATAAATACTGCAGGCGCGTTAGTCAACCCAAACGGCATAACCAAAAACTCATTATGACCATAACAAGTGCGAAAGGCAGTCTTCGGAATATCCTCCGCTCGAACCTTCAACTGATGGTACCCACTCCTCAAATCAAGCTTGGAAAACACAACGGACCCTTGAAGCTGATCAAATAAATCATCTATGTGCGGTAGAGGATACTTGTTCTTCACTGTAACCTGATTCAACTTCCGGTAATCGATGCACAATCTCAAGGAACCCTCTTTCTTCCGCACAAATAAAACCGGTGCTCCCCACGGGGAAACACTAGGGCGTATAAACCCTCGATCAAGCAACTCTTGCAACTGAACCTTTAATTCCTTCAACTCTGCGGGAGCTAACCTATAAGGAGCTTTCGAAATTGGAGCCGTACCCGGCAAAATATCTATACAAAACTCAATCTCACGATCGGGAGGCATATCATACTCGGTAGAGAAAACATCGGGAAATTCTCGAACTACTCGAACACTATCCAAACTAGGGGATTCTTTCCTAGTATCAAGAACACTAGCCAGAAACCCCTCACAACCACTATGCAAAAATTTTCTCGCTTTCAAATATGAAATTAAGCGAACCTTTCTACTCAGAGGACTAGCCTCAAACACAAATTTAGGCACATCGGGAATAGAAAAAGTAACAGTTTTCTTACGGCAATCAACGGAAGCATGAAACTTGCTCAACCAATCCATACCTAAAATGACATCAAAGTCTTGGATAGGAAGAACTACCAAATCCGCACAAAGGACACGACCACAAATAACCACATCACAAGCACGAAAGACTCGATCAGAAATCAAGCATTCTCCTATAGGGGTCGACACCTCTAGCACGTACGGTAAAGACTCGAATGCAGCATTTAACATGGAAGCAAATTGCACAGAAATGTATGAATGAGATGATCCTGGATCTACTAACGCTCGTGCGCTCACATTAGACACAGAAACAATACCTCCAATAACCGAAGGATCATCGGTCGCCTGTTGTTGATTCATGGAAAATATCTTTCCTTGAATTTTGGGCTTCCCAGCGGCATCCCTTTTCTGACCCTGATTAGTACCAACCCCTGACCCGGATGACTGACCTCGGTACCTCGTGCACTCTCTCGTAAAGTGCCCCATTTCACCATAATTGGTACACTTGCCTTGCTTTTTCCAACACCTATCCTCCGAATGGCCTACCTTCTGACAAAAGGTACAAGGCTTCCTATTCTGAATCCCCAGAGTAGGACCCGGGTTCTCGGTGCGGTTTGCCCCTTAAACTGAGATGAAGCTCCCGGGTTACCACGGTTGTCGAAACGGTGTTGAGGTTGAGATTTAGCATGGCTTCCCGGTTTACCCGTACCCACAACCTCGGTCTTCCTTTTGTGCTCCCCAATATCTTGCTCTATCAAGTAGGCTCGGTCTACCGCATCTTGGAAGGTCACAATCCGTTGGGCAATCAGTTGAGTACGGATGGAGGTCTTCAATCCCCGAATGAATCTCATAGCTTTTTGTTCCTCGGTCCTCACCAAATAGTCACAATACCGGGCTAATTCTATGAACTTAGCCGAGTATTGAGCTATAGACAACAAACCTTGCTCCAGGTTGAGCAGCTCGATCTCCTTTCGGTTTTGATCAACCACCGGAATGAAATGCTCCTTGAATTTGCGCACGAACAACTCCCACGCATACACTGTGTGAGTATCATACCAACTAGCTTTAACACCCTTCCACCAATGCTCGGCGGCTCCCACAAGTTTATAAGCCGCAAACCGGACCTTGTCCTCATCCGTGCACCCAAATACCTCATAAATCTTCTCCATCGACTCAATCCACAACTCAACTTTCCTTACATCGGGTTCCCCATTGAATTCAACCAGTTTCAACTTCAGAAATTGCTCCAATCCATAGCGGGGTGGTGCTTGTTCTACCCTCGGACCTTGATCATGTATGGCCTTCATGGCCGCCTTGAACATGCCTTGAAACATAGCACGTGCTTCATCCCTTGTATCATTCTGATTTGTATTACCGGTACTACCTTCACCACTCCTTCTACGAACCATTGTAAACAAGTACCTGCATAAAACATCAACCGTTAATCACTCCGCACCCTACTACCCACCTAGGTCATACTAATCCACCTAGACTTATACCTAGAGCCAAACCATCGCTCTGATACCAACTGTCGCGACCCCGAACCCCGCGGGCCCGAGACCGCGATCTGGACATCGACTTAAGACCAAACCTATGAAATACCGAAGTTAAAAATTCCATTTGATACCAAAAGGTGATGATCCGAAGTTTTACAAATCCAAGTTTGATAAAAACCAAATACAACTATCATAAACTTCCACAAGTTTATGCCCAACAAAATACAAATATACAATTCTTAATGACGTCATTTTTTTTGGTACAACTAACCCAAAAAGGTTACACATTTATATAATGTAAAACAACCTATACAACTTTCCCCAAAAGAATGTATCCACACTCGACGTCCTCTTTCTCGTGATCAGCGAGACTAATCCTCAGCACCTGGGGGGGGGGGGGGTTAAGGAAAAACAAAGATAAAAGAAAGGGGGTGAGATAAATCTCAATAAGTTACTAATGCAACTACATGACATGCTATGATGCAAGAAGCAATAAGCAATAATAAATATCACATAGCACATAGCATTTATCACATAACAGATAACAGCGGAAATAAACACGTAACAAAGGATATAGCCAAGGTTTTCCAAACCGATACATCCAAATAAAGGATCGCTGCGCAGCTTCAATGATCAACCAATCAACATCTTCATAATAGCATGAAAGCCGAAGAGAAACCCCCGGTACCGGAACCAATAACCATAAGAGTGTCACAAAGGACAAGAGCCATGACACAAAGTCATGCCCGGTAGCTAGATACATTCCCAAAGGAAGCTAACTTATCCTTTCCAAGGCCAATCTGGAAAAGGGGTATAGAAGGGGGCAAAACAATGGTCAACATTATAATGGACTTGGCTTTGCCATTATAATCTTTCCCATCGCCCGATGCAACAAATATGCCAGCTGGGCTTCCAAATAAATGCTAAGCAATAATAAATTAGCATGAATAAACATCTTACGATTCCAAAGTAGGGAATCACACCAAGGAGTCACCAAGAAAGTGAAATGAACCAACAACACACAATTAAAGTGTTCCAACAATCTCAATTAACACTTAATTAATTTCCAACACAAAGTTAATCACAAAGGACCCAATTCTATCACTAGAGTGTACTACAATGTTCACTAAGGTCAACTAGAAGGACACCCAAGACTTAGACCAAAACGCATTCTTCAATCACACAAAATAACAAATGAAAACTTTCAGATGTTCTGTGCGGCCGCCCAATCGGGTCTGTGCAGTCGCCCAAAAAGCCCTCAAACAAGAACAAAACCTTTCAGATAGATGCGCGGTCGCCCAATCAATTTTGGGCGGTCGCCCAACTCTCTGGCCTGCCGGAAATCGGGAATAACAAACTGGGTTCTTCCATTTTCATACCAAAACACAATTCAACCAAAAATCCAACCTTCCAACTAGTTTACTAATGTACCAAAACAACTTATAAGTCCAAAAAGACTCATATTACAACCAAAATCAAGAATCAAACCCAACATTCATAAAATCACCATTTTTGACCAAAACTCAAATAAATTCCAAATAAATTCTAAACTCAACCAAACTTCAAATATAACACATCAAACATTATAAAAACATGATATGAACATTTTAGCATCAAAATGGGGAAAAAGTAACTTAATTGAAAATTCTCAAAGATGACGGAATTCAATTCTTTTTGGTTCTACGTGATCCTATCGACGATCTAAACACATTTCGAGTTTTAAGAAATGAAAGATTATGAGAGGAAGAGGAAGTAAATGAAGAGAGAAGAGAGAAAGAAATGTTTACCTTTTTTCTTTTTGGAGAGAGGGAGAAATGGGCTGGGAAAGGGGTGGAGTGTGAGGATGAGGGAGGTGAGGGAAGGAGTAGGGAGGGAGTAGGGGAAATTATTCAAAATGTTACACTCGGGCCCCTTCCCCAACTACTAACACAATACTACACTCCCAACTAACAATTAAGACCCAACAATACTACACTAACCCAAATAACCCAAATAAAATGCTTAAGCATAAATATTATAACACATAAAATGCACACATAATTATTTAAATAAATAATAATTTAAATAAATAAACAAGCAAATAAATAAATAATAATTATTTATTACTAATAAAATAGAGCTTAGATTTCGGGTCCTGACAAAAGGTTTTTGAAACCAAAATTTTTTTGCAGGAAGAACAACCTTTTGAAAGTCATTTTTCCCAAAAAGATTATGCTCAAACAAGAAGAATTTGAAGACCAAAAATTTTGTAAAAAAGGGTTATGCACAATGAGGCTTTGAAAATCCAATTTTATGTCCAAGAATTTGTGTACAACCAAGCTTTGAAAATCATTTTTGGCTAAGAAGAAGAAAGTAAAATGTACACAAGTAGAGGCTGAAAATTGGAACCTGGCTAAAAAGGAGCAACAAGGCCATTAGAACGTTTCTGCCTCGCACAAAATTGTTGACTCGAAGCATTTTGTGGATCATCCCAATGTAGCCGTACGGCTTAGGCATCCTGTCCATTATTTTTTGCAAATTTTCAGCTTCTAATCCTCAAGCCCCAGTCCATTGCATTTCCAGAACAGTTCCATTCCATGTAAATCAAAACAGAAACGCAAAACACACAAATTAGGCACAAAGTCAACAAATGGGGACGGGAGTTTGACCAAACATAAATGTCCCCAAAGCTTCTAAAAAGAAGTTTGAGAACATTTAACTCCCCAGCGGAGTCGCCACTGTAAGGATCCCGCCCCGTGACGAAGGAAACGAAGGGTTTTCGTTTCGAAGGGCGAAAAAACCAAACACGGTTATCACGCAAAACATAACGGATTCACCACATTTGTTAATTATTTAACCCAACAAATGGAAAGGTTAGAAATTCTATTAGTTCGGAGGTCAGGTTACGTCTTGGGAAGAGTTTCACGTCACCCAAGCCGCCTCGGACAAAGCCGAGTCTCCCTTGTGTTTGTTGACCAAAATGTACAAGTGTGTGTGCATGTGTGTTTGAAAATGGGAGAAACTGACTCTTAACAGAAATCAGTTAGAAACTTAACAAGGAAGGTTTATTTTGCAATCAGTTTAACAAAAAGGGGTAAAACTGGAAAAAAGTGCTCCCTGCCCAAACTAGCCGTATGGCTGGTTTAAACCATCCATACGGCTCGTTTGGCCATCCCATGTTTTTTTACAGATTTATCAGAAACAGTCCAGTTTCAAACAGAAACAGAGCATTCTGTTGAAACTGGACAGAATTGTGACTTTTCAATTATGGTTGAATCAAAGTTTGGATGGTAAAGATTGAGACTTTACCACCCAAACTTGATCATTATAGCATAAATAAGCCTAAACATTATAAATATGCAAGGGCTCTCTCCATATGTGCAATGGATCAAAAGTAAAGACATAAATATAAATTGCATAAATCATAACAAGCCTTAGGTTATCCCTTTGGTTTAGAACCCACAATCATGCATAAGACATGAAGGGCACCATGGATCAAGGCTTGGTTCCAATTCATATAATTTGCAAGAAATGTAAAGACATTAATTAAATTGACATAAATATAACAAGCCTTGATCATCTTGGTTTGAACCCACAATCATGCATTAAACATGAAGGGCACCATTGATACTCCAAGGCTTGGATCACATCATAAATTAAATGACCTAAATTAAAAGACATTAAATAAAGAAATAAATAAAAATAGAAGAGGAGATGAAGAGAAGATGAGACAAAGATTCGATCTTTAAGCAAGCTTGGGGTAAATCATTAATTGATTGACCCAAGTTTGCTTCTTCCTTCACTTAGGGATCATGGTTTGATCATTGTGTTTTCTTTTAGATTAAATGGGACTTTAAAGATAAGAGGGATACTACTCTTGGTAGTTCTTCACCATTATCTAAAGTGGGCCATAATCTATCACAAAGAAAATTAATCAATTTTGATGAGAGGAGAATTTTGGAGAGTAACTTTGCTATCAAAAATTCTTGTCCCAATGAGAGAGGATGACCTCTCTATTTATAGGGGAAAATGTTTCATTTTAGCCCTTCAACTATGGGCTTGGGTACCAAGCAAAAGGGGATATTTTCACTTTAATCCCTCAACTATTGTCTTGTGACTTGCTTAGGGGCTAAGCATAAAAATGGGTTAAGATTGGATCACAAAATGGGTCATTTATACTCATAAAATGGTCACAAATTTGGTTGAAATTGGATCATTTTTGGGCACAAAATGGGGCATTTTGGCTGGAAATAAAGTCTTTTTAAAGCAGCCATGTTGGTGATACAAAGGAGGTGACAAACCAATCAGAAAAGGCCAAGTGGGTGCTGTGACCGGAGGGAGACAAAGGCTGGATGAAGGGCCAATCAGAGGCGAGGACGTGGAGGCTTGTCGGGCGCGTGCTCCACACGCGGGGGCAAGGCGGGTGGCGAGGGCGGAAGGCTGACGCGCGGACGGCTGAGCGAATGAGGAGAGGACGCGTGGCGAGGCTGTTGGCTGGCTTGTCTTTGCGTTTTTGAGAAAGCGCACAACGTATGTGCGACCGTTCCATTTTCTTGGCAATTTCCGAAAATTCCCACAAAGTCCTTTTGGGCTTTGTGGGGAATTAACCCATGGTCCTGGCTTTCTGGAAATTACCATAAGGTCCCTTCCTTTTCCAAATTAATTTAATTAATGCCTAAAACACCCTTTGAACATTAAAATGACCCAATTAAATCCCAAATTGCCCCTTAATTCTACAATTTGATTATTTAAGGATAGTAATCGGATCGGGGTACTTACAGGTGGAGACCTTTTGTCACTAATGATGAGTGATATTGACTCAACTAGGGAAGTAGCCCCTAGTATTGATCTCATGTATTATATATATTTTTTGAATGACTCACGAAGGCAAGTAAGTCATTAAGAGAGAAGAGAAGGAAAGCTCCAATTTGATTGCAAGAAACTGGGAGCATAGCTAAAAGAGAAGAAGCCCCTAGACTCGACAATGAGCATGAAATGATTTCAAATCTAGGAAAGTTGTTCAATCTTGAGGTGATTGATTCATTGGTAAATGACTCATACAAAGATGTCTTGACAAGTTCGGGATGAAGGCCGATCACCATAACGCACTAGGGCTAAACATATCTTCTTTCCTGCATGAGACCGGACCCGAAGGTTGCCTACGTTCCTCCAGTGTAGAGGCTCAGGTCACCGTAGTTCTTGTTGATGCTCCATTCGATGTGAGTATTTGTTGCTTCGTCGTGATTTTTTGTTGATGTCGTTTCGTCCTTTATTGGTGGAATGATGTTGATTTTGTACTTCTTTGATTGAGGGGGATTTTTATTTTTATTTTTTTTTATTTTTTTTTTTGCCTAGGTTGTTTTGAAGAGTCAACCTAGCGAGCTTTTTTTTTTTTTTTTTAATCCCCCTTTGAAACATTGCTTGATTTTTGTCCATGGTTGTAGTGCCACCTTGTTTTGCTTCTTGGCTTCGTCGTTGATGTTGTTGCCTTCATTGCGATGTTTAGCCCCTAGGCGTTCAAGTGATGGCCTTCGTTCCAAAACTTGCTTAGACATCTTTTCATCATTTTGCCAAGAATTAAATTGAACAACTTGGAAGAGTGTATGAGTACAAGAACGACTTTTATTTGTTGAAGACCGACTCAAACTTTAACATGGGATGAGAGAAAACATATTGCACACATTAGAGGACTTTTGACTTTTTTTTTATTCCTATTACTAGGTAGAGAAAGAGAAACGGATATTGTTGTCGTCATCCTTGTCGTTGTAGTTCTCCTTGTGGCATGATCTCTTGTTGAAGCCCCATTTCAAAACCAAGCCACTTCTTTGATGAGTTCTTGCATGTTGTCACTCTTTAGCGGTTGCTTTTCACCCACAGTAAATTCACCATTGTCGATCAAATCTTGGATGATGTTTGGGAGAGTGAAGCATCTTTCGGTAGTGTGACCACTATGCTTGTGGTAGTTGCACCATTCACCAAATGCATGATTCCATGCTATCTTCTTGGGCTTGTATCCTTCTAAAGGCCGGACCTTGCCACTTTCTACCAAAACTTCAAGTGCTTCAACTCGGGTTATTCCTAGGAGAGGAGTGAAAACTCGGTTTACGGCAATACTTTTGTAGATTTTGAGGGACGGGCCACTTGAGCATGTTTTACCGTTGACCTTTGCCTTGTTGTCGGTGAACTCTTGCAGACGGGCCTTGAGTTCGGAAACCTCTTCCTCGTGAATTCTCCTCTCTAGATCAAAACGGGCTTGCCACAAATCATCCTTGCGGTGGGCATCCTCGGCAAGTCTATCCATTTGTTCCCCCATGGCTCTCATTATGTTGAATAGCTTTTCGTTGGACACGGAAATATACCCACCGTTGTTGTTGTTGCCGTTGGAAGCCATTGGACCTATTAGAAGAACACAGTTGATCTTAGGATGGCCCCACAAACACCTTTTGAGTAAAATTAATTTAACCCAGAAACAATAAAAAGACTCAACCACATAAGGGATTTTTTTTATTATTATTTACTTACAAAAGTCGGAAGGACATAGTCCTTTTTGGGGTTTTTAGAAAAATAGTGGAATCGTCACACTAGTATATAGACTTTCTCGCGGTCCCGTATACTCATAGGATTCCACCACGTTTGTGATTCCTACATGTGACGGGATTAAACTAAATTAATGACATAAAGCATACATGCGGGGACGGAGTTTTATTTCGTCCATAATAACCACTTGGGGACGGAGTTTTGATGACATTAGTTTAGGGAAATCTCAGCACATGACAACCGACTTGGTCACGGAGTGTTAGACCCTAACTAGAATTGTGTTGGCTTGTGCTCGGCTAAAGAGAGGCTTAAAGGTCACCCCCAGCATGTAGTCATGAACTACGCCACAGGCTGAGGTTTACCGCTTCGAGAGAGTCAAGGTCGGGTGGAGCTTGAAACTCTCTAGGATGGGCCTCGACGGGTTTGGAGTTATAAACTTGTGCGACTCGATAGTGAGCAATTGATAAGAATTAGTGCACGTAGTGTGAGGTCCAACAAGTGACAAAATATTTTTTAATTTTTTTAAAAAAAAAAAAACAAAAGAAAAGCAAATAATCACATATTTACAACTTTCGAATCACCCGTGTGACCGATAAAATAAACAGAAAGTAAAAGAAGTTATGTGCAGGCTCGATGCCCACACAGTGTCAAAAGTGTTCTGTTTCTGTGCACTGTTCTATTTCTAGAAAATGCCCAGATGCGCGCGCATTGGGATGCCTATGCGGGAGGCGCGCGCATTAGAGAAAGAGTGCAGAGGCGCCCGCTTCTGGGTGAAAACCTAGAAATCAGTGGGTTCATGGGATTGCCTTGACCCTAAATAAGGAAACTTTCCCCTGCAGAATTTGTTAGCACAAAAACATGGAATTGAAGGACGAGATAAGAGGCGGACGATTCTGGTGGTGAAGGTTGGAGGTGCGCGCCTTAGGCCAAGAAATCCAGGGGCGCACGCTTCCCACCTTTTTCCTCCAGAAAACAGAATATATTTTTTTTTTAGCGAAAGGAGACGGTACTCCCTAAATTTTATTAATAAGATAAAAGTGGGGGACATGACGGCCATAACCACCAGAAAAAACAAGGGGGGAGGTCTTATACAAGCCATAAGAACCTCTACAAAAAGGAGAGGGAAACTATCGTTTAATATAAGGAGTAGAAGCCTTATCATTAAGATAATGCCTCTTACAGAAAAAAGGAAGCTCACTGCTAGAGAAAAACTCAAAATTAGCCCTATGATCTGCAGCATGATTAGCTAAACCATCCGCTACCTGGTTTCCCTCCCTCAAAATATGAGAAACTCGAATTTGAAGGAGGGCCATCATACGTTGAATTTCCTGAATGTAATGCCAAACTTCCCAAGGAACAAGGCAAGAGCCATGTAAAATACGCACCAGCACTTCCGAATCCACCTCAACCCACAAAGAATGATATCCACGCTCAAGAGCAAAACAAATCCCATCCAAAGCCGCTCTAACTTCAGCCATCATATTCGATGCAGCACCATAGAATTTGCCAAAACCGAAAACCATATTACCCTTGCTGTCTCGAAAAATTCCTCCGCCCGAAAACAGAATAAAGAACACCAAAAGTAAGAATCGCAAGTTTAACCCTCTAAGTCGTCCCCAGCAGAGTCGCCACTATAGATACCTCGGGAGAGCCCACTGCTTGGCTAGAGCGGTGGAAGGATCCTAGGATGTCTAATTGGTTTTATTTGTTAGAGTCTCCACCTATGTTTTAGAGAAACATAAAAAAAAACCTAATATAGCCTAAGTTTTATTACGAAAACCAGAGATTCGGGAAGAGAGGGGGTTAGGTGACGGAGTGGGAAGTACTTAAACACCCACTCCGCCCCGCTTATGCGGGTCATGCTACTATTGGTGTTCTAATGCTAAATGTCATTCTAATAATATAAGAAATGTGTAACAATTACATAATAGAGATAAGGATGAAATAAAAGGGAAATAAAAGAAAATTATTTTATTGATTAATTCATGCTAAATATTACATGTAACTATGCTAGCAATTACATTAATATGAAATGGGGAAATTAAAGAGGTGTTTGGAATGTTGGAAGATGACCTTGACCAAACTTCAATAGTGAAGTGGCCTTTTAGGTCATGTTCCCTGTCGCGACCCCGAACCCCGCGGGCCCGAGACCGCGAGCTGGACGTCGACTTACAACAATACACCAAAATAATGAAGATAAAAATTCCATTTTTATACCCAAAATGTTTAAAACAAAGTTTTAGAAATCCCAGCTTAACAACAACAACAAACTACTAGAATAAGCTTCGCAAGCTCACCCCAAAAATACAAAAGATTACAAATCTTAATGACGTCATTGATGGTAAAACTATCCCCAAAAGGTTATACATTTAAATAATGCAAACCGATCAAACAACCTGCCCAAAATCTCAATCCTCTCGACGTCCTCCTCGATCCGCGAATCCTAATCCTTTTTCCTCCTTGGGGGGGGGGTTAAGGAAAACAATTTGAAACAAGAAACGGGGTGAGAATAAATCTCAGTAAGTTACTAATGCAACTACATGACATGCTATGATGCAAGAAGCAATAAGCAATAATAAATATCACATAGCACATAGCATTTATCACATAACAGATAGCAGCGGAAATAAACACATAACAAAGGATATAGCCAAGGTTTTCCAAACTGGTACATCCAAATCAAGGATCGCTGCGCAGCTTCAATAATCAACAAATCATCATCTTCATAATAGCATGAAAGCCGAAGAGAAAACCCCGGTACCGGAACCAATAACCATAAAAGTGTCACAAAGGACAAGGACCATGACACAAAGTCATGCCCGTTAGCCAGATACATTCACAAAGGAACGCTGACTTATCCTTTCCAAGGCCAATCTGGAGAAGGGGTATAGTAAGGGCAAAACAATGGTCAACATTATAATGGACTTGGCTTTGCCATTATAATCCTTCCCATCGCCCGATGCAACAAATATGCCAGCTGGGCTTCTACTTAAATGCTAAGTATAATATTTTAGCATGAATAAACAACTTAAGGTTCCAAAGTAGGGAACCACACCAATTAAATCACCATAAAGATGCAACCGATTACTCGAAAAGAGTTCAACAACAATAGCACAAGAAGTTTCTCATAAAAGAGTCCAACAACAATAAACGGAATTTCTCATAAAGAGCACAACAACAATGATTATTAGAACACAATAATTCCATAAAGAGGAACCCTACCAAATACATTCCAAAGATGATGCCCACAAGTTACACATAAAGAACTCAACCCAAATGGTAACTCACAAATAGTACAAGGACTATGACCGAAACGACCATAAACATTTACTCATAAAGATATACTAGGACTATGAACTCAACCATCTCATCATACCTGGAATTCCAAAGTAGGAATCCAGAATGAATACACCTTAAGATTAATCAAATCGTAAGTACCCAAACGAATCCAAAAGGTTACCCTTATTAGAACATGATCACGACTGGACTAAACCTTGCACTTTAGTGTTCCAAAACAACCCTCTAGGTACTATAGGATATCACCTAAAACCTAGACCAAGTCTCATTCTAAAATCAATCCGATCAGTAAAATAACTTTCAATTAAAGGGTCTCAAAGTATGAAGTCCTCACTTATATCCCAAATGATCATAACAACTCAATAAAGTCACTCAATTGGATTTACAAAACTTGTTCACAATGGATCGATACAACTCCTCTTAACCTCAAACACCCAATAAAATCCCGAAGTATAAAACTTATAACTTAACTGAACAACCTATACCATCTTGTATTACTCGGAGAGAGCTTCGAAACGATAATTTACACGCCTAAAACGGAGTCCGGACGAAGAAGTTATGGGGGAAACAGTTTTAGAAGAAAAGGGAAGAATATATCAGAGTCTCAGCTTGGCACGACCGTGCCTAAGAAATTGGCACGACCGTGCCAAACATGACGAGAGGCAAGTGAATATTGGCACGACCGTGCCAAATAAAGGGGCACGACCGTGCCAAACATGACGAGAGAAAAGTGAATATTGGCACGACCGTGCCAAATAAAGGGGCACGACCGTGCCAGAAGAACAATGCCCAGATTCTTCCTGGGTTTACCCATTTCGAACCAAAACACAACCTTCACTAAAGTTATAAAAATAAAAGCTTCCCAATACATTTCTAAAGCTCCTAAACAACATCCAACCTAAAGGGAACCTAAATAACACCCTTTAATCATCTAAACCAACACCAAATCCCCACATTCAAGATTTCACCATTTTTACCCAAAAACTCAAATAAATTCAAAATAAATTCTAAACTCAACCAAACTTCAAATATAACACATCAAACATCATATAAACATGAGATGAACATTTTATCATCAAAATGGGGGAAAAGTAACTTACTTGAATTTTCTCAAAGTTGACGGAATTCAATTCTTTTTGGTTCTACGCGATCCTATCGACGATCTAAACAAGGTTCATGTTTTAAGAAATGAGAGATTATGAGAGGAGGATGAAGAAAAAGAAGAGAGAAGGAGAGAAGAAAACTTACCTCTTTCACCCATGGAAGAGAGAGAAGTGTCTGGGAAAGAAATGAGGGAGAGGTGAGGGAGAAGAGAGGGAGATGATAAATTCAAAACTTACACTTAGACCCCCTCCCCCACTAACTACACAACTCTACTACTTCCTTCTACAACCAAGACCAAATAATACTACACTAGCACTAAGGACCCAAATAAAATGCTAGGCATAATTATTATGACACATAAAGTGCACACATAAATATTTAAATAAATAATAATTTAAATAAATAAATAAGCAATTAAATAAATAATAATTATTTATTACTAATAAAATAGAGCCTAGTTTTCGGGTCATGACATTCACTCCCCCTTAAAGAAAATTCGACCCGAATTTTAACGAGACTTACCCGAAAGACCAATAGCTACGGTTACGATAGTTCCGCCATTTCTCAAATTCCTCAATTGTCCAATCTACCCCACTACAAGGTAACCTTAATAATGCTTACGATAACACCACCTCTCGAACCGAATCATTCCATCATTAACTTCATTACTAATCAAAATCCGTACTCAAAATCGAAGAATTCAAATTATTTCCACACATAATTCTCGAGGTACCTCAAGCTCGCCTTATTCATAACCTTAACTACACCGCAAAGGTACTTCCATTTGTAAATCGCATACTTAGTATTATTCCCCAGAAATTCCAAACATTCCATCTCGAGCTTAATTAGCTTTTAAAATATGAAAAGCTAAAGAAATTTTCCATCCCCATAATATTCACCAAAGGCTATATCTCTAAAGATTCCCATTATAGTGCTCTCGCTCTAGGTAGCACTTTAAACTAGAGGTGTAATATAAATACAAAATGCTCACTTAAACCTACATCATAATATCATCGTCATAACACTCCAATCCTTGAAAGCCTAAAATAATTACGAATACTCAATAGTCCGAAAATGGTCTAAATTTTATCTTCAAGGGATTTCCTCTAGCTCCCTTTTTAGTTATTAATCTGTGCTCATATATCCAAGGAAGTCACCAAATCTCAAATCCTCAATAGCTAAGCCACGTTAATCTTTCACGCATACCTTTATTAACTTAATGATATTTAAGCTCAATGGTACTACCATCATAATAAACCAATTAGCTAGTCACCTTCCAACTGACCCAATACCAAATCATAGTATTCTTTAATATGCCCGAGTATTTATACTCAACTTTCTTCACTTATTTGTAATCCAAAATAAGAAATGCCACCAAGACAAGATTTAGGACCATAGAACACCCCTTTAACTAAAACTCAAAATGCCTTTGATGTAGGTCGCAATTTATTACTGTCCCGAAATGTGCTTAGTCCTTTCAAACTTACGCGCTCACCACTATCGATGATTATAACTTCCATAATATACTCATATCCCATAACACATCATGCTTTTCCTCATACTATCCAATTCCGATGCGCTCACGTAGATGCACTACAAGTAAACAAATCTCCTATCCAGAAATCCTCAATTTGAATCCTCAACTCTTATAACCCAACCGATGCCATAAGGACATTGATCTAAATATTAGCACTACAACCTTGTACTATACAACTCAATTTAACCCAAGGTTCTCCCCAATTACTAGGTACTACTCAGAAAAAAAAATAGAAATTTTTACAAACGATAAATACACCCAACAATTGGTATAGACATCCATTGTCACCCATCGAAGCAAAATAGTCAGATTCCAACAAGAAAAGATTTGCTTAACTCTACACAAAGGAACGGTCTCAAAACAATTTTAGGCAAAAGGGAAGAGAGGATGTAACAATTTCCCTACAACCATCGACTAAAGCATGACATTTCCCTTCTCAAAATGACATCAAAAATCTTATCATAGCAATATGACCAATTTAGCAGGTAAGTTATATCTACCTTTAAGCACAACATGAGCACATAAGACTCCATCAGACATCCTACACTCCTCCCTAGGAGTAGACACTGACAACACATAAGTCAAAGACTCAAAAAAAATAAATGCGACTAAATGCACAGAAACATATGAATGCGATGATCCTAAAATGCACGCGCTCGCTCTCTCGACGCAAAATAATACCTCCTGAACTGATGAGTCACCTGCTGAGTGCTGATTGATTGCAAATACTCTACCCGAAATCTTGGGCTTCCCCGAAGCATCCCTCTTCTGACCCTGTGAAGTACTGATTCCTGTTCCTGATGATTGAACCTTAAACCTCGGACAGTCTTTTATGAAGTGACCCAGTTGACCACAATTGATACATTTTCCTTGCTTCTTCCAACACTTGTCTTCTGAGTGTCCTTTCCTCTGACAGAAGCTGCAGACTTTCCCATTTCGTGTCCCCTTATTAGAACCTTGATTTCCTACTATTGGTTGCCCTTGAAGTTGCCTTCTGAATCAAGTTTGCACCCCAGAATTACCTCTGTTATCTGAATGTTGTTGTTGTGACTTACTCTGCCCTCCTTGCTTACCCGGGTTAACCATCTCAGTCTTCCTTTTGTGTTCCCCAATATCCTGTTCAATCAAGTAGGCTCGATCCACCGCATCTTGATAAGGTTGAATCCGCTGTGCTATAAGCTGAGTCCGGATGGATGTCTTCAAACCCCTGATCAATCTCATCGCTTTCTGCTCCTCGGTCCGCACAAGGTAGTCACAACACCTGGCTGATTCTATGAACTTAACTGAATACTGTGCTACTAACATCATGCCTTGCTCCAAGCTGAGGAACTCGATCTCTTTCCGGTTTTGATCCACTAGAGAGATAAAATGATCCTTGAATTTCCTCACGAACCACTCCCAAGGATATGGTACAAGAGTCACATCTCAACTGGTCTTCAGTGCCTTCTACAAATGTCCCGCAGCCCCCACGAGCTTATAAGCTGAAAACAGAACCCTATCCTCATCAGTGCAACCAAAGACCTCGTAGATTTTCTCCATCGATTCCAACCATAGCTCGTCCTTCTTCACATCCGGCTCACCGTCGTACTCACTTGGTTTCAACTTCAAGAACTGCTCCAACCCAAATCGCGGAGGTGCTACATGTTCCTCTCTCGGCCCTGGTCATGAATTGCTTTCACGGCCGCTTCAAACCTGTCCTGAAACACTGCACGGTTTTCTTCTTCCGTAGACCATTAAGATTCTGAGTCCCACTAGAAGCTTCACCAATTCTTCTTCTAGACATTTCGAACAAATACCTGCATAAAACCTTAACCGTTACTCACTCCGCACACAACTACCCTCCTAGGTCATTCTAGTCCACCTATACTTATACATAGAGCTAGACCATAGCTCTGATACCAACTGTCGCGGACCGAACCCCGCGGAGCCCGAGACCGCGAAGTGGAGGTCGACTTACAACAATACACCAAATAATGAAGATAAAAATTCCATTTTTATACCCAAAATGTTTAAAACAAAGTTTTAGAAATCCCAGCTTAACAACAACAACAAACTACTAGAATAAGCTTCGCAAATAAAATGCTAGGCATAATTATTATGACACATAAAGTGCACACATAAATATTTAAATAAATAATAATTTAAATAATAAATAAGCAATTAAATAAATAATAATTATTTATTACTAATAAAATAGAGCCTAGTTTTCGGGTCGTGACATTCCCTTTTATGGAGATTGCATACATTGACTAGATAAATAAAATAGAAGAAGAAGAATAAAGTACCTTTAGAAAAGAAGAACCTCAAACTTTAACTTGGAGATGGAGTTGTTGTAGAGAAATTGTTGTGTACAAATTTGTGTAGAGTTTTGTTGCTAAAACTCTTGTTGGGAGAATTTTGTGTATAGTAAAAGTGTAGAGAGAATTTGAGGTCCTTTTCTAAGGAAAAAAAGAGGGGTTTAAATAGGTAGAAAAGAGAGGAAAATATGACTTTTCAACCAATAAGAAAATAAAAAAAAATAAATAATAAATAAAAATAAAATAATAAGAAAAAATCAAATAATAAATAAAAGAAATATTTTATTTTAAAGAAATGGCTAGAATAATGGGATTGGGAGTATAAAATAAAATTGGTTTAATGCTAGAATAAAACATGTGGTGAAAAGGTTGTTTTTGACTCTAGAAATTGAGGGAAACTTGGTGCAGTCCGTAACTGCCAAAGTGGGAAGCGAGCGAGTCCGGCCTATTGGACCAAACGCGCGCGCGCCCCATGACCATTACGGGAGGCTCCCGCGGGTGAGAAAGGCAGGATGACAGAAATGACTCTAAAGTTAACTCTGTTATACAGTTTAGTCCAAAACTAACGGAATCAATTAGGAACTTAACCGTAGTAACAGAAATTAACAAAAACAAGTTAAATAAAAATACTATGTATGCAATCGGGGTGAGAGGTCCAAGGCAGGGTGTTTACAATATCATCGGCAAAGTCCATCCTACGGGAAGCAACGGACAGTCATTCATTCTAGTGGCCGTGGATTATTTCACAAAGTGGGTCGAAGCACAAGCTTACCGAGTTCTCAACGCCAAGAATGTGGTCGAATTCGTGAAGAACAACATCATGTGCCGATACGGTATTCCTCATGAGATCATCTCCGACAATAGTTCTCACTTTGAGAAGGAAATGGATGCGCTTTTGGTTGATTACAAAATTACCAAGCACAAGTCATCCCCGTACCGCCCTCAATCCAATGGAGCGATCGAAGCAGCAAACAAGACAATTGGGATCATCATACGAAAAATGGCATCAACAGGAAGGGATTGGCCTGAGAAATTACCTCTAGCATTGTGGGGCTATCGCACATCGATCCGGTCAGCAACGGGAGAGACCCCGTACACATTGGTTTATGGTTCCGAAGCCGTACTCCCAGTCGAACGTGAAGTTCCCTCTCTACGGGTCTTGCTCGAAAATCAAGTCAACGAGGTTGATTGGATGCAAAGTCGGTATGAACAATTAGCCCTACTCGACGAGAAAAGGCTAAGAGCATTTGAACGCACCAGAGCCTATCAACAGAGAATGGCAAGGGCTTTCAACAAAAAGGTGAAACCCCGAAACATCAAAGTGGGAGACTTGGTCTTAAGACAACATCCTCCCAATACCATGAATCCCCTTATGAAATGGGGACCCCGATGGATCGGTCCCTATGTGGTCAAGAAGATACTAAGCGGCGGTGCAGTCCGACTCGTAGACTTAGATGGTGATTAACTGCCAAAGGAGGTCAACCTCGACAACCTCAAGAAGTTCTACGCTTAACAAATAAATACCATTAAAAAAAACTCTCGCTAGGTTGAAAACCCGCAAGGGCGGCCTAGCAAAAAATTAGAGCTAGTGCAAAAAAGAAGCCCCCTAGATTGAAAACCCGAAAGGGCGGTCTAGGCGCAAAAAACAGGATGCACACAAAAAAAAAAAAAAAAAAAAAAAATGTTCATTTGTTTGAACTACGGAGACCTGAGCTTCCATGCTGGAAGAACGTAGGCAACCTTCGGGTGCGGTCTAAAACAATAATTTTTACCCAATCATGCCATAGCAAAATGCAATTTATTCAATTTTCAAATTATTTTGATCATTACAATGGATAATGTTGAGCAATAAAAGACATTAAAACATTAAATCCTAACAAGTGGCCTACTTAATTGCAATCTTGGGGTACTAAGAAATTTCTAATCTTTCTTCGGTTTGGGAACCCATTTGTCACGACCCGAAATATAGGCTCTATTTTTATTAGTAATTAAATGATTTTTATTTAATTATTTGCTTATTTATTATTTAAATTATTATTTTTTTTAAATATTTTTGTGTGCAATTTATGTGTTATAATATTTTGCCTAGCATTTATTCGAGTTATTTGGGCTAGTGTGGAAGTGTTGAGTCTTAATTGTTAGTAGGGAGTGTAGTGTTTGGTTTGTGTAGTGTGAGAGAGGGGGCCTAAGTGTAAGTTTTTAAAATAAACCCCTACTCCCTCCCTACACTTCCCTCACCTCTTCTCCCTCACCATACTCCACCCCATTCCCTGGAAAACTCTCTCTCTCTCTCTCTCCAAGCTTTGGGTAAGTTTCTTCTTCTTTCTTCTTCTCTCATTTCTCCTTTCCTCTCATCTTCTCTCATTTCTTTAAAACGTGAAACGTGTTTAGATCGTCGCTAGGATCGCGTAGACTCAAAAAGATTTGAAATCCATCAACTTTGAGAAAATTCAAGTAAGTTATTTTCCCCCATTTAAATGCTAAAATGTTCATATCATGTTTATATGATGATTAATGTTTATATTTGAAGTTTGGTTGAGTTTGCAATTTGTTTGGAATTTATGGAGTTTTTGGTTGAAAATGGTGAATTGATGAATACCTTGATTTAATCTTGGGTTTGGTTGATTAAGGGTGTTGTTAAGGTCCCCTCTTTGTTTAAAATACTGTTTGGGTACCTTAGAAATCTTGTTGGGAGTGTTGGATTTGGGTGTTTTGTGTTTTGGGTTGAAAATGGAAGAACCCATGTTGTTCTTCCCGATTTCTGGCGATTCGGCATGTTGGGCGACCGCACAAAACTTCTGGGCGGCCGCGCATCTTTCTGAGAGTTTTTGTTCTTGTTTTGAGGCACTTTGGGCGACCGCACAACCCATCGTGGGCGGCCGCACAGATCTCTGAAAAATGTACATTTTGTTAAATTGTGTGACTAAAGAATGCGTTGTGCTCCAATTCTTGGGTGTCCTCCTAGTTGACCCTAGTGATCATTGTAGTACACTTTAGTGATAGAATTGCGTCCTTTGTGATCAAGTTTGTGCTTGAAATTCATTGATTGTTATTTTGGACTTCGAAGCACCTTTATTGTGTATTGTTGGTTCATGTCATCTTCTTGGTGATTTTTTGGCTTGATTCCCTACTTTGGAATCCTTTGTTGTGTTATCGTGCTAGTATTTTATTACTTAGCCTTTACGTGAAAGCCCAGCTGGCATTGTGTGTGTTTCGGGCGATGCGAAATATTATGATGGCACAAGCCAAGTCCATTATGATGTTGACCATTGTTTTGCCCAATTATTACCCTCCTCCAGATTGGCCTTGGATGTGAGAAGAGCTAGCTCTTTTGTGTGCATTTTAGCTATTTCTTGGAGCATGACTTTGTGGCATGTCTCCCGTCCCTGTGACACTTCTTTTATGGTTATTGGTTCCGGTACCGGGGTTTTCTCTTCGGCTTTCATGCCATTATGAAGATGTTGATTGGATGATTATTGAAGCTGCGCAGCGATCCTTTATTTGGATGTTCCGGTTTTGGAAACCTTGGCTATATCCTTTGTTATGTGTTTATTTCCGCTGCTATCTGTTATATGATAATTGCTATGTGCTATGTGATAATTATTATTGTTTATTGCTTATTGCATCATAGCATGTCATGTAGTTGCATTAGTAACTTATTGAGATTTATCTCACCCCCTTTCCTTTTATCTTTGTTTTTCCTTAACCCCCCCCCCAGGTGCTAAGGAAAATAGTCCGCTGATCACGAGAAAGAGGACGTCGAGTGTGGAAACATTCTTTGGGGAAAGTTGTATAGGTTGGTTACATTATATAAATGTGTAACCTTTTGGGGTATTTGTACCGAACAATGACGTCGTTAAGAATTTTTATATTTGTATTTTATTGAGCATAAACTTGTGGAAGTTTGTGATAGTTGTAATTGGGTTTTGTCAAACTCGGTTTTGTAAAACTTTGAATTATCACCTTTTGGTATTAAAGGGAATTTTTAACTTCGGTATTTTGGAGTTTATTGTTAGAGTCGACGTCCAGATCGCGGTCCCAGGGCCCGCGGGGTCCGGGGTCGCGACAGTTGGTATCAGAGCTATGGCATTAGCTCTATGTATAAGTCTCTAGGTGGATTAGTATGACCTAGGTGGGTAGTAGAGTGCGGAGTGATTAATGGTTGATGTCTATGCAGGTAATTACTCGCAATGTCTGGAAGAAGAAACAGAGGAGGTACTAGTGGGGCACAGAATCCGAATGATACAAGGGATGAAGCACGTGCCATGTTTCAAGGCATGTTTGAGGCGGCCATGAAGGCCATACATGATCAAGGTCCGAGGGTAGAATAAGCACCACCCCGTTATGGTTTGGAGCAATTTCTGAAGTTGAAACCGGTTGAATTCAATGGGGGAACCCGATGTAAGGAAGGCCGAGTTGTGGATTGAGTCTATGGAGAAGATTTACGATGTGTGTTGGGATGTTCGGATGACAAGGACCGGTTCCGGCTTATCACGCGGTCTTACCAAGCCTTGGTGGGAGCCAAGGTGTTAAAGCTACTTGGGATGATACTCACACGGTGTATGCGTGGGAGTTGTTCGTGCGTAAGTTCAGAGAGCATTTCATTACCGGTTTGTTGATACAGAATCGAAAGAAGATCGAGCTACTCAACTTGGAGCAATGATTGTTGTCTATAGCACAATACTCGGCTAAGTTCATAGAATTAGCCGGTATTGCGACTATTTGGTGAGGACCGAGGAACAAAAAGCTATGAGATTTATTCGGGGATTGAAGACCTCCATCCGCACTCAACTAATTGCTCAACGGATTGTGACTTTCCAAGATGCGGTGGGAGACGAGCCTATTTGATAGAGCAAGATATTGGGGAGCATAAAAGGAAGACCGAGGTAGCTAACCCGAGTAAGCAAGGAGCGCAGAGCAAGCCACAACCAAGGATTGAAAATCGAGGTACTTTGGGGGACAATCTCAGTCGAGGGCAACCGATTCTTCCAAGACCCGGGTAACACTTCCGGGAACCAAGGGAGCAAATTAGGAGGCTTTGTTCGTATTGTCAAAGGAAGGTCATTCTGAAGACCGTTGTTGGAAGAAGCAAGGAAGGTGCACCAATTGTGGTCAAATGGGTCACTTCGCAAGGGATTGTACTAGAGGCAAAGGACAAGCATCCGGGTCAGGAGTTGGTTTTAATCAGGGTCAGAAAAGGGATGTTACTGGGAAGCCCAAGGTCCAAGGGAAAGTGTTTGCAATGAATCAACAACAAGCTACCGATGATCCATCCGTTATTGGAGGTATTGTTTCTGTGTCTAATGTGAGCGCACGAGCGTTAGTAGATCCAGGATCATCTCATTCATACATTTCTGTGCAATTTGCTTCCATGTTAATGCTGCTGCATTCGAGTCTTTACCGTACGTGCTAGAGGTGTCGACCCTATAGGAGAATGCTTGATTTCTGATCGAGTCTTTCGTGCTTGTGATGTGGTTATTTGTGGTCGAGTCCTTTGTGCGGATTTGGTAGTTCTTCCTATCCAAGACTTTGATGTCATTTGGGTATGGATTGGTTGAGCAAGTTTCACGCTTCTGTTGATTGCCATAAGAAAACTGTTACTTTTTCTATTCCCGATGTGCCTAAGTTGTGTTTGAGGCTAGTCCTCTGAGTAGGAAGGTTCGCTTAATTTCTTTATGAAAGCGAGACGATTATTGCATAGTGGTTGTGAGGGGTATTTGGCTAGTGTTCTTGATACTAGGAAAGAATCCCCTAGTTTTTGATAGTGTTCGGGTAGTTCGGGAATTTCCCGATGTTTTCTCTACCGAGTATGAGATGCCTCCCGATCGTGAGATTGAGTTTTGTATAGACCTTTTGCCGGGTACGGCTCCGATTTCGAAAGCGCCTTATAGGTTAGCTCCCGCAGAGTTGAAGGAATTGAAGGTTCAGTTGCAAGAGTTGCTTGATCGAGGGTTTATCCGCCCTAGTGTTTCCCCGTGGGGAGCACCGGTTTTGTTTGTGCGGAAAAAAGATGGTTCGTTGAGGTTGTGCATCGATTACCGGAAGTTGAATCAGGTTACGGTGAAGAATAAGTATCCTCTACCGCACATTAATGATTTATTTGATCAGCTTCAAGGGTCCGTTGTGTTCTCTAAGCTTGATTTGAGGAGTGGGTACCATCAGTTGAAGGTTCGATCGGAGGATATTCGACGAAGACTGCCTTTCGCACTCGTTATGGTCATTATGAGTTCTTGGTTATGCCGTTTGGGTTGACGAACGCGCCGGCGTATTTATGGATGTTGAACCGGATTTCCATCCCTATCTTGATTCGTTCGTGGTGGTTTTCATCGACGACATTCTTGTTTATTCGAAATCTCGAGATGAGCATGAGCAGCACTTGAGGACAGTTTTATCCGTTCTTGTGAGGAGAAATTATTTGCGAAGTTTAGTAAATGCGAATTTTGGCTCGAGAAGGTGCATTTCTGGGTCATGTTATTTCGAAAGATGGGATTTCTGTGGATCCGTCAAAGATTGAAGCTATAGTGGATTGGAAGAGACCCGAGTCAGTGACAGAGATTAGAAGCTTTCTTGGTTTAGCCGGTTATTACAGAAGGTTTATTGAAGGGTTTTCGAGGATTGCTACTCGATGACTCAGTTGACCCGAAAGAATGTTCCGTTTGTGTGACCGAGAAATGTGACAAGAGTTTCGTGGAATTAAAGAAGAGGTTGACTACAGCACCGATCTTGACTTTGCCTAATGGGAGCGATGGCCTAGTGATTTATAGTGATGCTTCGAAAGAGGGTTTGGGTTGTGTGTTGATGCAGAATGGGAAAGTAATTGCGTATGCTTCGAGGAAGTTGACCCCGAGTGAACAGAATTACCTGACTCATGATATGGAGTTAGCGGCGATAGTTTTTGCGTTGCACAAATGGAAGCACTACCTTTACGGGGCGAAGTTTGAGATTTTTACGGATCACAACAGTTTGAAGTACCTTTTCTCCAGAAAGAGTTGAATAATAGACAGCGCCGATGGATGGAATTGTTGAAGGATTATGATTGTACGATTTCTTATCATCCGGGGAAGGCGAATGTGGTAGCCGATGCGATTAGTAGAAAGTCTTATGTGGCTTCGATGATGGTTCGAGAGTGGAAAATGCTTGAGGATGTTCGAGATTGGTCTCCTCGTGAATCGAGACATGGGGCTATTTTTTGCGAATATTAGGTATCTCCGACCCTAGTTCAGAGGATAAAGGAAGCTCAGAAAGAGGATCCCGAGTTGGTGAAAATAATGGGTAAATTGAAGGAAAAGAACTTCGAGGATTTTTCTTTGAGTTCGAGTGGAGTTTTGACTTTCCGTAGTCGTTTGTGTGTTCCGGATGTTGATGGAATTAACAGAGAGTTCTTGATGAGGGTCATAAATCGAGAGGTATACTATTCATCCGGGCAGTACGAAGATGTATCAGGATTTGAAGCAACGATTTTGGTGGATTAATATGAAGAGGGAAATAGCCGAGTATGTTTCGAGGTGTTTAACTTGTCAGCAGGTCAAAGCCGAGCATCAGAGACCCGCGGGATTGCTTCAGCCGTTAGAGATTCCCGAGTGGAAATGGGAGCATGTGGACTATGGATTTCGTTACGGGACTGCCTCGTACCCGTAGGAAGTATGACAGTGTTTGGGTAATCGTGGATAGATTGACCAAGAGCACCCATTTCTTGCCTATTGACATCAGGTATCGATGGAGAAGCTTGCGACCCTTTATATTGATGAGATCGTTAGATTGCATGGGGTTCCGGTTAGTATTGTGTCAGATCGAGACCCGAGGTTTACTTCTAGATTCTGGAAGGTGTTTCAGGAAGCTTTGGGTACAGATTTGCGATTCAGTACAGCTTTCATCCTCAGACCGATGGTCAATCCGAGAGGACTATTGATTTTGGAGGATATGTTGCGAGCGTGTTCGATAGACTTTTCTGATTCTTGGGATTCGCACCTACCGTTAGTGGAATTCTCCTACAACAACAGTTATCAGGCTAGTATCGAGATGGCACCGTTTGAGGCCTTGTATGGAAGAAAGTGTAGATCGCCTATTGTTAGGATGAGGTCGTGTGAAGCGAAAGTTTTGGTATTGATTTGCTTCGGGATTCAGTTGAAAAGGTTAAAGTTATCCGGGATAGATTGAAGACAGCCCAGAGTCGACATAAGAGCTATGCAGATAACCGAAGGCGAGACCTTAGTTTCAGGTTGGTGATTTGGTATTCTTGAAAGTGTCTCCAAAGGTGGGTATCGTCGTTTTGGGAAGAAAGGCAAGTTGGCTCGAGGTTTATTGGCCCGTTTGAGATCTTGGGAAAAGGTTGGACTTCTTGCGTATCGTCTTGCGTTGCCGCCATCTTTAGACCGGTTGCACAACGTGTTCCACGTTTCTATGCTTCGAAAGTATGTTCATGATCCGTCTCACGTGTTACCGAGAGTACCGGAGGATATTGAGCCAGATATGACTTATGAGGAACGACCGGTTCGGATCTTAGATTCTAAAGTCCAAGAGTTGAGAAACAAGAGCATCGCGTTGGTTCGAGTTCTTTGGAGGAATCATAATTTAGAGGAGTCGACTTGGGAGCTTCGTGATGAGATCGAGAGGAAATTTCCGTGGCTTTTGTTTGAGGTGAGTCTCGTTAAAATTCGGGTCGAATTTTCTTTAAGGGGGAGTGAATGTCACGACCCGAAATATAGGCTCTATTTTATTAGTAATTAAATGATTTTTATTTAATTATTTGCTTATTTATTTATTTAAATTATATATTTTATTTAAATATTTTTGTGTGCAATTATGTGTTATAATATTTGTGCCTAGCATTTATTCGAGTTATTTGGGCTAGTGTGGAAGTGTTGAGTCTTAATTGTTAGTAGGGAGTGTAGTGTTGTTTGTGTAGTGTGAGAGAAGGGGCCTAAGTGTAAGTTTTTAAAATAAACCCCTACTCCCTCCCTACACCTTCCCTCACCTCCTTCTCCCTCACCATACTCCACCCCATTCTCTGGAAAACTTCTCTCTCTCTCTCTCCAAGCTTTGGGTAAGTTTCTTCTTCTTCTTCTCTCTTCATTTTTCCTTCTTCCTCTCATCTTCTCTCATTTCTTAAACGTGAAACGTGTTTAGATCGTCGCTAGGATCGCGTAGACTCAAAAAGATTTGAAATCCATCAACTTGAGAAAATTCAAGTAAGTTACTTTTCCCCCATTTAAATGCTAAAATGTTCATATCATGTTTATATGATGATAATGTGTTATATTTGAAGTTTGGTTGAGTTTGCAATTTGTTTGGAATTTATGGAGTTTTTGGTTGAAAATGGTGAATTGATGAATACCTTGATTTAATCTTGGGTTTGGTTGATTAGGGTGTTGTTAAGGTCCCCTCTTTGTTTAAATAATGTTTGGGTACCTTAGAAATCTTGTTGGGAGTGTTGGATTTTGGGTGTTTTGTGTTTTGGGTTGGAAATGGAAGAACCCATGTTGTTCTTCCCGATTTCTGCTGGTTGATTCCGGCATGTTGGGCGACCGCCCAAAACTTCCTGGGCGGCCGCGCATCTTCTGAGAGTTTTGTTCTTGTTTTGAGGCACTTTGGGCGACCCCACAACCCATCGTGGGCGGCCGCACAGATCTCTGAAAAATGTACATTTGTTAAATTGTGTGACTAAAGAATGCGTTGTGCTCCAATTCTTGGGTGTCCTCCTAGTTGACCCTAGTGATCATTGTAGTACACTTTAGTGATAGAATTGGGTCCTTTGTGATCAAGTTTGTGCTTGAAATTCATTGATTGTTATTTTGGACTTCGAAGCACCTTTATGTTGTATTGTTGTTCATGTCATCTTCTGGTGATTATTTGGCTTGATTCCCTACTTTTGAATCCTTGTTGTTTATCGTGCTAGTATTTTATTACTTAGCCTTTACGTGAAAGCCCAGCTGGCATTGTGTGTGTTTCGGGCGATGCGAAATATTATGATGGCACAAGCCAAGTCCATTATGATGTTGACCATTGTTTTGCCCAATTATTACCCTCCTCCAGATGGCCTTGGATGTGAGAAGAGCTAGCTCTTTTGTATGCATTTTAGCTATTTCTTGGAGCATGACTTTGTGGCATGTCTCCCGTCCCTTGTGACACTTCTTTTATGGTTATTGGTTCCGGTACCGGGGTTTTCTCTTCGGCTTTCATGCCATTATGAAGATGTTGATTGGATGATTATTGAAGCTGCGCAGCGATCCTTTATTTGGATGTTCCGGTTTTGGAAACCTTGGCTATATCCTTGTTATGTGTTTATTTCCGCTGCTATCTGTTATATGATAATTGCTATGTGCTATGTGATAATTATTATTGTTTATTGCTTATTGCATCATAGCATGTCATGTATGTAGTAGCATTAGTAACTTATTGAGATTTATCTCACCCCTTTTCTTTTATCTTTGTTTTCCTTAACCCCCCCCCCCCAGGTGCTAAGGAATTGTCTCGCTGATCACGAGAAAGAGGACGTCGAGTGTGGAAACATTCTTTTGGGGAAAGTTGTATAGGTTGTTTTACATATATAAATGTGTAACCTTTTGGGGTATTTGTACCGAACAATGACGTCGTTAAGAATTTTATATTTGTATTTTATTGAGCATAAACTTGTGGAAGTTTGTGATAGTTGTAATTGGGTTTTGTCAAACTCGGTTTTGTAAAACTTTGAATTATCACCTTTGGTATTAAAGGGAATTTTTAACTTCGGTATTTTGGAGTTTATTGTTAGAGTCGACGTCCAGATCGCGGTCCCGGGGCCCGCGGGGTCCGGGGTCGCGACAGTGGTATCAGAGCTATGGCATTAGCTCTATGTATAAGTCTAGGTGGATTAGTATGACCTAGGTGGGTAGTAGAGTGCGGAGTGATTAATGGTTGATGTCTTATGCAGGTAATTACTCGCAATGTCTGGAAGAAGAAACAGAGGAGGTACTAGTGGGGCACAGAATCCGAATGATACAAGGGATGAAGCACGTGCCATGTTTCAAGGCATGTTTGGGGCGGCCATGAAGGCCATACATGATCAAGGTCCGAGGGTAGTTAGAACAAGCACCACCCCGTTATGGTTTGGAGCAATTTCTGAAGTTGAAACCGGTTGAATTCAATGGGGAACCCGATGTAAGGAAGGCCGAGTTGTGGATTGAGTCTATGGAGAAGATTTACGATGTGTTTGGGTGTTCGGATGAGGACAAGGTCCGGTTCGCGGCTTACAAGCTTGTGGGAGCCGCCGAGCATTGGTGGAAAGGTGTTAAAGCTACTTGGGATGATACTCACACGGTGTATGCGTGGGAGTTGTTCGTGCGTAAGTTCAGAGAGCATTTCATTCCGGTTGTTGATCAGAATCGAAAGAAGATCGAGCTACTCAACTTGGAGCAATGATTGTTGTCTATAGCACAATACTCGCCTAAGTTCATAGAATTAGCCCGGTATTGCGACTATTTGGTGAGGACCGAGGAACAAAAAGCTATGAGATTTATTCGGGGATTGAAGACCTCCATCCGCACTCAACTAATTGCTCAACGGATTGTGACTTTCCAAGATGCGGTGGACCGAGCCTATTTGATAGAGCAAGATATTGGGGAGCATAAAAGGAAGACCGAGGTAGCTAACCCGAGTAAGCAAGGAGCGCAGAGCAAGCCACAACCAAGGATTGAAAAATCGAGGTAACTTTGGGGGACAATCTCAGTCCTGAGGGCAACCGATTCCAAGGAAACCGGGTACCACTTCCGGGAACCAAGGGAGCCAAATTAGGAGGCTTTGTTCGTATTGTCAAAGGAAGGTCATTCTGAAGACCGTTGTTGGAAGAAGCAAGGAAGGTGCACCAATTGTGGTCAAATGGGTCACTTCGCAAGGGATTGTACTAGAGGCAAAGGACAAGCATCCGGGTCAGGAGTTGGTTTTAATCAGGGTCAGAAAGGGATGTTACCGGGAAGCCCAAGGTCCAAGGGAAAGTGTTTGCAATGAATCAACAACAAGCTACCGATGATCCATCCGTTATTGGAGGTATTGTTTATGTGTCTAATGTGAGCGCACGAGCGTTAGTAGATCCAGGATCATCTCATTCATACATTTCTTTGCAATTTGCTTCCATGTTAAATGCTGCATTCGAGTCTTTACCGTACGTGCTAGAGGTGTCGACCCTATAGGAGAATGCTGCTTGATTTCTGATCGAGTCTTTCGTGCTTGTGATGTGGTTATTTGTGGTCGAGTCCTTTGTGCGGATTTGGTAGTTCTTCCTATCCAAGACTTTGATGTCATTTTGGGTATGGATTGGTTGAGCAAGTTTCACGCTTCTGTTGATTGCCATATAAGAAAACTGTTACTTTTTCTATTCCCGATGTGCCTAAGTTTGTGTTTGAGGCTAGTCCTCTGAGTAGGAAGGTTCGCTTATTTCTTTTATGAAAGCGAGACGATTATTGCATAGTGGTTGTGAGGGGTATTTGGCTAGTGTTCTTGATACTAGGAAAGAATCCCCTAGTTTTGATAGTGTTCGGGTAGTTCGGGAATTCCCGATGTTTTCTCTACCGAGTATGAGATGCCTCCCGATCGTGAGATTGAGTTTTGTATAGACCTTTTCCGGGTACGGCTCCGATTTCGAAAGCGCCTTATAGGTTAGCTCCCGCCAGAGTTGAAGGAATTGAAGGTTCAGTTGCAAGAGTTTGCTTGATCGAGGGTTTATCCGCCCTAGTGTTTTCCCCGTGGGGAGCACCGGTTTGTTTTGGCGGAAGAAAGATGGTTCGTTGAGGTTGTGCATCGATTACCGGAAGTTGAATCAGGTTACGGTGAAGAATAAGTATCCTCTACCGCACATTGATGATTTATTTGATCAGTTCAAGGGTCCGTTGTGTTCTCTAAGCTGATTTGAGGAGTGGGTACCATCAGTTGAAGGTTTGATCGGAGGATATTCCGAAGACTGCCTTTCGCACTCGTTATGGTCATTATGAGTTCTTGGTTATGCCGTTTGGGTTGACGAACGCGCCGGCCGTATTTATGGATTTGATGAACCGGATTTTCCATCCCTATCTTGATTCGTTCGTGGTGGTTTTCATCGACGACATCTTGTTTATTCGAAATCTCGAGATGAGCATGAGCAGCACTTGAGGACAGTTTTATCCGTTCTTGTGAGGGAGAAATTATTTGCGAAGTTTAGTAAATGCGAATTTTGGCTCGAGAAGGTGTCATTTGGGTCATGTTATTCGACGAAGATGGGATTTCTGTGGATCCGTCAAAGATTGAAGCTATAGTGGATTGGAAGAGACCCGAGTCAGTGACAGAGATTAGAAGCTTTCTTGGTTTAGCCGGTTATTACAGAAGTTTATGAAGGGTTTTCGAGGATTGCTACTCCGATGACTCAGTTGACCCGAAAGAATGTTCCGTTTGTGTGGACCGAGAAATGTGACAAGAGTTTCGGAGGAATTAAAGAAGAGGTTGACTACAGCACCGATCTTGACTTTGCCTAATGGAGCGATGGCCTAGTGATTTATAGTGATGCTTCGAAAGAGGGTTTGGGTTGTGTGTTGATGCAGAATGGGAAAGTAATTGCGTATGCTTCGAGGAAGTTGACCCCGAGTGAACAGAATTACCCGACTCATGATATGGAGTTAGCGGCGATAGTTTTTGCGTTGCACAAATGGAAGCACTACCTTTACGGGGCGAAGTTTGAGATTTTTACGGATCACAACAGTTTGAAGTACCTTTTCTTCCCAGAAAGAGTTGAATAATAGACAGCGCCGATGGATTGGAATGTTGAAGGATTATTGATTGTACGATTTCTTATCATCCGGGGAGGCGAAGTGGTAGCCGATGCGATTAGTAGAAAGTCTTATTGTGGCTTCGATGATGGTTCGAGAGTGGAAAATGCTTGAGGATGTTCGAGATTGGTCTCCTCGTGA